>CM031243.1:627240568-627840568 GCA_018340775.1 Taxus wallichiana var. yunnanensis | reverse complement strand
GGTAACTCATAGAGTTGTAAGAGTCTAGCCTTCTCCAATGTGGTTTTCACCGAGTCATCATAAATAGGCTTATCATCTTGTGTCCTCTCTCCCATCGAGTGAACTAAATCCAATGCCATTTCATTCTCCTTGGTGTTCGACCTATGGTTAGAATCACTTACGCCTATCTTCCGCATGTGAGACACCTAATCCATCCCCAATAAAATGTCATCGAGTACGACATCTCCATGTACCACTCCTCATTAAAACTTGTCAATACAATGGGTTTTCCTTTTCCCTTTCCCTTCTTCGGTGAAACATTCGATCCCTTCCTTGGTGTAATTTTTCTCATCCATTTTTGTTAGTTCTTTCTTGCTTCAACTCTATTTAATCCCTCGGCTTCACTCCTCTGCAAAATTCCTCCACAACTCATGCCCTAGCTATGTAAACCCTAACTTAGAAATATCTCTTTTCACAAGACAACATAAAATCCATGGAAATCCACCAATAAAACTTCTCCACTCATGCATGTGTACTCCATTTCCACTGGTTCACAACTCTGCAATAGCTTTTTGCTATGCATGCAAATCTCCACAAATTTATTTTCGTAAGGATGCCCTAGTTCACAAGAGCTCTTCAACAACAAACGCAAGGTAAAAAGAAATAACTTACCCTAACCTTCTATTTATAGCTTTTTGATTTTCCCGCATAAACTCCCATGCCACCTACCAATTTACAACCACATTAAAGTCAGCTTTTTCCAACGCCATCCTTCTATGTGTTTTTTTCGTAGTTTTCCTATGTGTGCAATCCTACGTGAAACCCCCACAACCTTCTAGCACGTAAGACTATATTAATCAAACCTAGTCCTTGTCACTACCTAACTCATGTTGATCTACACTTTTATCCTTATATCTAGTTTTTATACAACTTTTTGCCAAAGAATTTCCACCCATAATCACTTCTTCTAGGCATTCTCTTCTCGACCTTACGTGTTTTTGGTTTTTCCACTTAGACCACCAATCCACATCATTTTTAACACTTGCTTCTTACCAGACTCTTCATAAAGACTCTCCTTTGACACCTTCTAGCCCACACTAAACATATACACCGTCCTCTACTTATAAAAACCCTTTCAAAAAGTAATTGGCTACTAGTGCGCGAATGTGCCCACAACAAAAACATAAAGACAAGGAAAATTGATGAAGAAGGGAAACACATAGAAAGGGAACATCATTTGAAGGAAATCATAACCTAATTGGCAATACTACCTTATTTACAAACACCAAGAGAAGAATTATTTATAGTAGGGATTCAACCTACTCCCGTTAAAGAAACTAGGCAACTGTGTGCCATCCAAAGGTGCTTGAATTAACAAGTGGCTGAATCAAGGATGTAACTGATAGTATATGGTCCCGACAAATGCACCTTGAGCTTCCTTGGGTGGCACGAAACTTAGAGTCATACAACGGGACCATCTCATCCAACCTTAAACTTCTTATTTTTAATATGATGATCATGTCATGCCTTCATTGTTTTTTCTCCATTCTTTGACTCCATCTGAAATGGCTCACCTCTCATCCAACTCCATAAGTTTATCAATTCACTCCTCTAATGCTTGTTCATTGGCCATTCCTACGCAAATACATAGAGATTACAACATGAATTCCATAAGTAGAACTACTCTCACCAAACACCAATTGAAAAGGTGCGGCCTTGTTCAATTTTTATAAGTCATGTGATATGCCCATAGTACTGTAGAGACTTTATCATCCCAGTCCCTTCCTTCCAACATCACAAATCTTAGTCAATGTGTGGCTTAATATCTTGTTAAATGCCTCAACAGTTCCATTAGCCTGAGGGTGATAGGGTGTAGTTTTGTGATGCACCACCATGAACTTTGCCAACAAGATTTGAATAGTCTCATTTAATAAATGTGTACCCCTATCACTTGTTAAGCTCAACGAACATCCATATCTCATTGATTATGTTCTCCCATAAAAACATAGCTATTGTTTTCGTAAATGCAATCCTTTGTAGGCATTGTTTCGCCTTGCCCTTGTAATATGATTTGTGTAATTGATAATATAGTGCAAACATGTCCTACTCATGGCTAGGGAAATAGGGCCCACAAAGTCAATTTCCCACTTTTCAAATGGCTCTACACTAGCAATAGGTATTAGTGGCATTTCATCTCTTCATCCTAGTTTACTAAGGTGCTGGCAATGATCACACACCTTGCAATACTCCATATAGTCCTTATAAATTGTTTCCCACTAAAGGCCTACCAACATGATCTTGCGCATGGTCACGTTCCCAAAGATAGTGACCTCTTGGAATACCACCATGAGCTTCTTTCATGATTATGGCACGTTCATGCTCTAACACACATTGATGCAAGGCCTCATCTCATCATAACTTGTACAGATCTCCTCCGATCAACATATAGGGTGCAACACGTATAGCCAACTACTTTTTCTCCAAGGTCTTCATTCCTTCTAGCGCCACACCCATCCGTAGGAAAACAACAATATTTTCTAAGTCGAGGGTGCACACCGCAATCTATAAAATTGTGCATCTATCATCATATCCTTGATGCTTTGTGCATCCTCATTTGAGTTACTATGTGAAAGATGGTCGTCCCCCGATTGCTTTTACCCATTTTTACTTCAATTGAAAAATTGAACTCCTGAAACAGAAAAATCCACTGACATATGCACCCTTGCAAGATAGGTTTGTTCACCAAGTACTTGAGTGCCATATGATCCATGTAAAAGATAAATGGAGTGGCCAACAAGTATTTCCTGAACTTGTGCAACACATAGATCATAGATAGTGCCTCACGCTCCATTGTGGTGTAATTTTGCTCAGCTTGTGTTAATTTACTACTCATGAAACACAAGGGATGATCAACAATCCCCTCTCTAGGTTGTGCTAACACTACTCCTATCACCATACCTGATGCATCAACATGCACATGAAAAGGCCTATCCTAAGAGGGAAAGCACAAAATGGGCGTAGTAGTAAGTTTCTCCTTTAATGTGTCAAAAGCCACTTGTTGTGCCTCTCCCCAATAGAACTTAATTTTATGTTTCAATAACTCTTCTAGGGGTGTGGAAATCCAAGCATATCCCTTGATGAATTTCTAGTAGTACCATGTATGCCTTAGGAACCCACACACTATGCTTTGACTAGTAGGATCCTCCAATCCCACTATAACAAAAACTTTTGTGGGGTCTACCAGTAAGCCTTCCTACAAATAATGTGTCCCAACAACATGCCAAAAGGAGTGGAAAAAACACATTTCTTAATATTCAAGGAGATGCTCAACTACCTACATCTTTCAAACATCAACCGTAGATTTTCACAATGATCTCTGACTAAGCCATACATCATCCATCCAGTCATCCATGTAAACTTGTAGAAATTTATGGATGACGTCTTAAAACTTTGCTCGCACAATGCGTGAAAACACAAAAGTAGGCATGTTATTCAATCCAAAAGGCATGACCGTATAAGAAAAACTTCCCCATTCAATGGTGAAATTTTTTTCTCTTGGTCTTCCTTCGCAATTCTCACCTGGTGATAACCCGAGAATCCATCTGTAAAAGAATAGATCTCTTGCCCAGCTACACCTTCTAGAATCTCTTCAGTAAATGGGGTTGGGAAAGGATCTATGACACATGCAACATTAATTTCCTATAGTCTACACATATCCTTATTCTTCCATCCTTTTTTATACTAATGACCATTGGGCTCACCCATTCGATTCCTCAATGGCCTCAATGATCCCAGATTCTATCATCTTATCAATTTCCTCCTTAACCTTGACATGTAGATTTAGATTCATCCTATAAGGTCTCTTCCAAACTGGGTGCACACCCTCTTTTAACTTAATCCTCATTTATCCTAATGAGGGATGTACTCCTTTTAATTCATGGTACCTACGTAGGAACAAATCTTGGAAATCACGTAGTATTTCAACCACTTTCAAAACCTTCTAGTTTTTCTAGTAGTCTCCAATAACAACTTCCTTGGGCTTTGCTTTGGTACCAATGTTAACCTTATTTGTTTTCAAGGGTTCATGATAGGTGCATGCTTGCTCATCTACTTTGTCCAATACTTCATGCATACCTACAGTATGGTTAACATCTAAATTTTCCATCTCCTCGCCATCCACTAGGTACACCAACTTACCCTTTTCTCTCTCCATGCAGGTACGCTCAAGTTGTACTTCTTCTACTTCTTCTTCAATGAAGCATGCCCCCAACTCAAGTTCTCCTATCAACTCCAAAATTCGGTCCTCGGCCATGGCACAATCTCCCAAGGTAAGGCATTTGACTACCTATAGTGCCTCATTCACCAATTTCTTAGGGATTGGTACTCAAAAGTTTGGATGATATCCATTGTCATCTCCTACCAATTCCCCATCTGATGACGTAACTCTGAATGGATGTACCAGGCACATGCATAACCCTGCAAGGTGGAATAAAATTTGTGTACCCATAGGGAAGGAGGTAAAGCTTCCATGCCTCCCATCCAAGTCTTCTCACACTCCTGAACATGGCATGAGGTGGATCCCTTCCCATCATAGTCACAAATTTGAGATGGTGCATTACTTTAGAGAAACCTTACAAAGAGGGTGATTCTCAGCTCATGCCATTCTAAAAGATTGTCTTGATGGGTCACCCACCATCGTGTCATTGTTCTACACAAGGTATAGGTAAGCATATTCCTTCTCTCCACTTAACACTTCCACTAGATCTCCATTTCGCATAGAAATACATTAGGGTTTCCCTCCCCAGTGTACCGTGGCAACTACCTTCCTCCCAAGCACCTCACTGAGCATGCTCTGACAAATCAAGTCTCAGTATCCTTCAGATGCCTTCTAACCAACTCGTATGTCCCATGCACCTAATTATCACACGCAATACTAGTTATGTCACTTATAGACTGAGTGTCTTCCCACTAAATGGCTCCCTCCTTGATGGATGAATGACATTGGGGTCCTTGATGGTGCACACATAAAATATATCCAAGTCTTATTCTCCTAAATGTTCCACATAAGGCACACACCTTCCATCATTTAGTGGGATAATCACATGCTCCCTCTTGTTTTCAAATTTGATGTACCCCTTATTGAAGCACAAGTCAGCGTTATTCATGTAACACCAGGGGCACCCAAGCAGTGTTGGGAAACTATCAGCCTCAACAAGATCTCTAGAACCTCAAAATCTCTAGTAAAATTTGTCCCTTGGATGGTTATGGATGCACCCTTCAACACTTTGAGAGGGATGGCCTTCCTCCTATTTTTCATCTGCAACACATTCAAAGATGACTGTAATGAGGGTCTTCCCATTTGATTCCATGGATCTAAAGTTAGATCATTGACCTTAGCGCCCATGTCAATTAGAATGTTGCTAAAGGGTCATCTATCCACAAATGCATTTAATGTGATTTTCTTGTCATAATCAATATTGTGAGGGGGCATATTAGCATACAAGCCATGTCTCTCGCACTCAACTCCAGTGCGTGGTACTTTTTATCTTAGCCACTCTCCTAAGAGAGTGATAATATTCTCCTGGTGCAACATCTTACACACTTCTCTAACCTCATTTGTTTCCTTCTAAGGACCTTAGCACTCTTCTTCTATTCCAACTTACGTGATTGCTCCTTCAAACACTAGATTTCTCCTTACAAACTCCTAATCACCTCCATGGTTTCTTGGTACACCTCCTTCTAGTGGGTAGGATCAGGATATTTCCCATGTAACACTTCTTCTTTTGTAATGAGAGGCCTCTACTTTGGTACCTTCTTGGGTGCGTGCAGCCTTAGCGCGTGTAGTGACCAAAACAGGCTCTAGCTCGAGTTAAGCGCTACCCTCGGCATCCATTGTGGGTTGGTCCTCTTTACACTCACCATCCCCACACCTTTTTCCTTATTTTGGTTCTTTCTCATGTGGTCATACAACTCCAGAATTCTTCATACTTTTGCTTCTTCCCGCACCATGAGCACTACAAAAAATCAAGGAACTCATGCTTGTAGTGTTCAGTCAATCCACAATTGTAACAGGTCCCACGGGAAAGTCACCTCTTCCTCCGTGATCATTATGGCCTCTAAAGCCTCCATAAAAACCTCTTCCTTGACCTCCTCCATCTGTGTACCCTTCATATTAATGATCCTCGGCCTTAGAACTACTCCCAATGCTGGTCTAGAGCACATTGAGATCAATGGTGTCATGGATTTGGTCTATCAATTTGTAGTCCTTTGTATCATGGGTTGTAGATGTACAAATCTTACAATAACAAGACACATTCTTATGGATTGTATGCTACAACAATGGGCATCTACTTAGATCATGATCTCCATAACAAATCTCACAATCCACTAACATGGAACGCACCATCTTTTATGGGCAGCTATCCGTTGTGTGTCGTTCTACCTCACAATCTATGCACCATAGTCCACTGCGAGTCTCATGAGTCGAGTTCGCAGACAATTTCTCAAGCTACTTCGCCATGGAAGTGATTTGTGCTTCTAAAAATGGGCTTACTCCAGTGTCAATGTTTCCAACATCCTTAACACATAAAGTAGCCTCCAAGGCCTCACACAAATCTGTGAAAGTCTTGTGGGAAAGCACTCATCCGAAGGGCATGATCAAGTCCCCAACAAACCATTGTGCATGTAGGTATGGATGGATACCATATGATAACTTTGATATGAGAGTGTTAAAACATGTGTCATACTCCCACATGCTCTTTGCCATACCTTATTGGATTTCCTTCAATACACTGATGCTCTTCTATTCAAACTCAGGAATGTGGAACTCTACTAAGAAGTCATCACGCAATGCGGTATAATCCACAAATGTCTAATGGGGGTCATACTTCTGATACTATCTATGTGTGAGCCCTTGTAATGTAGTTTCAAAGTAACTTATTTTCTGCTCCAAGGTAGTGATCCCCTTAGGGCGCTATAGAAATTCACATTTATGGACATGCTCTGCGGCATCCTCAACACCCTTGTAATCAGGTAAGTGGAGTGACATTTCATAAAACACTGCTTTGAGGTGGATGAGGCCTTTTTCACCGTGATACAGGACCTTTATTTCCTCCTGATTACCTCCCCCACTAGGCCCACTAGATCCACTAGTTTTTATACCCCTGGACCCACCTGATCCTCCTCCCACATTAGGTAAAGAACCTAAAGCAATTACACCCCGAGTCCCTATTGTCAAGCTAAACTGCACCAAAAGTCTCGTGATTTCGAACTACTTCTAGATGTGATGCCCAAAATTTGTGTACCCCCACTTTGCCCAAATGATGTGCCAAACAATATGCCTCCAAACATAGGGAATGTCTATGTGGCCATAGATGTACTAAATGAAAAATTATACCTCCTAGGTGTCGTTTGACTACCAAGACCAATGCCGACTAGAAAAAAACTCATCTCAAGAACTGGAAAACTAAGCCCAAGGGTTTGGTCACTATGTGGGTCAAGATGCGCTCCTATGGCTCTTCTTCTTCCTTCACACGATGAGATCTCTCCGTGTCAAGGGGGGGTTTCTCTCTCACTCTTGCAAAGATGGAGTAGCACAAGCCGCTCAAGTTCCACACCCTTTCGCACGGACCTCAAATCCCTCCCTCAACCTCTTCCTCTATAAGTTGATCACACTAAAAATTTGTGTTGTCTCACCAAATCCCTTTCTCACGCTTCATTATACTTGATCTGCTCTACTTCCACCACAAGGTCCTGTCATCCCCACCACACCAACTTCGCACCATGCGTGCGTAGCGATATTTTAGCCAACCATAGGAAATGCTTCCAAACTCAAAGTAATAATCGGATCTTGATTACTAATGGTATAAAGCATGCAAGAATGATCCTCTTAGGCTCCCTCAAGAACTCAATTTTAGCAATCTCGAGGAAAGAATGCGTAGAGATAGTGTATTCCAATGTATAGCTGGTCATCACACCTTTCCATCAGTGATCAACAACATGAGTCCAGGTCATATTAACATCCTGTAATCGTTGATATTCCTTCTCGGGTCCAAACACAAGGTTTATAGAACCATCTCATCCTTGATGCAAATTTTGAGAGCCATTCATACAACTCTATCGAAAAAAGAAAAAGAATTTCTCATAGATCTCATGATACATGTTCTCCTCCACCTAATTACGTGCATAAAACTCATATCCAATGTTAAATTTCGAGTAAACTCATCATTTGTGATTTTAATCCAAGCCTCGACGCGTTGTCCAAGGTCAAGCATTATGTCATCATGCACCATTCTTACAGCATCTTCTAAAGAGTTCTCAGCAACGGAACCAAAATGTAGCCTCGTTTACCTCTTACCCTCTAATCTCTCTTTAACCCCAAGTGTGTCGGCCTATCACTCAACACAAGTAGGGTGCTCTCCCGAGGCACGCATGGGTGTTGAGCCCCTCTTTTATGTGAGCCTTATAAGAATGCTCCACCATTAATGGAGGAATGGTTTGTAGAATATAAACATGCATGTAATCTAATACAGAGGTAGTGGAACTAGTTCTAAGCACAAATTCACCATGAGATAAACATAAACATCACAACGACATAATAGAATCAGATCTAGAACCATGAATAACATGAAAATACACTAGGGTTTGGTCTATAAACACATATATTTGGAACATAGCTTCATATATTGATTATAATCATTTACAATAGCCATATTACATCAAATAGGGTCATATCAGACCATATACATCAAGGAATGACATCCCAACCCTATAAAAATACTCTGCATAGAGAACCCTAGCTATGTTCTTCCATCTTAATTCTCGCTTCAAACTTGATCTCCTACATTTATGCATAATATCATCCTCTCCTAACCTCTCATTAGCACTAACAACAACAACAACCTATTACAACAATGACTAACCCCTACATCATGTACTTCTACAACAACCAACCAACCCTTTAGATCCAAATTCCTCCTTATATAGAAATCGGGGGCTCTCCTTTACCATTATAACCTTATCCATAAGCAGGTCACATGCCAAGTGGAAACGTGCTCCTCCATACTCGAGTGCTTATGCTAGCTTGCAAAATTTGCCACTAATCGTAATAATCCTCCCTTTGTGGAATATTCTTTCCTTGAGCTCCAAGACTCCAAGCTGGCACCTTATCCACTCATCATGCCTACTCGAGCCTTCACATGTTTTTCTTACAATACCACCTTAGAAATGTGACTAAGTCCCCAAACCCTTTCTTGCTTCCGCGTGACAACCTTTTCTCCATGTCTTTCCTTGAGCAATTTTCTACCTTAATTTCCCTATGCGCGCTCTTCCTCTACCTCGGGACTTAGTCAATTTTAGGGTCTAACGGGGCTAGGGCTCTGGTTGGGTAATAAGGATTCCATGTTGGGTAGGTTATAGGTGTTAGGAAGTTGAAGAATGAATGGGGAGTTGGCTCGAAGAGCCAAGTTTTTTTAGTAGAGGTGACAGGGTCGGGTGGGTGTCACCCAGGGTTTAGGTGAACTCTATGGGAGAGTTGTGTAGTGGGCTTGGGGTGTACTTGAGGGATGTGTGAGGGAGAGTCGAATAGGAGGCTCGGTGATCCATGCTCGCCAAGCAAGAGGATTCTATTCGGGGGTTGTGTCATACGAGGTTATTTTGGGGTCGGGGTTGGGGAGGGAGAGAACTTGAGGGGAGGGAGTGAGGGTTAGGAGGAGGGGGTTAGGGTCAGCTCAACTAAGCTATATGGGTAGGGGTAAGGGGAATTAGTTTGTTTGCAAAAAAAAATTGTTTGCTAATTTTTTTGTTGAATATAGTCTAGTTTTGTTTAAATAAAATTTGACTTAGTTTTTTTATTTTTACAGTATTGCGAGGTTTACATATAAGGCCAAAAAAATTCTTACTAAATATCGAGATAATAAAAAATAATGAAAAACAACCACCCAAATTTCAAATTTAGAAGTCTAATTGCATATCTTATTTCCGTTTTCAACCCGCAATAAGTACTTGTAAAATTGTCACACACAAAGATTAATAATCAGCAAAAACAAATTTTATTTTTTTTATTTTAGAAATGAAATTCTACTATCAAATCCTCTCATAATATACCATGAAAACTAAACAACATGGAAAGGTAAATAACAGATGAAATGAGAGAAAATGAAGATGGGGGTGTGAGTACCATCGGGCATGCTAAAATGTAAACTATGGAAAACAATAGTAAATGGAACAAAAAAATAATTGTGCAAACCTCTTGTAGCATTCCAAGCAACCTCCGAGTTAGGTTATATGAGCTTTGAAGTTGTGTAACCTTGTAAAACTATTGATTTTTGGGTGCTCTTGAGTGACCTCCAAACGTGTATTAACCAATGTTATGAACATAGTTTTGAAAGCTTCCAATATGAAGATATTGGAGGTAAATTAACAAAGTTTTGTGTTGTAAATCCAAGAGGATTTTTAAAAGAGTAAGACTGCATTTTATAGAGGCAAAAGTGGTTGGAAGTTGGTTAAAAATGGTTGAATGCACATGCTAAAAATAAAATTTGAGGGGATTGAACAATTGCAAAAGAATTAATACCATTTAGGGTAGTAAAGGAATTAATTAGTAGAAGTTACATAGGAAAGGTGGTTGTACGTGCAATTTAATTTCCCCCACCTTTCTAGGATTCTAGAAGTGCAGTTGACTGGACTGGTGAAGTGGAGTCTAAGTGGAGTTGACTGGGATGAGGATGTGGAGTCCAAGTGGAGTCCATGTGGGGTCCAAAGTGGTTTTTATAATGTGTACACTTAACTAATTAATCATTTAATTAATAAATGATAATTAAACTTAGCAAAAGGGGTACCAGGGATTAATTTATTTAATCCAAATGGTTACAATGTGTATGATTTAATTGATTTAATCAATCAATCACAAACGGGTGAATAACAAGATATATTAGGATAACATTGCAAACAAGTGTGTAATTTAGGGTGTCTACATTTCCCCTTCTTTAAAGTGTCATTGCAAAGTAATAACTTGCTTTAACAATAGTAGACATATGCAGAGTAACGAGCAAAAAACAATGAAGCATTAGGATGCCCTAGCAACTAGGATAATAGATGAATGCCCCCTCAAATAGGTGGATGACACAGCAAGGAAATGGATAGTCGCTTTATAGGAAGAAGACAATGGATTGGAACAAGGATGGGAAGGATTATGCTTGTATCATAAGCGCCATTTAGAGAATAATTTTATAAGAACCTTATTTTTTGTTGCACAATAGATTTGTCACCATGATTATGAAAGAATCAAGATGGATAACCCGGATGCACGTAATCAAACACAAACGGAAAAGAAAAGACATCTAAAGGAAAACAAACCCAATGTACAAAGTAGGTGTAGACATCAGGGTTATAAAGGAACCAAGATGTAATCACATTAGTTACAACTGGTCCAAAGAAATAAACATCAACAATGTAACACAAAGTCAAAAAGAATACAATCGTAAATGCAGCCCTAATGTGTTCCACAATGATGATTAAGTAGATGCAAATCCTCCCAAAGAGGGAATGGAATCAGACCGGAAGAGTAGAGTAAAGTGACTCCTTATGACACTCTTGTTGGATCCTTTGTATAAATAATCAAAAATAAATTTCCCGAGGTGAAGTTATACTGCAAGGAAAAACAATTTTATAACTTTCTCGAGCGAGTTAACATATCATGCAAAGGGAAGAAAGTGATAGTTGTAAGATTGCAACGATCACTAGGGTAATAGATAAAAGTATGACTTTACCAAGATTGTATTGAAATTTTGAAAGGTTCACTTCAAGGGTTTTTCTAATTATATGGTTTATGTGATAAGTGAATGTTTGTTTGAAAATTTTGTAATTTTTGTTTATTTTTGAAATATATGATTTTGTTTTTATTTTGAAATATTTGATTTTTTAGATTTTTGCGAATTTTGAAAAATTAAAATATAAATGCAAACAAACATGAATACATAGCAAAAAGGAAAACATTCCATGGCTTAAGTAAACATAGAGGAAAACACAACACGTACAAGAGACAAAAAGACACAAAACAAACATTGTGAAAAAACCAAATATGAACATGAATGAACCACACCAAAGTTATATGTGAATTAATTTCCTACAATTGGTCTACAAAGAAAGGTAAACAAAGTATAACAAAATAACAAACTGAAAGTAGAAAAAATATCATTACAATGTTGACAAACCACAACAATACAACAAAATGTACAATAATGATTTCTAATAACACTCTGAATGTGTTCCACATTGAAGAACTAGACATATTTGAATGCCCCCAAGTGATAGCTTAGAACATGAGAGGATTGGATTGGCCCAAAGATCGGAGTGATACTTAAATACTCTTGTCGATCCCATTGAAGTTTGATCTGTATTGGATTAAAATGTAAAATCCAAGTGTGCCCCAAGAAAATTTATATTGTGAAAGGGTAAATGATTTCCTCGAGCATAGATATACACCATGGGAAATAAATATGATCTGGGACGATCATGAGGAATGTCATCAAAAGGTGAAATTGTTGAACTATGTTATCTAGTTGTTGAAATTTTGTTAAACATTATCTCACTATTTTGATTTTGATAGTTTTATATTGTTTTTGGATTTTGGAAAAAAATGTATTTTTGAACAATTTTATATTGTTTTTGTAATTTTGTGAGACATTTTTAATGTTTTTATTTTTGGTATTTTATAACTCCATAAAAGAGGTGCATGCTTGAAAGCATGAGAAAATAGTTAGAAGCATTCCATTCCATTGGCATAAATGTAGATGGTAATGTGATAATGTGTTTCACTCCACTTTTGACTCCACACAACTAGGAATATGCAAGGGCTCATCATCGAGATCCAAGAAGGACGTTAAAATGAGGTGAATAGTGATATGAAAGTGAAGATAATAGATGTGAAGACACAATGTGTAACAATGATCTAAAGGCGAGAAAAATGTAACTCATCTCTAGGAAATATTATTTGATCGATACCAAGATGATTCCACTTTATAGGTTTCGACTCGACTTAGATCCGGTGATGGCATACTAAATGGAAAATTTCAATTGAATGAATTTTTGTCTCTTTTTAACATGAACAACTAAATTACTTCTTGGGATGTTTTTGACTAAGAACTTTGATTAAGATTTCATAAAGGCTTTATTTATTGATTTATTTTTGTGAAGGACCCCCTACATGTTTTCCCATGCCATCAGTAAAAGGAAAGGGCTCAACACTAAAGACAAAATGTAGGCGAGTAATGGTTTTCTCCATTCCCAGACTCATACTACCAGTGAGAATTATGGGCTTATCACCGAAGATTGTCAAGGACGAAAGGTGTAATGATTTTATAGTTTTTTTTTTGTATTTTTAAATTTATTTAATTTTCCTTGTATGTCAATGATATACTTTTTAGGAAGAAACATTTTTCCCCCAAGTCTCAACCTCATGTGACTAGTAGTATGCAAGGGTTCAACACCATAGATTGAGATAGACAGTGAAAAAGGACCAGGTAAAGAAGTTTGAGATTTTTGTTAAAGAGAGAAATTATTTTGAGAGGAGTTGCCATTAGTAAGCTTCGAGATAAAACCATAGGTAAAAAGATATAAAATGGTGGAAACCAAAAAAAAATACGAGACACGTGATGCCCAATAGAACAAGGTTAACTTTGTGTCGTGATAGGTGAAGAATGAAAATATATGATAATGGTATGATTAAGATATATACCAATATATGGAATGCTTAACATTATTTGTACACACTTCATCATTTATGATTTGTAAACATTTCTTTAATACGGATCATACATGCAATAAAATCATATATTCTACCAGAAGAAATATACAAAACAAGAGATATAAATCAACACCAGATTTAACATGGTTCACCCAGTGTGGGCTACATCCACCAAGAAACAAGCCAATCTATTATCCAAAGCTTTTAGAAGATATACAATGAATATTTACAATCTTCCACACCTCTCAGATGTATAGTACTTTCTTTCTCTCAAGCTTCTCCTTCTTCTCCAAGAATTCTCTCTCTCAATTATTCTCACAATAATCATCAATTCTTATAATCCTCTTCTTCTAAACCCTAACTTTCATGCTTATATAGGCATATACAAACTTAGGGCACTTAGCCATGTAATTACAATCAATAGATCTACTTTAATACTAAAATTAGATCTAATTCCCGAGAGTTAAATAAAACACTCTTGCATATGTAACTCAACGTCAATTAGCCCTAACCGATGTCAGTTCCTCCTTTCCTGACCGATGCCGGTCATAGGTGACCGATGTCGGTCCCTCCATAACCGATGTCGGTTACTGTGTTTTCCTACAAGTTTAATATAACATGCTAATTTGAAGTAATTGAGCTCCACAACTCAACAATCTCCCACTTGGAGATAAATTACTGCACTATACCTATACAACGTCATTCTTGGATCCTTTCCTTAGCTTTGTTTCTTCCTCTTCAAGTCTCAAACTTGAAGACCAATAAAAGTGGAGTGTAGCTCCAAATTCTCTTTTGCTAATGGCTTCATTAGCATATCCGCTAGGGTTTTCACTCATATGAATCTTCTCCAGTTTCATTTTGCCCATCCTCCAATACATGTCATATGAAGTGATACCTCAATTGAATGTGTTTCATTCTAGAATGAAACATTTGAGTTCTTTGCCAAATGAATTACACTTTGACTATCACTGAACAATTTTAATCATCTTTCTCCTTTCCCAACTCTTCCATGAACCTACTCATCCATATCATCTCTTTGCTAGCCTTTGTAGTTGTAACATACTCTACCTCTATAGTAGACAAAGCCACAACCTTCTGCAATCTCAAAATCCAGCTAACTATCGTCCCACCTACTATGAAAATATATCCAGTAGTGCTCCTTCTACCATCCATATCTCCAGCCATATCCGAATCAACATAGCCACATAAAGAAATATCCAAACCTCCATAGCATAACTTGCATGCTAGATGTCCCTCTCAAATACCTGAGAATCCATTGGACTACTTTCCAATGCTCTTTACCTAGATTGGCCATAAATCTACTCACAACTCCCACTTCTGTGCAATGTCTAGTCTGGTACAAACCATAACATACATGAGACTCCCAACTGTTGAAGCATATGGTACTCATGTCATGTATTTGACCTCCTCATGTGATGAAGGACACTAATCTTTTCTCAATTTGAAGTGTCCAACCATAGGTGTACTCACATGATTTTGAATCTTGCATGTTAAACCTTTCCAACACCTTATTGATATAAGCCTCTTGAGACAAATACAATTTCTTGTTCTTCTGTCTCTCTGTGTATTTGCATGCCAAGGATTCTTTTTGCAACTCCTAAATCCTTCATAGCAAATGTGTGAGCTAGCTTTCCCTTAAGCTCACCAATGTCCTGCATACTAGATCCTACAATAAGCATATCATCCACATACAATAACAAAATAATATAGCTCCCATTTTCAAGCTTCTTGAAATAAACACAATGGTCAGATTCACATCTCAAATAACCATGCTCATGCATGAAACTATCAAACCTCATGTATCATTGCCTTGGAGCTTGTTTGAGCCCATATAGACTCTTTTTCAACTTGCACACTAATTTCTCCTTACCCTTGACTTCATACCCAAGTGGTTGCTACATATAAATCTCTTCATCCAAATCACCATGAAGGAAAGTCATCTTCACATCTAGTTTCTCTAAATGCAAATCATGTACTTGCAACTATACTCAATACAATACATATGGAAGTCATTTTAACAACAGAGAAAAATATTTCACCAAATTCAATACCTATTTTATGTAAAATCCCTTTACTACAAGCCTTGCCTTGTATCTTTTTGTCCACCCTCTTCTTCCTTGATCCTGTAAACCCACTTGTTCTGCAATGTCCTCTTACCTACTGGCAACTTAACCAAATCCCAAGTCTGTTTTGTTCCAAGGAGTCCATCTCCTCATCCATGTCATGCTCCCACTGCACGTGGGTCTTATCCTACATTGCTTCTTCAAAACTTTATGGTTCACCATTATCAATCAATAATAAATAAGATAGAGAAGGTGTAAATATTTTGGAGGTTTACTTACCCTTTGTGACCTTCTCACAAAAGTTTGGGGTACCAGAGGCTCATTTGGACCTCCTGACATTTGTTTCCAATTTAACGATGATGATGATCGGTCACTTATAACCATCATCGTTCTACTAACCGATGTTGGTTTGGCTCTTCTGTAACCGATATCGATTCGTTTAGTTAACTGATGTCGGTTAGGGGTCAACTAACACCGATTATTGTGTAACCCTGTAGGTATGATTTTTAAATCTAAGAGTTCATTTTCATTCACAAAATTCTCAACTAGGTTCATCCTTGGGTACCAAAATTTGATCCTGTACATTCTCTTTTCATTCCATTCAATGTCACGACTCCTAATAATTTTAGAATTCTCTAAATCCCAAAAATAGAATCCAAAATCACCATATCCATAACCAATGAAAGTGCATCTCTTGGATTTTGCATCCAACTTTTTCTATTTTCCTTATCAATATGCACAAAAGCTTCTAAACCAAAAACTTTAAGAAAAGAAATATCTACCTCTTTTTTGGTCCAAGCTTCCTCTGGTATTCCTCCATCTAGTGAACTTGAAGGCCCACGGTTAATCAAATAAACCATTGTATCAACTACTTCTACCCAAAACTACAAGGGCAATCCAACATGTATCCTCATACTTCTAGCATGTTCCATGATTGTCTTGTTCATTCTTTCTGCAACACCATTCTCTTGTGGTGTTCTTGGAACCATCCTTTCTCTACATATTCCATTCACTGAACAATAATCATTGAAATCCTTGCTACAATATTCACCACCATTGTCAGATCTAAGGCACTTTAACTTTGAATTTGATTCATTCTCAACAAGGGCTTTCCATCTTTTAAAAGTATCAAAAACATCATATTTATGTTTAATACAATAAACCCATACCTTTCTTGTAGCATCATCAATGAAAGTAACATAATATTGGGATCCTCCATGAGAAGCTACCTGGGTTGGTCCCCACACATCTGAGTGTACAAGCTCTAATTTCTGCTCCTTCTTAGTTGCCCCAACTTTGAGAAATCTCACTCTCTTTTTCTTTCCAAAGATACAATGCTCACAAAAATCAAGATCTAAATCTTTCAAATCTGATAACTTACCCTTAGCCTTTAAGATTTGCATTCCTTTTTGACTCATATGGCCCAACCGATTATGCCACATGCATGCATTTAAATCTAAGTAGATAACATAGAAAAGGAATCAATAACACAGGTAGATAAATATAACATTCCTACCTTCTTACCTCTTGCCACAACAAAAAGCACCCTTGGTGACTTTCCAAGAGTCTATTTGTGAATGTAACCATGCAACCAACTTCACCTAGTTGCCTTACAGAAATAAGATTCCTCTTGAGGCTTGGCACATGCCTCACATCTTTCAATACCCATGTATTTCCATTCTATAATTTTAGATGAACTTCCCTTTACCAAGTAATACTGCAAGGTTCATCATCACCCAAATAAACATGCCCAAAATTTCCTAGACATAATTTCTGAAATAACCCTTATTAGGGGTTGCATGGAAAGAAGCTCTGAATCTAAAACCCATGATTCTATTCTATTATCCAAAGAAATAATAAGAGCATCTTGCATTACCTCTGTTGCAATATTTTCCTCTTTATTTGACTCTTTACCTTTGTCTGGGTGTTGGTTCTCTTTATCCTTTGACCAACAATATTTCTTTGCATGTCCTTTCTTTCCACATTTCCAACAAGTAATTCCCTTACCTCTAGATTTAGATCTGCCATCCCTTGACTTTGATTTCCCATTATTCTTACTCTTGGATCTCTCCTTCTTCCTGCCTCTTCTTTCTACATTCAAAGCATTCCCAGATGATGATTCCTCTGTACTTTTCTATGAATTTCTTCATTCAAGATTATACTAACCACATCATCAAACTTCAAAATATTATTAGCAGATGTTGTATTACTAATACCATTACCAAGTTATCCCAACTATCAGGAAAAGAACATAAGAATAAAAGTGCTTTCACTTCATCATCAAATGAAATATCAACCGATTTTAACTAATTTACAATAGATCGAAAATCATTCAAATGACTAGATGCAGATCCACCTTCATGCATCTTAGAACTAAATAGTTTCTTCATCAAATAAACTTTATTTGAAGCACTAGGTTTTTCATATAAATTAGCAAGATATTTCATTAACTCTACCATAGAAGTCACTTTTGTAATATTGGAAGCCACGGATGCTTGCCAGGCTCAATCTTATAGATCCCAAAGCCTTTCTGTCAAGAATCTTCCATTCTTCATCAATCATCTTCGTAGGTCTAGAATTTTCATCCAACGGTAAATACAAATCTCTTTGATACAGATAATCCTCAATCTGCATCTTCCATAATTGATAATTTTAGTCATCAAACTTCTCTACCTTGTATTTGTTTTCTTCTGCCATTGTTGTAGCTCCCACTCAATCAAAAAACCCTCTTGTGAGTAAATATGTCAACACATAAAACCCTCAAACAAATCTCTGATACCAGTTGTTGGGGTTAGCACAAGGTTATACAAATAATATATCAAATCTAAGCATACATGCAATAAAAGTGGATATTCTACCAGAAGAAATATACAAAACAAGAGATATAAATCAACACCAGATTTAACGTGGTTCACCCAATGTGGGCTACATCCACCAAGAAACAATTCTATTATCCAAAGCTTTCATATACAATTGAAGATCTATTTCTTCCACACCTCTCGATGTACATATACTTTCTTTCTCTCAAGCTTTCTCCTTCTTCTCCAAGAATTCTCTCTCTCTCAATTATTCTCACAATAATAATCAATTATTACAATACTCTTCTTCTAAACCCTAGCTTTCATGCTTATATAGGCATATACAAACTTAGGGCACTTAGCCATGCAATTACAATCAATAGATCTACTTTAATACTAAAATTAGATCTAATTCCCAAGAGTTAAATAAAGATATCGATCACTCCATAACTAATGTTGATTATTGTGCTTTTCTACAAGTTTAATACATCATGCTAGTTTGAAGTAATTGAGCTCCACAACTCAATAGAGACTTGTACTAACAAAATACATGTCAAGAGGAGAATCAAAACATTTGATAAGTCTGAAATACAAGACTTGGATGGCCAAAGTCCAAATCAAAGGAGAAAATCCAAAGATTTGAAAAGTCTTTTAATACGAGACTTTGTGACGGGATCCAAGTCAAAGGGATGAATCAAATGATTCGAGAAGTGATTAGATAAGTCTTCGGTGAGATCGAAAGACCTATGTGATGTTAGAAGAAAATTGTCAATGTGGGGAATATGTTGAGATTTATATTTATCTATGATTGAAATAATTTAAGGAGAGAATGGTTGATCTCTAGATGTACACCTGAGGCTCCTCATAGGCCGTAGAGAGGAGATATTCAATGTTGTTACTTCTAAGTTGTGAATGAATTGATTTGTCAAAAGATGGGTAATTATTGCGTGAAAAGCTTATATAAGGATATTCTGGGATATGCACTGGAAGAATGTACACATGTAGATGTCTTGAAAAGTAAGGGTCGTCATTGATGAGATTCCCAAAATATTAATCATTTTAGGTGTAATGGACATGGAGAGATACGTTGTTGCAAGTGTCCAATCTTGTTGTGGTTGTGTTTCGACAAAAATACTAGAGATGTTAGGTGTAGGAGCTGGAATAGAAAGAATACAATCAAGCTCAATGGTGCTTGATGAAGGACCCTCTTACAGTAGTGTCAATAGTTATATCAAGGGTTGAAAGGGAGTATCGAAGCAAATTCAAGCTCTCGTTTGGTGTTAGAAGGTTATTTGAAACAAATTCAATGTCTATTTGGACTAAAGGAAGAAAATTTGTAGAAGAGATATATTGGTTTGAAGGGAGAGATACTTGACCTTTATCATGATCTCGTTGAATGTCAGTATGAATAGAAGTGGGGATAATAGTCAACTCTTCATTTGAAGTTGTGGAATTTGACATGTCATCACTTATCACGAGGAGGAAAAGTTTCTCTTTTTGGAATGGTGACAGATGGTTTAGACTTAATATATTTTAATTGGTTATTTTGTAAGTTGTGCACATTTTGATTATCTATGACACCATCATTGAAAATGTTATGGTTTTGGTTGATGTACCTAGGTTTATCGTGAGAAGTGCTAGGGTTATTGTTATTATTATGATGATTATGCCCATTATCTTTATAATGAGGCTTGATCAAACCTTTAGAAATGAGGGATTTTTCAATTTGAGTTCCCTTTTCGATAACTTCCTCAAAATTATTGAGGCAGTGCATCTACATGTGAAAGGAAAACTTCGTCATTAAGGTTTGGGATGAAGATGTTAACCATTTTTTTTTTCTCATGGGAACTGATTTGCGATTCCTCACCAATATTGTAAAAATTGTGCAAAGCTCTCATTTTGGCATTGCACAAATCCATCATGGTTATTTCAAAATCAAGGTTGAAAGAGAAGTGTTTGATGAAATTCTCTAAAAGGTATGTGAAGGTAAAATAGATGCCTTAGGAAGGTGTAGGAACTATTCCAAATCTTTTCCTCCTACACTTTTTGGAAAGAGTTGCAAGACAAATATTTCATTATAAGCCACCTCTTAGCAAGCCATGAAAAATTCCTTGACATGTGTTTGGCAAGAAAATTTTCAAGTGGACAAACTTGTGGATTTCTTATCAACACTCGGGAGTCTAACTCCCTCTACTTAGCTAGTGTAGTTTTCGTATGTGCATGCATGAGTAAAAGTATGTTTTTGTGTGGCATTTCAATTGGGGATCCAATAGGGGCACTCTAGTGACCTGCATGGCAAAACTAGCAATTTCTTGCTAGAGAGACTTTTTTTGTAAAAATGCAGGGAAAGGGTAATGAGAAATGAGATAGGAGTACTAATGTTACGGTAGAAAATCATATTCCTACACACACTAGTTAGAAACTTCAACACATGCATTTATGAGAAGAAACAACTCTATAAACAGTGACAAGACCAATTAGAATTTAATGAACAAAAATTATCAAGTAAACCCCTTAGTCAAAAAAGGCTTGAAACTCCTTCTTGTATTGATGCTCAAGTAGAAATTGTACATAGTATGAGAATGGAAGACATTGAGAATAGGGAAAAGTGGCTAACTCTTTTCACTCACAAGTGAGCAAAATATCTCTCATGAACTTACAAGAATACAACCAGCTAGAAGAATTTTAGAATTAGAACCCCTTGGAATGAAGATCTCATTACAATTTATAGTGCTAAACTTGACTCCTCATCTTCCTGATGCTCTTTCATATTCCTCATTTTGACTTTAGACTATTCATATTCCTATTCGAATATTAAGTCCCTTTTATAAAAATAAGGTGACTTAAATTTTACATCATGTCTCTAAAGTCACTTTAAGACATATCAAAAAGTGTAAACCCTCAATGCAAAATTAGAACATAGAGGAGAGAGAATGTTGGGGGAAAGAAGGAGGAGGAAAAGAAAGGATGTCACCCCTAATGAAGTCTACAGATCCTTGTTGATTGAAAACTCAAGTGTAGTGAGACTCTAAATCTTCAAACTCCTTGCACCCTAAGAAACTCCTTCAAATTAGCTCATGAATTCTTGCCAAGTTGAATGAATTTTTTCACGATGACCTGAACCCCTAGCCTGCGTATGATATACCTGTGACCTAAACTATGTAGTGAGTGTCGAAAAACATTGTCCAGTTCCCTAGAGATGGATCTCAAATTCCCTATGATCAATTCCCATGGATGATCTAGAATGATGGTGTTGACCTGAATGATCATCCCTCTATGTCCCATTGTGCCAAACTTTCCCTTTGAGAACAACCTGCTATTTTTAGTAAGTACAGATGGGGCAACTTACTATTTTTAGTAAGTTTCATAGTTTAGCTTTTCCCAACCTCAACCAGCTATGGTAGCTTGAATTATTTCTTCTTACTGTGTTCCTCTCACCTTTTGGACCAACTAGGCTATTTATAGTAGGGGCTTGTGGAACCACTTACTATTTTTAGTAAGTGTCAATTGTGAGCCGAGATGACATTTTTGATGACTTTTCTTGTAATACTCCCTTTGTGTTCACTACCTTATTCATAGCCTCTTCAAATGGTGGCTTACCCAAAGAAAAACAGAGACCCTATGTAGGAAGGCATGTTATTTTTAGTAAGTGCATCGTGGATGTCAGATTGTGACAAAACAAGTCTTGAAAATCTAGGTTTTATTTTGGGGTTCCACACTTCGCATTTTGAGTAATTCCTTCATCTGAACAAGTGGGAAAATGAGATTTTTATCAACGGGGCATAAATAACGAAAAAATACATCCCTCCATATCCCTAAAAAATAGGGACTTCATGGCACGAAAAACTAGTTTACGTGAAACTATATTTTTCAACGATCATTCCCTTCAATTTTCACGTAATTTCACCCACTTGAACCCTAAGAAGTGAAGAGGTAGCTCATTTCCTTTTTAATAGATGTTCTTCATGTGATAGGGAAAAATTTGATGAAAACTCATTCCTCTATATCCCTAAAAAATAGGGACTTCATGGTGCAAAAACTAGTTCATGTGAAACTAGATTTTTCAACGATCATTCCCTCTAATTTTTGGATTTCGCCCACTGGAACCCTGAGAAGTGGAGAGGTAGCTCACTGATTTTTTCCACTACTATGTCATGGCAGCCATTAATGGAGCTTGAAATTTTAGGTCTGGTTTTTTTCTCTGTTCATGACGAAATCAACTCCATTGCGATAGGTTTTTTCTTCTTGTCTCACTGGTGAAATTTCTCTTCGATCCGATTGTCGGTTTGACGGAAATTGAGCTTTGTTCTTCATGGAGCCGGAAGAAAAATTTATTTATTGTGAGAATTCCTTGCTTGTGAATGAGAGGTTTGAATACAATTTTTTAATGGCCTTCAATAGAGAAGAACTCAGCAATAGATGGTTTGTCAATCCGTGCACCGGTTTGTAAGATCTCTTTGATTTTTGGTTTCACGGCAATGAAGATTTTCAAACTTCTTCTTCTTCATTTGATCAATATTTCTTCTAGGACCTACATATTATCATGGAGTGAAGGATTTTTTTTTTTTGGTGGAGCTGGTTCAAGCTTTGGCAATGGTGGAGTGGTGGTGAGAAGTTGCAGGGAGTTACAGAGCAAGTTGTGCATGAAAATGTTAGAAGTTAGAAGTTAGAAGCAGGAGGGATTTTTAAAGTTTGAAAATTAAAGGCTGATGGGGTGCATTTTCATGTCCCCGATGTCCCTCACCTCAAAGGGACATTAGGGACATAAAATTCCATGGTGATAAATGCGATGACATGTTGTAAAGATCCGACGATAGGGAATGAAGGCTAAAAATCAACTTTAAAGCACTAAGGGGCTAGAAGTTGGTCATATGGGTGACCAGAAGTCTCCCTTAGGGGCTAGGAACATTTTTCCATGTTTGATGTCCCTGAACTATGAGGGACATGAGGGACATCAAATTCCATGACACTCCTAGTGATGACACGTGGTAGCGATTAGACGATTGAGGCTTTGAGCTCCCACAAGCACCTGGGGGCTGAACTGGTGATCTTGGAGGTCACATGAGGATCCAGAAGCAATATGTGGGCTAGGAAAATTTTTCCATGGTTGATTTACCTGACCTTGAGGGATGTGAGGGACACAAAATCCCACCAGGATCTTGGAGCTAACACGTGTCCTCCCAAAATTTGACTAACTCCCGAACTCGCTCCAAGAGGACAACTTGAAACGACGATAACTTGAGCTCTGATGGACATTTTTAATGAAATTTTATATGATCCTGACTATAAATGACCTTTTGAATCCAATGGTGGGAGTATCAGGTATTTATTCTTCTATTTGATCCCTAAAAAAGTGGATTTTTATTTGGTACTCCACCTATACATGAAAAAAAACTCCTTTAAACGCAATGATGCACAAAGTGTTGTGAAAAACCTAATTTTACCATATCATAGTGCTTGTAATTACCTTTTCAATGATGTTTTTTTCTCCTAACTCCATCTAGAGCTCCCGAATCACCTTTGGAAGTTCAACAGATGTTTTGTCTTGTGCACTTCCTAGGTCGGTGAATCCTAATTTTGGTGAAGCTTCCCCAAACTCTCCAAATCTTTCCTAAATATTCCTAAATCACTTCCATGATGTCCCAAGGCCTTTGACTCACCTTCATGTCTGGTTTGGATTTTTGTTCTGCTCCATGGGGTTTCTCCAGTCCTAGGAAGGTCAGTGATAGCCCTTCCCACAACTGCCTGAAGCTTGCAACTTTTAATGAACTCCTAAAATCACCTAGGGGAATGAATGGACTTTCCTAAATCACCTAGGGGATGAGATAACATCAATCGGGAGGTCACTAGACTGACTAGGTGGACTTGGTGTGCTTGGGAATGATAGGACATGAAAATTTTGGCACAAGGGTATAGTTGTCGTGCTCGAGAAATTGTCAATTTCCATGTTACACATTTTCACGACAACAATATGCTCTCTAGATTGGTTTTCCCTTATATTTGTCAAATTTGGGTGTATCGAAAGAGTGTGGGAAGGGTATGCGTAAGATTTCCATGTCGAAAGGCTATGGACACAATTCATCAAAATTGAATTGTTTGAATTTTTTTGCATGAAGGAAATGGTTTCCTTCATTATTTGCCTCTCTTGAGAAAATGTAGAATTGATTTTTGGAATGAATGGTAATTTATCATTCTTATTATTTTTGTTCTCATTATTGGTCTCAGAATTATTTTTGAATGTGTCCTCACTTTTATTCATGTGTTTTATACCTTTCGTATCATTGTTAGTGACTATACAGGATATAAGAGCCAATTGTTTTGTCATTGCATTGATTTAATCAAGCAAGGATTGGTTAGGATTAGAGGAAGAAGTATTAGATCTACCTTTTTATCGACATTTGTTTTACTTGGTCCTTCATCATCATGTTTATGTGACTCACGTGGTGGACCCTTAAGTGATTTAGATTGTCCCTTTAAGGATTTTATTTCCTCCTCGTCAAATTCCGAGGGAAATCTTGCTCCCACTTCGAGGAGACAGAAGAAATTGGTCTTTGTTTTTGTAAAGTGGCGTCAATGGAAATATTTTTAAGTTGGTCTTTGTCCTCTTCATCAGAGCTGATATGGAAAGGATTTCTTTCCTTCCATTGAAAGGGACTATAATTGTGATGTCATGTTCCCACCATTGTTTTAAAGAGGGGAGGAATGAGAAGAAAAGGTGTGATAGAAAACTCAACCCTTAGAAAATTGAATGCTAAGATGGAAGAGGGAAAAAGATGAAAAATCTCGACCCTAGAAAATGAGTGCTAAGAGGGAAGAGGTGAAAAAGTTAGTTAATTGCCTGACTCTTAATCAAAATGAGAGTTAAGAGGAAAGGGATGAAAAGAGGTTAGATGTGCTCTACTCATTAACAAAAATGGGTGTTAGGGAAGAGAGACTTGACAAGGTGGACGTGATCAACTCTTAATCAAAATGAGTGATAAGAGTGATGAAGAGATGTGAAAAGGTTAACTCTTAACAAAATGAGTGTTAAGAGGAATGAAAAGGGGGACTTCGCAACACTTTAAAAATGACAGATGTTAAGATGGAAGAGACTTAAAAAATTGAATACGACCAACACTTAATCAAAATGAGTGATAAGAGGCACGAAGAAGGTGGACTTCGCAACACTTGACAAAATGAGTGATGTTAAGGTGAAAGAGGGATCGAAAATGTTAGTTAAGAGGACTCTTAGAAAAATGAGTAGTAAGAAAGATGAAAACATTTGAGAATAATTATCGACCCTTTACAAAGTGAATGTAAAGAGGGAAGAAGTGAAAGAAACGAGTCTTCTCAACTTGTGAAAAAGTGAGTGTGATAAGAGGAAACTTAAAACATGATGAAAGATGCTCAATTATTAACAAAAATGTGTTAAGGGAAGAGACTTAGGAAAATGTGATGAGTTTTCTCAACTTTTAACAAGGTGTATGTTAAAAGGGGAGACTTAAGAAGATGATGAAAAATGTTTACTTTAATGAAAGTGTGTTGAAAGAGGAGACAAGACAAAGAATATTGAACACCGTAAGAACAACAATGAATAAATGATGATGAGAAGTTTTGAATCTCACAAAAGTGGAGATAAGAGACAAGGGAAAGAAAATCTTGATTAATGATCTCAAATCAAAGCAAAGTGGATGCTTTAAAGAGAGAAGTGAAGAAATGATGAGGATATCAACAATGCAACAAAGTGATTGCAAAGTGTGACAATGTAAGATGATGGAAGAGAGATAGAGAAGATGTTGTTAATTCAACAAAGTGAATGTGAAGTATGATGACGTAATATGATGGAATAGAGATAGAGAAGATGTTGTCAATTCAACAAAGTGAATGTGAAGTATGATAATGTAAGATGATGGAAGAGAGATAGAGAAGATGTCATCAATTCAACAAAGTGAATGTGAAGTATGACAATGTAAGATGGAATACTTAGAATTCAACAAGAGGTAAGTGTTAAATTTAAGACTTACGACAATGAAATATCAAGGTGATCAAGAGGGTTCTTGACTATGATAAAATGAGTATCACAATGTCAAGACTTAGTGAAGAAGAATAAAAGTGCTTAAGTGTGGATATGGATGTCTGTAACCCGAGACTTAGACATGTTTATAAAGTAACAAGATGGATGAGAGAGAAAACATGAATGACAAAAGTGAAACACAAGTGTGTAACACATGAGAAAAATGAAAAATTATGTTTGTGAAAGTTGGCCTCTACCTTAGATTGGCTTGGACAAAGTGTGGCTTCCTAGGTGGTTCACTCAACTAGGTGTTAGTAGTATACCCAAGCGAGTGCAATGTTATTGCTAGTTGTCGACTTTACTTTACCCCATTTGAAACAATGGACAAAGATCTTGCTCAAATGAATTGCATTGGGGTCTCCACTAAGGATATTCATGACTCTAATCTCACAAGGTTGCACTAGTCAATTAGGATGGGGTACCTATTTCCCACCAATTCCCTCAATGTGTGGACTACTTTGGGGTTCTTGTGGTACTCCTCAAGTGAGTTTTATGGCTTAAGCCAAAGAAATTCCCACATTTATGGCAGTTGGGAAATAGCCTTGTCAACCGCACCTACAAATACAGTGTGTAGAGTTAATTTTATCTTGATTAAAAGATATTCATTGCACACAATAAATTAGTAGTTTCATTAACTCACGTGTGAGGCAACCTATAACCGAAAGTTTTAAGTGGTCTTCATAATGTGTTCTTGTATATTTTTGAGGTGAAATAAAGAGAAAATACCTAAACACATCACAATCTCATTTTTTACTCTCAAGATCACTTGTAACAAGCGTGAGAGAATAACATACACGTGAAGTGTTGTGACTAACTTCACAAAAACAAAAAAATGAAAATGGAAAGTGCAAGCAAAAATAATCACTACAAAGTGTTAGTTAATATACGAAAATGATTAAACATTGATAAAATGGCTAAAAATGATTTAATTTTTTTACAAAAACATCCAATAACCCTATTTTAGCAACTTGCACAAGTAGTCGAAAAGAAGAAAGTGATGGAAAATTTTTATTTAAAAAAGTCAAAATATGGAATCTTGATAAAATGCCTCTAAATAGTGAAAAGAAAATGGAAACGCCCAAGAGCTCTATAAAAGAAAGTGTGCACAATTAGTTTAAGTTAAGAAAATTGATGAAAAATAAAATTAAAGGGGGTTAATTGGAGAAATAGTACAAAAGTGTTTAAAAAAAAAAAAAAGTTGGATATCAAGCATCCAAAGCCTTTGGGATAAACAAATTTGACAATTTGTCTATGGTGGCTAAAAAGACAAGAAAAACAATGTAAAGGTCATAATGAAATGAAAGGACCTAATTAAAATAAGTAATCTAATGAACTAAGTACAAAATCTAAGGAAATTAATAAAAAAATGAAACGAAAGTGGGGTATTAGTTAAACAAATCTAAAGTTTAAAAGGGATTAATATAATGTAAAGGTAAGAAAGGAAAATAACATATTGACAAAGTAGTAAAAAAAATTAAATTTAATCTAATAAAAGGGTTTTTAAAATACAAATAAAAAAACTAAGACATAACTTAAAGTTAAAAACTTAAGTTAAGAGATTAAGTAAAAAGGTAAAACAACTAACCTAAGTGTCTTGTTAAATATAAATAACTCCCAAAAACCTAAATAAAACCTACTAACAAAACCTAAAAATTTATAATCAACACCTAAAAATTAGAATCAAAACCTAATACTCAACTTGTTTGTGGACTAAGGGAGTTTTGAATGCGAGGTCTTTAGAAGCGACGAGTAAAGGCGGCGATGAGTGTAACGGAGGAGCCCGACTCGGTGAGCCACGATGGGCGGGGCATGTGTGCCAAGCGGGGAGGGTGAGGTTGGGGATCCAAGATGGAGGGTTAAAATGGGGTTGGGGCTCAAGTGGGTATCGAGGATTCTAGGTTGGGTAGGTCGTAGGTGTTAGGGAAGTCAAGGATGGATATGGGAGTTGGGCGAGCCAAGCTCAGCCAAGCAAAGGAAATGGAGCTAGGTGGGTTTTAGTCAAGGTTTAGGTGATCTCTATGGGAGAATCATGTGGTGACCTCTAGGGTGTTCTTGAGGGATGTGTGAAGGGGAGTCGGTGGGAATCTCGGCGACCAGTGCTTTCCGAGCATGTAGTCTACTCGAGGGGGGTTTTGTCGTAGGGGTTAACTCGGGGTCACGTCTGAATCAAGGGCCGGGGAGGGAGGGAACTCATGGGAGGAAGGAGTCGGGTTAGGAAGGGGGTAGGGTCATAAAAATGACTCATGGTTGAGAGAGGGGAAATGGGTAGGGGTAGGGGGATTATTTTGTTTGCTATTTTTTTGTTGAATAAAGTCTAGCTTTTTTTTTCAAATAAAATCTAACTTAGTTTTTGTTTGATTTTACAGGTATTGCAGGTTTACAACAAAGGCTAAAAACAAATTTTTTTATTGCCAAATATCGATTGTTAAAAAGAAATGAAAAACAACCATCCAGATTTCAAATTTAGAAGTCATATTACATATCGATTTTCGGTTTCAACCTACAACAAGTACTTGTAAAACTTTCGCACACAAAGATTAATAATCAGCAAAAACAAAGTTTATTTTTGTGATTTTAGAAATGAAACCCTACTTTCTTAAATCCTCCCATAATACACCCTACAAAAAAACAACACAAATAAAGGTAAATAACAAATGAAATGAGATTAAATGAAGATGGGGGTGTGAGTCCCACTAGGCATGCCAAAATGTAAACTATGGAAAACAACGGTAAATAGAAACAAATAAACAATTGTGCAAACCTCATGTAGCCTTCTAAAGCAACCTCGAGTAAGGTTATGTGAGATTTGAAGCTACATCAAGTAGCCTTGTAAAACAACTAATTTGTGGGTGTTCTTGAGTGACCTCCAAATGTGGATTGACCAATGCTACAAACATAGTTTTAGAGCTTCCAATATGCATATATTAGGCAAAATAATAGAGTTTGTGTTGTAAATCAAAGAGGATTTGTAAGAGAGTAATCTTGCATTTTATAGAGGTAGAAGTGGTTGGAATTTGGCTAAATACAGTTGAATGCACATACTAAAAATAACAGTTGAGGGGACCGAATAGTTGTTATGGGGAATCAATGTCATTCAAAGGGTGCGAAAGGAATTAATTAGTGATTGTTGCATCCAAAAGGTGGTTGTACGTGTAATTTAATTGCCCCCACATTTCTAGGATTCTAGAAGTGTAGTTGGTTGGACTAATGAAGTGGAGTTGACTGGGATGAGGATGTGGAGTCCAAGTGGAGTCCATGTGGGTCCAAAGTGGTTATTATAATGTGCACACTTAATTAATTAATCATTTAATTAATAAATGATAATTAAACTTAAAAAAGGGGTACTAGAGATTAATTTAATTAATCAAGGGGTATAATGTGTATGATTTAATCGATTTAATCAATCAATCACAAATGGGTGAATAATAGGATGTACTTAGGATAATGTTGGGAACAAGTGTGTAATTTAGGGTGTCTACAACATGCATAATGGAATATATGCAAGTGTTATCAATGGTCCCTGGTGCCATCAAATTTTTCAAGAACAGGAAATTTGAATGGGATGGATAGGGATCTTGTGGTACCATAAGATGAATAGGATCATTGCAAATGGTTTGATAAGTCAATGTAGGTTAATTATCCCCCCTGTTGGGACTCAAGCTTAACAATATAGTCAATAATGTGTTGGCTTGAGCAAATTAGAGTGTGGATGAGCATGGAAATTACTAGAAGCCATGGGAAATGATAATAAATAGGACTTGGAAACATAGGTGGAAGAAGTTAGCAAGATAGTAAGACCAAAAAATCACATATTGGTCAATCGCGGTTTATGACTCAAGTCTGGGATAAATCAAGAATTGGAATAGAAAACAAAGTGAATGATTTGGAAGGATATAGTCGATCACGGTTATAACGACTCTAGGAAAAATATGGGATAGAATAATCACAACATAGTCGCAATTACGACCGAGACTAGGGAAAATTAGAACTTAGAATGGATGATAGAAATAGATATGGTAGTAGAAGAGGGTCTATGAAGAACATAAACATCCTCTAGTGCGATTCGAAACAATGAAATGGAATGTTTTTTTAAGTCAAGATGGAATAAAGGGGCTCAATTTTTGGCTTCTATGAAATATTATCTCCTTAAATACCAAGAGTTATCCAAACAGCGTGGTATACTAGAAAATTTTCTAATTATTTCGCTTTACTTTACCTCCTTGATTAACCAAGTTGGATTTTTCTATGCTCAATCAATCAAATCGAGGTCATCGCTAAGTATAATCTTGGCTCCAATCCTCACGAGCGTACTAGTCGGTAGGTGGGGGCACTGTTTTTCGAATAGTTCCCTCAATGTGCCAATCACTATGGGGTTCTGTGGTACTCCTCACACTAATTTTTAGGGCTTATGCCTTATGTTTTTTTAGGACTTCCCACAGATTATGTGGACTGATATTTACTCTTATCCATACCTACAATAAAATGTATGGTTTATTCACGATTCATTCCTTTAAGAAAAAAAATGTGTTTTTAATTTTTACGAAACAAAGTTATAACACATTAACGATTGTGACTACCTACAACCAAATTTTGAGATTTTATTTGTCGAAATTACAACAATCTGATTGTGACCAACTTGCGCTTGGATTTTTCATGTGACCTAAAAGAACCATATGTTAGATTTCCAAAAATGTTAGAAAAATAAACTTGAAAATAGTACCAAACCCTAAAAGAAACATTGTTAGATTCAAGAAATGAAAATATTTTACCCACAACCAAAATGGACCCACTAGTGGTTGCCAAAATATATGCCTATATTTGGATCACTTACAAGATCGATTAGTCTAATAAAAAAACAAAATCAACTACCAAAACATAATTAACTTATGATGCCATTATCTAAACCTCGCACACAAAGAACACTTGAAAATTGTTAGTTATTTTTGGTGGTTAGGGGACCATTGAGCTTTGGTCATATACCTAACCCTTTTAAGGAGATAAAAGACATTTTATCTATGTAAAATGATAAAATATTAAATGAACTGAAAATTATACCTAACTCAAATTTCAAGAAATTGCAGTTTTGTTTCATCGAGAATCGCAGAGATTCGATCACAGACAATCATAGTTCTATTTCATTGAGAATCACATGGAGATTGCAAGCCAATCGCAAAGTTGTGTTTCCCACATGAGTTGATATTTTCTATAACTATATTATAATAAGTTAGATTTATCCTTGAACTTCACTTTTTCTTTATGTAGACACAAAATCATGCACTTGGGTACATTTCTAGGCCCTAATCACATACTACTATTCATATGATTCCTAAGTGAGAAAACTAGCAATTGACAACTGTCTTTGGCCTTTTGTCTATGTTTATTATTTTTATTTGGCCTTCTATACCCTACTTTCCGAATCCGATAAACTTTATTTATTTATCTTTTAAGACTCTAGACACCAATGCCTAGGTGCCCTCGTCCTCATCCCCTCTGGCAACCCCAACCTCTTTTTACTTTACTCACTCTTTTTGGGCATCTTATTTTCTTATGGGTCGAACTTATAGTTGTCAATTACAAAATTCAACCAAGGGAATCATATAAATACAAAGCTATGTGACCATAATAAAGGACCAAGCTCTAAGCATCTACTATCATCACCCAAGGTTACATCCAAAGGAATTCTAAGAGCATCAAAGGCATCCATCTAGCACTCATACAAGGGATAAGGGACCACATACACTGTAGGAGGGGAAGTTCATTTTTTCATCCACACATATATTTACATAAGTACATATAATTATCTCTATTATCACGTGCACTTACATAATGGCTTCCTAGGGTATGATTTTATCACACACGCACAAGAACTACATAGATTCTAAATGTAGTGCAACATTTATTTGTAAGCTCGCTCGGTCGAGTGACTCATTGGGGTCATTCGACTCCTCATTTTACATCTTTTCTTTTTGGGATTTGATGTAGTTTGATGGTTTGTATGTCATCTTCTCTTTGCAGGTTATAGGTAAATTTGGTGATCATCCAGTGATATATAAGTGGCCAAATCAAAGGTTAGTGACACTTATGAAACATAACAAAGACCAGTTTTTGAGCTCATGCGTAGTCACAGTGCCCTAATAGAGGTCCCTAGCACCTAGGAACACTAGTCTTGTTCCAGTGTCCTAGTCTGGCATATTTGACAACTCCAAATTTTACAAAGGAAATTGTGATAGTCTAGTTTTCCGATCATCGATTATGTCACCTAGATCATCTTTGGGAAAGTATGGATCAGCTAAGTCTTTATTTCCCTCTCTTATACTTAGGGTTTTATACTTCTTTATCTTATTGCTTGTGTCATCTATATTCTAGAAGTTGTTTAGCACTTGTTTATCACACATGACTCTGTAATTAGGGTTTTAAAAATTTCATTTTTTAAAATCATTTAGTGAACCCCATGCTCGAACCCAACCCTTCTTCTAGGTATTTTGTCATATTTTTATCATGGCTCCATCTTATGAACCCTTTACTGAAGCCCACCTTCAATAGCTCAATGATCATCTTGCAAAACATCCATAAGATCTTGATCTACTCTTATTCCCTTCTTATGAGGAGGTCACCAATATAGGCGAGCTTAGTAATTCCCTGCTTTACCACTACCACTTCAATTCTTATTCTCTACTTTGTTCATATTTCCACTCTTCCACCTACTTCTATTGTTCCTGTATCTATTCCTACTCCCACCAATCACTTCACTCCACCTCTTATTTCTCACACACCCAATTATCTTCCACCGGATCGCAAGACCTTTCCTTTCTATATCAAGATCTTCAAGTTTAAATCACGTCAACTTTAGAAGCTACTTCTCATGCATCTCCATCTCTTGACTCCACTTTACTCCTTCACACTCCTTTCACACCTGCCATTTCCACCTATCCACTTCCTCTAAATTTCATCACCCCTAAGCTGCCCACCTTTAATGGCCATGGTGACCCTCAAGAAAATCTTAGATATTTTCATGTGGCATGTCTCGATTATGTGGATGATCATACTTTACTAGCAAAGATCTTTCCTAGAAGCCTCCAAGATTATGCAATGCATTGGTTCTATGATCTAAGTGTCTATTTGGTAACATAATTCATGCATTTAGTTGATGATTTTCTCATACATTTTTCAATCAACATTGGCTCTAAAATATCCTATGCTCAACTTGCACAAATTAAACAAGGATCTAATGAGCATCTAGTGGATTATGTCTTACGATATAAGAACAACTTAGCTAAGATGTCTAATGTACTCACATAATTTGAATTGTAAGATATTTTTATCCAAAGTCTTTTGTCTCCATTACAAAAAGTGTTTTGTCTTTGAGACCTCTCCATCATTTGATCAACTATGCCATATTCTTAAGTTATGTGAAAGCAAACTATTATCTACGGGCAAGATTAAGTATCATGATCAAGATTCATCTTCTAATCGGTTTCAAAGCAAGGCAAATTTCAAGCCATCTACTTATCCCACTAAAGTAAACACTACTATTAACATTGTCTCCACTCCTGAAAAGCTTCAATGACAACCTCCAAAGCATATATTCACAAAATTGCCTTGTGCTCCACATATTATATTGCCACAACTTATTGAGAACAATCTTATTATGCTTCCTCCATGATTATGCTAAAATGTAAAATTATAGCCTAATCTAGATGTTATAACAACAATAAATAAATGAATAATGAAATACAAAAATAATACCCAAGCAAATAAGAAATAAATAATGAAACCTTAATTGTAAAAAGAGTTAGAAGAGCCTTAGCTAATTTGTAGAGGTTGTTGGATTGTATCGCATCTTGACTTGATTGAACATAGATGGAAGACATCACACAAAATCCTAAAGAATTATAGATCTAGAGGATTTGATTGGAATGGAGAACCTCGAGGGATAGGGGAGCCCATGGGCACCTGGTATGTGTAAATGCTCGGAAAACCTCCTTTGAGGTGTCGTAAGAGTTTCACACTTATTCACCTTTGATCGCCTCGAGGTTGTTGTAAGATCGCCAAATTCATTGTAAACCTATGCAATGAAGAAAGCACCTGCAAAACCCTCAAATAGACATCAAATCCTAAAAAGAAAGATGCAAAATGATGGGTCGGTTTGTCCTCATCTACCAAAATGATGGACTTATTACTGAGCATTCCACTACATCTCAAATGCAATGTAGTTATGTGTGTGTGCACGATGATATGTGCCCTAGGTTACTCTTGTGTGTGTCACACTTGAAGTAGCAAGCAAGTAGCTAGATGTAGAATGTAAATAATGTGTGTGTGGAAACAATAGACTCCCCTCCTATGAAGTGTGATGCATATGAGCCATCCTTTGTACCTTGTGATGAATCTAGATGGATGCAAATGGAGCTCTTAGATGTTTGATGGATGCAACATTAGGTGGTGATAGATAGTGATTAGTGTTTGGTCCTTTATTATGATCACATAGCTTTACATTTATATGATTCCCTTTCTTGAATTTCATAATTAACCCTGAAAAGGCGACTACTAAAAATATAAGATGCTCAAATGGCTAGAAAGGACCCAATTTTTTTTAGTAAAATACAAAGAGGACAAGGGTGCCCAGAGGGGATGAAGGTGCCTAGAGCTGGCATCCTCATTGGGCACTTTGGTGTCCAAGATGAAAATGTTGAAGAGTAAACATATAGACTGGGCAAGAAAATGTGCAAGACTGAAAGTAACATCATAAAGCAAAGAAAGGTGGCCAAAGACATAGGTTAATCATTACTTTTTGTACTTAGGAATCATGCAAATAGTAGTATGTAATCAAGACTAGATAATTACCCAAAGTGCATGATTTTGTGTCTACATTTGTCCCCACTTTATGTTGGTGAGAAGAATGGTCAGTAACATAAAGTAGATAGAGATGCATACCTGATATCTTTGTAGATTAATGTAGAAAACATGCTGAGGGACTAGACAAAATGTGGAGTGATAAAAAGATGGAGCGTGGAGACTAAAGATGAAAAATTATAAAAGGTGATGAAAATGAACCTAGGGCAGAAATGTGTGTGTAGATGCTCATGTGTGTGATGCAACTATTATTGGTGTCGATGTGTGTGATGTCGAGTATGTTGATGATGTTGATTACTATTTCCCATATGGACGGACCTCTACAAAAGAGAAGATGATCAAGTAGTCAAATGCACGTGTATATGTGTAAAAATCATGTAAAGAAGTATGTGAAAATGCTAAAAATGTGAAAAAGGAAGATTTAAACCTGATCCATGATGAGGAAAGAGTTTAAAAAGGATCATGTAGATGATGTCAATGTGAGCCAATTTTTCATGCGATCTCACGCCAACGTCATGGAAAAAGTGTAGGGAGAGCAATTGTCTAGTGTTGTCCTCCAACCTTTAATCACTTCCTGTTGTATAAAACACCACTACGAGATGGCATATACAAGTGCTAAGGAATTTCTACCTTGTAAAATCCGTTGTGTATGGATTTTTATAAACTATGTTGAACTACCAATTGTTGTGTGATAGTCCCCCTGGTCTCAGGTAATCTTGGAAAGGTCATTGTGTGATATGCCCCTGGTCTCAGGCAATCCAGGAAAGGTTGATGTGTCATGGACCCAAGTTTTATTATGAGCCCTAAAATCTAAAAATTGTATTGTATTGGTATTGTGTTGTGTTGTGTATACTTTGTATGGGGTGGATAATTCACTCGAATGATGACCCCCTCATTTAGGGTGCATACAACGTCGTTGAAGGAGAATGTGGCTCAAAGGAGAACCAACCGTTGTGCTAAAATTGTGTCCTACATGGGAGAGGAGATGTGCTTGGTAGCAACCAAGGCACACACAAAAAATTGGTTGGGAGACAAGTGTTAGTACAGGAAAATACAAGCATGCATGTATAAGAGAAAGTGTAAGATAAACAAACAATGTGTGTAGTATTTTTATTTCCACTCGAATTTCTAGGCACACTAGCACTTCATCCAAATAGATATAAATGCTCACCCAAAGTGTGTGAAGCTACTAGGTCCCTCTTTTGTGAAAGCTTGTCAATATGTTAGCATGCATGTTCATACTGACCATTAACGGATCATATACTCAAATGTAGATCATTACAAACATCACAAGGAAACACATGTAACAAGGAAACAAAACAAATCATATAAGGATTAAGATCAGATTCACCATGCAAGTACCATGATCAAGAGACATCAATTATCATAATCCAACCAAAAGTGTCCATTAATACTCAAAAGATTACATAACAAAATCTGAATACATAATCACAACCACTAGTGAGTCATTTGCACTAGAATATCATAGTAGCATAACTCTATTACACCACGGATCATCAAATCAATGAAATAAAAATAGTATATATAAGGTTGGGTACTTTCCCTTCACCACCTATGCATTCCCAAAAATATCATGCATGCTCGGTATAACCATGCATACATACAAAAGAAACTTAGAACACGTGTATGTTAGCCCATGAATAGATTAAACCTATAAATAAACTCTACTTTTAATCCTATTAATAGCTAGAACCATGCATGACCTTTGATCTTCACCTTGTATGTTCTTTATCCCAAAATAGGTGTTCCTTCATCTCCAAGTCTTAATGCTTTCTTCTAAATTTGGAACATTGTTTGAATGCCACTCAATCTCGACATTGTCTATTTTTAACATGTGGCTCCAAAATTGGCTAAGTCCCAAATGTTTCCTGCTTGTGTGTGAGCCTTCACGCGTTATCTATTGTGCGAACCTTCATGCATGCCTCACACATGCCTTAAATCCTTGCACATGGTATATACTTAGTACAATTCTACCGTGAAAAAATGTGTAAGCTAGAACACACAAGAAGACAATGTAGACTGTGAAAAGTGGGTTACAAACATGGGTCACCACTCACAATGTCGTAAGACAATCAAGGCCCTAGTGACCGCAAAACAAACAAGTGTGCATAAAAGACAAAGGAAAATCCCACATACAATGGAAAACAATGATAAGCAATTACATGCAATGAATGGCCCGATAACCGTGGTGGTAAATAGCCCTATAAAACGCACATGAAGCACTTGTTAGCATGTTAGAAAGATAAAAAGTATGTTAAAGCATGTATAATTTGATAAAGTGGTGTGATATGAAACAAAATGAAACAATAGCACATGTGGTTTATGAAAGTGGATGCCTCGTAAACCTTTGTGGGAATTTGGTGCTAGGTACTACACCAAGAATCCATGTTGTGTGTAATGGATCTATAAAATCTGTGATCACAACTAGAAAGGCAAGTGAACACACATGTGTGTATGATAAAGATAATGACATAAAATATATCTATCTAGCATGTGTAATAAAGTGAACATGTACAAGTAAATGTAAGCAAAAGTAAATGCAACCAAGATATGTAATATGTTGTGGATGGATGGAATGGAATGCAGAGTGAATGATAAGATCCACATGCCCCCCGAGTGAATGGAATTGTATGTAGTGAGGTTCATTTTTTTATTCCCCCTCAGTAGTCAATAATGAATTGTAAATGAGAGTACGTCATTGGGAAATGGTTCGAACTATGTGTTATATATATCGTAGTGTGGTGAATGTGTAGTGATGATATGTGACATAGAGATGAGGTGTGAAAATGTGTGATGATTTAGCCTAAAGCGTATATCACTAAAGGATGCTAGAAGAATTGATGATTTATCGTAAAGCGTATATCACATGATGAGTAGAAGAATTGATTATTTATCCTATGGCGTATATCACTAAATGATGTAAGCGAGAAGTGATGATGTAGCCTATAACGTATATCACTAATCTAGGAATGTTGCATGAGAAAAATATTGAATGGTTGAATGTGTGAGTGTGATGTGGTCCATTGGAGATGTATACCCTCAACAATCTAGTATGGATCGTGAGACTAGAGTGTGTTATAGGGTAATATCGATGCTAGTGTGTATGAAGATGTTTATGCAAAAGTCTAAGATGTGTGGATATGGGTGTATAGAATAAATATTACCTCTTCAAATTAACCTAATAAGCAAGAGGATAAAACTTACCTAACCTTAATATGGCGAGGTTTTGTAATACCTACAGATGTGGATGAATGATGCTTGATGGTTGCTCTTTATATATGAAAAGATGTAAGATCATTTCCTACGAGAATACCTGCAGATCAAAGCCACTAAACAAAATAGGATTAATAAAATATCAAGTGGATTTCCTGGCAAAGGCCAGTCCTAGAAATCAAATGACTTCCTGACAAGGGTGTCAATCTACTTTTACAATCAAGTGGGTAGATGACATATGATAAATGGTAATAATAAATGTTTTGAAAAAAAAATTGTTATTACAAATATAAAGCAGATAAATGATAAGCAATGATAGATAAGAACTATGCTTAGAAATAAAAATCCAAATCAATATCTGAATTCTCAAAGGAAGGAGAACTCTCTTCTCTAGTGGACTCCGATCCTCTTCTCCAAAGAAATCTAAACTCTCGTCTTTAGTGTACTCTTCCTTAAAGAAGTCTGAAATGTATTCTGACTCTTCCTCTTCCATGTTGTTTTGATATTTAGAATCAGAATCAGAATTCTCAGAATCAATTTGGTCTTTAGATTCAGTCTTAGAGCTCAAATCTTCTAATTCAGCTTTGTATTGATACTTGAACCAGACTAAATTAACTCAGATACATAGAACCTCGAGTAGGCTTCCCATAATTCATCTATAGCTTCACGGATTCATTGAGTAGATTCAAAGATGTTTTGTAAACTATCCAAAGGGGTAGAATGGATGACACACAACTCGAGGTCATGTAGAATGTCGTATTGCTCCTAATACAATAGGTGACGGATAATAGGTAGAGAGTTTATGCTTGTTATTTCATGGTTTGGTCCACTTACTGCCATCTAATAGAATCCATTCTTGATAAAATGTTATTAGTAAAAATGGATATAATATGAATTATTGGACCGAGTTTGATAAATATGCAAGAAATCCAAAATAGGTAGGAATCACAGCAATTCTAGTAATCACTAGTGAATACTGGTAAACGATAAAAGATTGATAAAAAAGGATTTAACTAATTGATTTGTGATTGTGGTTTTTGAGAGGCTATTGTAAAGTAACAAATGATCAAACAGAAACACTTAAATGCAAAAAAAGAATTATAAAATGATATCTGACCTTGATTGAGAAGGATGTAAGGAGTTGATGCAGTTTGTAGCTAGATGATGTACATGCTTCAAAATGAACTCCAAGATGTTTGATGATCATGAGCAAGAGTTCTAGATGATAACACATTCACATTGATGTAGAATGACGTTGATAAACTCCAATAGAAAACTCAGGCTTGAGAATGTCAGCAGATGATCCCAAAAAGAGACTACAAAATGGGCTTAAGTAATCGATGGCATTTACCAAATCATTAGTGATTTCGTCCTCTTTGAGGTTTGTGGAACAATTTTCTAATTTGGGGTTCTTGTTCATATTTTCAAGGAATGAGTTTGTTGGGTTGTTTAGAGACGTTTTTTGTTTGTTTGGAAGGTGATAAAATAGGTTATATCATACTAATTTAGGTATGATTTAGGATAAATGTGTAGATGATTTTGATGAGTGTGTAAATGATTTTAATAGGTGTATAGGTGGTTATGATAGATGTGTCGCGTTTAGGGAATGGATTTTGGAGAATAAATAGATTTTAGGGGATTCAAGTAAATGATTAGGCTAGGTATTAAAATAATGATTTTTCATACGTGGATATGCTAGTTTGGCTAAATAGCATATATATTATGAAATATTAAAAAGTGGAGGTGTAATGGGTGCTCTAAGGTTTGTATTAAATTAATCAAATTAATTGATTAATAGAGATAAAGGGTGTTTCTTGTGGGGTGTTTTATGTTTAATTAATGATTTGGATAAAAATGAGGGAGTGTATATTTTCGGTGTCTACAATAGGGGGAGAAATAAGCATAATGCCCCCACGTGTGTGATGGTGAGAAAACTATCCAATGAAAGGAAAGGATGAAGGTCATTTACTCGATGATTGTGGTGATGAAAGTGTGTGATCATGCTCTAAGAGTGGTGGTATATTAGATATATGTTGCATGGGTGAATGAAGTCTCAGTAAATATGTGACTAATTAGAATATGGCGGGCATCGTGGTGTAACAAAGTTTGTAGGTGATGGAGATCTAGTGAGCGTGAATGGAGACACCTACGTGAAGCGTAAAACGAGGTGGTGACTTATGCCTAGATGCAGAATCGCTCGAGGAATGGTCCTATACTAATGCGCTGGACTAACAGAACGATGAGGTTGCATAAAGTGTGTGCAAAGTAGGTGAGATAGGAGTAGATTATGATTTAAGTGTTATGGGTCATGGCATACTAGATGGAGTAGGTGATGCGTTATCCGATGCTAGATGAGGTGGTAACCATGGGGTAGATAGGAGTACACCATCGATAGAAATGACTTGATTGTTGTGAATAAATTTTAAACGTAAATGATTCATGGAGATGATGGACTTAGACCTACGAATCTAATTGAGGCCTAAAAGCATGTCATACCCATCAATTGCTTGTCCGATAAGGAAGGGTACAAGCATAGTGAGAGGACCAACCATAACATGGAGTTTGACAATGCCATATGAATTGTTCATTGGATATGAAATTTGTGAGAGTGGATAGCCAATAGCAATGAGAAGTGGAATAGAACATGCACTTGATGGGCCATGACGGATCAACCTTAGTATTATTGATAGGGATAGATCTGATAGAGGCACTAATGTGTAATTGATTAGAAGAGAATGTCACATGATAATCATGGTTAGAGAAAGAAATGATCGGTGGAGAAGTATTAGTATGTGTAACTAGAAATTCAAGAGCTCTGGATGCAGGAGGAGGCACTGATGTGATATGTGTGATTGGCTAAAGATTTAGTCACTTTCTTGTCATGTTTGGATAGAGGATTGTTAAAGATCTTGAGCTTATGATTTTTGTTGATAGGTGTAGAAACCGTAGGTTCTAAGCTCAAGTTTACCATTGTCGATTAGGTCCTGAATGAGGGTACGGAGCTTGAAACAATGATCTGTAGAATTCCCTATGCACTGATGATAGTCGCAATGAAATTTTCATTATAATTATGTCCTTTCGGTCGAGATGGATCTAATTGGAGCGGAGGAGGAAGTGTGATAAGATTACTATCAATAAGATGTGGGAGTATGGAGGGATAGTTAACTTAGCATATGTACATCATGGAGGATGCGACTAAAGATCTTTGGTAGTGGATACCACGTTAACAGTAATTTTTTGTCAGTTGGTTTAGTTGTGGATGGTTTGACTATCGACTTACTTTGAAAATGTGTAGAGGATGATGCTTGCTCCTGATATTTAAGATTTCCTATATATAAGAGCTTGGTTTCATGAATTTTAAAAGTATGACATAGTTGATCGAATGAAGGAAAGGTATCAAAGAGAATACTCTCCTAGAGAGGTGGTAGTAAACTCTAGATGAATAAGTCCTGAATCTTAGATTCTGCAAACACATTGGACATCCTAGCTAAGTTGTTTTGTATCTCTAGATGTAATCTGCTAAGTGTTCATTAGATCCTGTTTAAGTTGTGCGAGTTGGGCATAGGAGATCTTAGAGCTAATGTTGATAGAAAAGTGAGAGAGAAAACATCAGCCAAATGTGTGAAAGATGTTACCAAGTGAATAAGTAGGTCATATAACCAACACATCACATAATCATGGAGACTACGAGGGATATTTTATCTATAAGGATATGATCATCCGCAAAATCAAGGCAAGCTACGTAGAATGCTCGGAGATGCTCTTGTGGGTCACCATGCCCATTGAAAATGGGAAGCTTGGGGTGAAAAAATTAGGAGGAAGCGAATAAGTGGATATAGCAGGTATGAATGGAGTGTGTAGCAATAAAGTGGAATCCAAATATGGATATGCATGAGAAGCAACCTATTATAATTGAAAAATTTGTACTTGGAGGTCTTGATAGAGGGAGGATAAGTCTTGAGTGCCAATAGAAGAAACTTTCCGTGTGTGAGAAATAAGAGGTGGCATGAAGTGATTAGTGGGAGTAGTGACAAAAATGGGGATGGTAGAAATAAGCGTAGAGTAGAGGCGGTGGTTGAGTAGCAATGGAAGTGGATATGGCTGCAAAAGTAGTAAGCTATGACAAATTGGTAGCTTCCTCATGAAGAGAAAGTCTAGATCTTGGGGATGTTCCACAATATGATCGTTAAGGGCTTTAAGATGTTCTCCAATAAAGTCATCATAAGAATGAGCCATGGTAAGAGGAGGATACTTTCCTAAATGGAAGGTGGGGTCGAAGGTCGGAGCTCACTAAAATGATTGTGCTAAAATGTAAAATTATAGCCTAATCTAGATGTTATAACAACAAGTAAATAAATGAATAATGAAGTACAGACATAATACCCAAGTAACTAAGTAATAAATAATGAAACCCTAATTGAAAAAGGGTTATAAAATCCTTAGCTAATTTGCAGAGGTTGTTGGATAGTGTCACAGTGGTGACCAGCTGAATAGAGATGGAATATTGTCACATGGAAGCCTAGAGAATTACATATATAGAGGATTTGATTGGAATGGGGCACATGTAGAGGGACAAGGGCACTCGTGGGCACCTGATATTTTTTTTGGGTGCCCCGGTCTACATAAATGCTCGAAAAACCTCCTATGATGTGTCACAAGACGTTCACACTTATTCACCTTTGATTTCCTTGACGTTGTTGTAAGATTGCCGAAGTCATTGTAAACCTGCAATGAAGAAAGCACTTGCAAAACCTCAAATAGACATCAAATCCTAAAAAAGAAACATGCAAAATGAGGGGTCAGACTTTCCTCAGCTGTCTCAATAATGGACTTACTACTGAGCGTTGCACTACACCTCAAACCCAATGTAGTTCTATGTGTGTGTGTGTAGAATTGTTCCCTAGGTTACTCTTGTGCATGTCACACTTGAAGTAGCAAGAAAGTAACTAGATGTAGAATGTAAATAATGTGTGCGTGGAAATAATATACTCCCCTCCTATGAATTGTGATGCAGATGAACTAGCCTTTGTCCCTTGTGATGGATCTAGATGGATGCAAATGGAGCTCTTAGATGTTTGATGGATGCAACCTTAGGTGGTGATAGATAGTGCTTAGTGCTTGGTCCCTTATTATGATCACATAACTTTATATTTATATGATTCCCTTGCTTGAATTTCATAATTAACCCCGAAAAGGATGACTACCAAAAAGATAAGATGCTCAAACAAATAGAAAGGACCAAAAAAGTGTGAGTAAAGTACAAAGAGGACAAGGGCGCTCAAAGGGGACGAGGGCACCTAACGTTGGCATCTTGGCTGGGCATTGGTGTCCAGGATGAAAAATGCCAAAGATTAAAAATACGGATGAGAAAGCAAAGTGCAAGACTGAAAGTAGCATAATAAAGCAAAGAAATGTCGTTAAAGACATGAGTTAATCATTACTTTTCATACTTAGGAATCATGCAAATAGTAGTATGTAATCGGGACTAGATAGCTACCCAAAGTGCGTGATTTTTTTCTACACTCCTCCACTTAATATAGATCCATATAGCCCTAAAGGGCATAATTATAACAAAAATACTAGATGTGACCATCATCAATGCACTGGGCACTCTACTGATCGATGCTTCAAACTCCGACATCTCATTCAAGATCTTATTGGCAACAATACAATCAATCTCCCCGAGCTTTTGGCATCTACGCCAATCAATGAAAACAAAAAGCTAAAAATATTTAATGATCCTCTTCCTAAGCATGACAAACAAGTTGTTAATTCTTTAACTAATCATACATATCGTGCAGTGCCTCCTCCTTCATCGGGGGCTCTCGATTTTCTCGTTGCTCATATTGATGCCTTTTCATCATTCATTACATTCTCTATCATGATTATCATGCTACATTCTCTTCTAATACACTACATATCAAGGCTTCCATTGGACCTCATGCTATCAATAATACAATGATTGATCCATCGATTCATATGGGTGTGTGCTCTATTACACTCCTTGTTGCTATTAACTATCCACTCTCTCATATTTCGTATCTAGTTCCTAAATCTTATGGCTATGTCAAGCTTCCAGTTGGGCCTCTCACCATGCTTGTGTCATTCATTGTGGCACCTTCAATCAAAGGTTGTGACATGCTCTTAGGTCTTCCTTGGCTCCATGCCGCTCAAGCTATCATTTCCATGAATCACTTGTGTCTAAAATTCATTCACAACAAGCAAGTTATCACCATCAAAGGTGTTCCGCCATGCACACCGTGGTCGTAACCTCCTCTTGAGGTTTCCATTGCACTAACTAAAACATCTATCCCCCTGGACCTCTCAAATCTAAGGCACATTTTGCACCTAGCTCACCCATTCCTACTCACCTACATGCCTTCATCGCCTACTAGTCCATCTTCTAGGCTTAATTCACATTATTCGGTAATCCCTTCCTATAGGAGTTCATCACCTTTTTCACATCCTCGGTCTACTTCACATAGGTACTCATCACCTCCTTGTTCTCTTTCACATAGGTGCTCATCACCTACTCGATCTCCTTCACATAGGTTCTCATCACCTCCTTGGTCTCCTTCGCATAGGTGTTCATCACCTCCTTGGTCTCCTTCATATAGGTGTTTACCATCTAGGTCTCCTTCACATAGGTGTTCACCATCTAGGTCTCCTTCACATATACAACATAATTCTCATACACCATCGATCTTAGAGCATGGTCACACGCCTTTATCTCCTCACACTATTTCACCGATTCTTAGCAAATTAATGAAACAGATAGGGGTGATAGGCCAAGGAGGAATACATGTTGTGATGTCGGTTGAAGGTTATGCACATGTTTTGATTTCCTGATCCAATTTGATGCAGAACTCCATTTTTTCTAGGAGGAACTACCTAAAATGCAAAGCAAGACCATAAAACATAGTTAATAGCAAAAGGTTAGTGGATTTCCTAGTGCAAGCTAGATCCAGGAAGTATGACACTTCCTCGATGGTTGTCAATCCAATGATATATATATATATATATATATATATATATATATATATATGTCAATATTTCAATATAAAACAAATGAACATGTAGATAAACAAATCTAGTGCTAGTAGTTTGATTTAGGTATCTCAGATTACTTATCAACTTTAATCCACTTAAATGCTTCGATATTAAATTGTCAAAGGTCACGGGTCAGTCACGGTGTGATGCAGCCTAGAATTCTCAGATAACACCTAGTTGCGTTGGACCATCACTCAGATAGGCTAAGCACTCACCCAAAGCACGCAAAGGTACCAGGTCCCTCTTTAGGGTTGTTGTAGTAGGATGGTAGCATGGTGAAACGATAAGGACATATAGTTAGAAACTAATCCATCATTACACAGTTATACCAAACCAGATCTATAAAGGCATGCATTTAAGTATAAATCATCAAGAAATCAATAGCATGCAATGATAACACATATAAGACACTTTGGTTTGGCCAATATTCTTCATATATTAAACATGACAACAATACAGAGGCTTGATACAATAATAGTCATGCACGCATGGATCTGTTACAATTATCCAGTCTCATGCACTCATGAATCTCTAACCCTTCAACACCTATATATCAACTAGGTGATTCATCTAATATATATAGGGTGGGGAACTTTCCCTTCACCACTAACTATGCCAAAAATAGGTCGCATGCTAATAATAGCCACACACCATTTACAATTATAGCCATACATGAAAGTATGCTATCTATAGATCACTTACAGTTAACTAAAGTGATGAATTTATTCTTGGATTACTTCCATGCAAGAGTGCTTCGATATGATCCTCGAAATATAGACAAAGCATGGCACACAAGTCTCAGCATCGCTTTGTGTGTTCCACACGCCAACCTCTAAAAATAGATTTGATCTACAAAATCGGCTAAGTCCCGAAAGTTTGAATTTGCACCTCCGCAGTGCGACGCCTTCCTATTCCTTTGCGCCTTCGATCCCATCCTATTTTTCCACGCAGACTTTGTGTGTGAGTTCTGCTAAGTGTTTTATCTGATCAACATTACCCCACACTAATCTCATTGTCACCCCAACAATGGTGATGTCCACAACTGAGTAAAGAATAGTTGAAATACAAAATGTTGAATGAATCTTACACAAAGAATAGAAAAGAATTAAAGAATCAAATAATTATTCAGGCTTCAAGCTCCTCCGTTTATTTCTAAAGTATCATCTCTGGATACTCCTCCTTTATGTCTGCTTCTAAGTTCTCCCACTCCATTAATGCCTTTTCTACTTTCTCTGGAACATCCACAATGATAGATTCCAGCTCATCCTGAGTTAGTTTTCCTTGCTCATTTTGGATTACAAGCATTATGCTTGACATAGATGTATGCATCCCTTCCAGCACATCCATCTTCTAAGCAATGAGTTTTCCAAGTTCATCCACCCTCTCTTTATGTGGTTCCTATGCCATGGCCAATGCCTCATGCTTCTACTTTACCATAGTTAGTCGTTCAGCGCGGCCTAGTGTGTCATCCTTCATGGCCTTTTGCACCTCATTGTCTTCCGCCAGTGTTTTTACCCTTATTAGTGCATCTAGAGTTGTGCATATCATTAAGGCATGATCGGATTTCTTCAGCTCCTCTCGAGTGCTTGTAGTAGGCCCTCATATGTAGCAATATTCCTTACTACTGCAGCCTGTGCTTTTTCTACCTCTTCTGCTGGGTCCTTGGGCTGCTCTGGTATACACACCTTTTCATCCTCCAATACTAATTTTATCATTGTTCTTACGTAGTGCATCGCAGAAGGAAATTATTTTGGTACCTATGATTCCAAATGCGGGTGTACCTTTAGTATATCATCTCCAATTTCCTCCACCATACTAACAAAAGTCTCATATTTCCTTTTGCTCAGATCCCTCTCCTACACTAAATGTGCTATTTCCACATTCTTTACTTTTAGCTCCTCTATCAACACTTTAATTGTAGCAAATTTGTCAATGTTTCTTCTAGCTACCTCAACAGATACTTTCACCAAGGCATTGCTTACCTGCTCATCCATCATAACAGTTGGTTTAATTGTCATGTGCCAAGCTTTTGGTGCCTTCTTCAACCATCTAGATGCACATGATTCTTCATAGACATCAAAATCTGGTTCATCCATATGTGTATGCATCGACCATGAAAGTTGCTTTCATGTTCATAATGTCACCTTGTTCTCATCCATAAGCACCCATCCGAATAAATCTTTTTACGCGACGGTGCTCTGAAATGAGTGCGAACAATCTTCTCCTGGTCTTCTGCATACCCCATTGTTTGTACCCTTACGTCCTCACTTTTCTCGACGGGACCTTGGCCCTTTTGGAATGGTGGCATCAAGGTTAGGAATATTGGTTGTATCCTCATCCTTGCCTTGTGTAGCTTTTGATTGCTCCCTTTCTTCCTCTCCATTCAGTTTTTCTCCTCCTCATTCTGAGGCTCCTCTTCTACCCTATGATGGATTGGAGATGGAAGCGCTTTCTCCTTAGACTCTTCCGCTTCTTCATCTAGCTTGAGCTTTCTTCTTCTCTTCTTCTCCTCAGGTTCCTTTACCAGTGAGAGTCATGGTGACTTCCTTGTTGTCTGCTGGGCTTCTCCTTATGACCTTGTGCGCTTGAACACCTTTCTAAACCTTTGGTCACCCTATGCTACCTCAGTATTTTCTTCTCCTTGTGAATCTATCACGCGCTCCTCCTCCTATCCACTAGATGGTTGCTTCCTCCTACGCACCAAACCACCACTATCCTCATGCTCTTCATCCTCTTCCTCGTCATCCTACATGGGTTTAGAAGGCCTAGGTGCCGAGATGTTTTCCATAGTATGCTTCCCCTTTGGTGGTCCTGGGAGCACGAACTCGTTCTCTACATACTTATTATTTTCCATCTTTGGTTTAAGTTGGAGATATATGAGCACAGCCCCGATATCCCCAACAACAAGTGTTTCTGGTTTGATATTCAAAATCTCTGAGATAATACTCTCATTGTAAGCATTCTTCCTGGATATCCATACTTCTTTCACAAGGTGTGGTATTCACAATCCACCTTGTCTACATTAAATACTAACCTCCTTGTATCAATGAACCGATGAATGGAAGCTTGAAAATACCACACTGTGAATGCGTACGGTAGTTTGCACCAGGGGCTCCACGATCCATCCACCATCGGAAAATGTGCAATACAAAAGTGTTGGTAAACAACAACTCCGAGCTCGCTTCTCTAATACCGAGGGCAAACTCCTTTGGTATGCATCACTCCTCTTCAAAAGCCGCACAGAGCCTATCATACCACATCTCCGCTCTCTCCTTTACCCCGTCTCATAGACCCTTGCATAAATACTTGTTGAATCTTTCAATTGGAGACTTGTTATTCATGGGGTATTCCCATATATTTTCTTTCGGGCCATCCGGTACTCCAATCTCCATGAATACTAAAGAAAGTAAGACAAAACCAAAACTTATCTTACTTCTGTGTACTTCCTCTACTATTTGTTCTGCAATAAAGTTGGCAATGTTGTAAATAACCCCTTCTAACATGCGCTTTGCCACATGCAGCCACATTGAGTTTACTTGTGACCAACGATCTTGGTCATTCAATTTCATAACCAGGTGTGCTGCTGCTTTTACTACCAGACAATCATGTAATTTGTCTATGTCCATTCCACGTGGTCCTTTCTAGTATCCTAGCACTTTGTGTGTTTCCAATATGGAAACCTTGTCAGTTAGGTCATTTTTGATGTCCTCACCCATCACCTTTAAACTTGTTACCATGGCAATTAAAATGGGTGTTAGTCTTACCCTTTGCCCAAAATAGAAGAAGTCCTCATGGACTCGGCTCATCAGCCACCTATATAATGGTGCATATTTCCTAAAGTATGGGAGCTCATATAATTGGTAAACACCAATCCTTTTCAGTAACTTCTCCCCTGCATCATCATATATCGGCATCCCATCACCAGTTCACCTGTCTGTTTGGGAGTTAAGTAAATCATCCAACTTCTTTTGATTGTCCTTGGTTTGGTGGTTGTACTCACTTATTTTTCTCTTTCGTATGTGGGAATCCCATTCCTAGCCCACAATTACTTCTTTAGGGTACTGCATCTCTAAAAAATTGCTCTCAGGAGTCATCTCTTCCTCCTCTTCCACTACTACCTTCTTCTTTCCTTTTGTTGTTGTTACTTCCTTCTTTGGAGCCATTCTTCCCTTTGTGTTGTGTTTCTACACCTTCTTCTATAACTCTTTAATGGTTTACTTCAAACCCTAACCCGATTCAATCATGCCCTAAATTGTAATCGTGAAATCACATGCCCTAGCTCTACTCTGTCAATCTACTTCATTCAAACCCTTCTCCTATGGGGATACAAGCTTCTCCAATACATAGATCTACCTTTCACACCTGGTTTCACCCTCTTCACACCTTGAATCACTTACTCAACTCTTCACACTTAGCTCTTCATCAAATTCTCATAGTTGCAAGGGTAGAAATGAATTCACATCCCATCCTTATATAGATTTTCAATTTTTGATGCATTAATTGCTCCTCCACCTACCAAATATTTCTCATTTATTGCTCAATTTTGTCATTTCCACGCACATCTTTGCGCCACAACTATAACCTTCTAGCATGCCTTCCTACCTTCTGGTCACAGACTTCTCTTTAGCGTGCGCTCTAGTGCCCGAGTACCTCATCACTACACCTTCTCCTGGTAGTTATCATGGCTACCGCTTACCTCGCATTATACTTTTCCTTCATTCATCTCCATCCTTGGTTACTTTTGAGAAGCAATCCTTTGTAAATCACCTTTAGCAACTTACTTCCTCAACATCCGCAGCATTATACCTTCCAATCTTCACAACATTATACCTGGGAGTCACCAACAATCCACCCCATACTAAAAGTATGTGTAGTCCTCTGCGCATCAACATGCTTCATATTGTAGTTAGCTTCATGCGCACAAGCGTGCTTATTACACAAAAACAAGAACTAAATTGACAAAGCATAACGATGATGAAAGAAACACATTAAGGAAATGTAGAAAGGAAACCTAATCTATTTGGCAACATTGCCTTATTACAAACACCAAGAAGACTTATTTATAGTAGGGCTTCAACCTACTCCCGTTAAAGTAACTAGGTAGCCATGTTCCATCAATTGCTTCTAACTGAAAGCACCTGACTCAAGTATGTGAGTTATAACATATGGCCCCAACCAATGCACCTTGAGCTTCCTTGGATGGCACAAAAACTTAGAGTCATACAGAAGTACCATTTGTCCAACCGCAAGTTTCTTATCCCTGATATGCCTATCATGTCATGCTTTCTGGCATGCTTTCTCCTATTTCTGACTCCATCGTGCTATGGCCCAACACTCATCTAGTTGAACCATGTTCTCAATCCATTCTTCCAAAGCTTGCTCATCAACTAGACCTCCAACGACGTGCAATGTGCAAAGAAGGTAACATAAATTCTATAGGAAGAATAGCTTCCACGCCAAACACCAACTGAAAAGGTGTGGCTTTGTTTAATCTCTTATATGTTGTTTGGTAGGCCCAAAGAACAACAGATACTTTGTCATCCCAATATTTTCATCCCACATCACAAATCTTGGTTAATGTGTGGCTCAAAATCTTGTTAAAAGCCTCAGCAATTCCATTTGCCTGAGGGTGATAGGGTGTAGTCTTGTGGTGGGCAACCATAAACTCATCTAATAGAATTCGGATTGTCTCATTTAAAAAATGGGTGCCCCTATCACTGGTTAAACTTAAAGGACAACCATACCTGGTAAGGACATTTTCCCATAAGAACCTTATTGTTGTAGCCATTATACGATCCTCTAATTCTATTAGCGTGCATTGTAACCTATACTCTAAGATAATTTGCATCGCATAATGATATAACTTCTATTGTTTGTGCTTCTTCACCGATTGAACTCTAGACAAGTGATCCATCCTGCAAGTCTTTTCCCTAGTTTTACCATAATCAGGGTTCAAACTCTTGAAATAAGAGCATCCATCTACATATGTGCCCTTGTAAGATGGGCTTGTTCACCAAATACTTCAATGCCATATGATCTATATAAAACACAAAAGGTGTGGCCAATAGATATTGTCGAAACTTGTGTAAGGCATATATCATGGACAAAGCCTCGCGCTCTATAGTGGTATAATTATGTTCTGCAAGGGTCAACTTCCTACTAGCAAAACAAATGGGATGATCAACTATACCTTCTCCAAGTTGAGCTAAGACAACACCAATGGTCATGCTAGAGGCATCCACGTGAACATGAAAAGGTTTATCCCATGAAGGAAAGTGCAAGATAGGTGTGGTAGTAAGTTTCTTCTTCAATATCTCAAACGTGTGCTGCTACGACTCCCCAATAGAATGTACCTTTCCCCTTGAGTAATTCTTCCAAGGGTGCGGAAACTTTGGCATACCCTTTTATAAACTTCCTGTAATACCCTGTATGACCCAAAAATCTACACACCTTACCCCGATCAAGTGGGCACTTTCAAACCTAAAATGACACAACTTTAGCTGGATCAACCAACAACCCTTCCTTGCAAATTATGTGTCCTAAAAGTATGCCAAAGGGAGTAGCAAAGATGCACTTCTTGATATTCAATGAGATACTCAACTGTCTACATCTTTCAAACATTAAGCGCAGATTGTCACAATGATCCTTAATTAGCCCATAAATGGTCCAATCATCAAGATAAACCTGTAAGAAGTTGTGAATAAAATCCTTGAATGCTTGCACCACTATCCTTGAGAATACAGCAGGTGCATTCTTCAATCCAAAGGGCATCACAATATAGGAAAAGCTTCCCCATTCAGTAGTGAAGGTGGTCTTTTCTTGATCTTTCGAGGTAATCCTAACCTAATGATACCCTAAGAACCCATCTATAAATGAATATATCTCGCACCCAGCCACTCCTAATATTTCCTCTTGTGAATGGCGTAGGGAAAGGATATGTAACACATGCTGCATTCAACTCTCTATAATCAACACAAATTCGAATCCTACCATCCTTTTTGATACTTATTACCATAGGACTGACCCATTCTGACTCATCTAATGGTCGAATGATCCCATATTTCAACATCTTGTCAATTTCCTCCTTTACTTTCTCACACAAATTGGGATTCATTCGATAAGGTCTCTTCCTAATAGGGCACGCACCTTCCTTAAGCTTTATCTTCATTTCTCCAAGTGATTTATGCACGCCTTTAAGTTCATGGTATCCTCTTGGGAATAAGTCCTCATAGTCTCTAAGTAACTCTATGATCTTTTCCACTTCTGACTCTAACCAATAATCCCCAATTATCACTTCCTTAGGTTCAGCTTTTGTGCCAATATTTACCTTTGTTGTCTTCATAGGTTCATGATATGCATGCATATCTACATCTGCATTATCTAACACTTCACGTGCTCCATGTGAATGATCAACTTCCAAGTGCTCAACTTCCTCATCATCAATTATGTAAACCAACTTCCCCTTGTCTTTTTCTAGAGAAGCACACTCAAGTAGTATGGTATCATCTACTTCTTCCTCAAAATGCCCCTATCTCTGTCTCACCAAATAATTCTTGAATAAGTTCTTCCGCTTTCCCACTGTCTCCCATGGTTAAGCGCTTGATAAAGCTTAAAGCCTTGTTCACTGGTGGTGTAGATGAGAAGAAGTCAAAAGTTTGGATCATCCCTGTAGTCAAATTCTGCCAATTTCCAGTGTCACGATGTAATTCAACATATACATACCAAGCACGCACGCAACCTTGTAGAGTAGAATAAAACCGATGCACCCAAAGTGAGGGTGGTAATGCTTCTTGTCTTACTATCCAGAGTCTCTCACACTATTGGATATGATGTTGAACAGGTTGATCACCATGATAAGGGAAAATCTTTGTAGGTGCATTACTTCTTGAAAACTTGGTTGATAAGGCGGTCCCAATCTCTCCCCATTCCAAGAGATTATCCCTGTGAACCACCCACCAGGTGTCACTACTGTCCCATGTAAAGTATATGATAGCATATCTCGTCTTTTAATCTGGTCAACCTAGTTTGCCTCCATGGCTTGCAAGAATCCAGCCAGATCTTCGGATCCAGTATATCGGGGTACTGAGCGACCTATACATCGACAGAGTGAAAACCCTTTTTGCAAGCAACCATGTGCTTAACTTTTCCCCCACCAGTTCATAAGTACCATGAGCCCAATTATCACAAGCAATACTGGTAGTATCGCTGATTGACTGAGAATCTTCCCAATGAAGGATTCCTTCCTTAGATGGCTCATTGACCTCTGGGTCCCGAATAACACGTATATAAATTCTGTTCAAGTCCTCTTCACTCAAAGGTTCCACATATGGTATGGATTTCCCATCTGTCATCAATGGTATTATGACCCTTTCCTCCTTGTTCTCGAAGCTGATATACCCCTTGTTAAACCTCAAATCAGCATTGTTTGCATAACACCAAGGGCACCCAAGAAAATCTGGAAGCTATCTACTTCCGTAAGTACTAACACTTCGAAGTCTCCTATGAACTTGGCCCCTTATATAGTGATAGATGCATCCTTCAAAACTCTTATGGGAGTATCTTTTGTTCTATTTTCCATGAAAAATACATTAGATGATGGCTGCAATGGAGGTCTCCCCATTTATACCCATGCATCCAATGTAAGTACATTCACTTCTGCACCTGTGTCAATCAAAATATTGCTCAACAACCAACCATCCACAACAAAGCATTCAAAGTGATCTCCTTGTCATAGTCAATGCTATCGGGGGAGATTCACATGGAGTATTTGTCTTCCAGTCTCAATTCCCACACACGGAGTATTCCCCTTCAACCAATTTCCCAATAAAGGAATAATATTCTCCTGGCGCAACATTCTACATACCTCTCTGATGTCATCAATATCAGATGGGGCCTTTTCGTATCCTTATGCTCCAACTTCCTAAGACTGCTCTTTCAAACACTGTATTTCACCTTGAAGGCTTCTAAGGACCTCCATAGTTTCCTGATAGACTTCTTTCTAATGAGTTGGATCTGGATACCTAGCATGCAAAACCTCCTCCCTAGTGATTGTCGACTTCTGTTGTAATACCTCTTTCATGTGCCGCCTCAGCTCATGTGGTTATCTTGACTATTACTTGCCTCAAGTTCTAGTGTTAACTTGGGCATCCACTGATTCTCTACCATGCACTGGATTCTAACCATCCCTGTGCCTTTGTTTTCTTGCTTGTGCTACTTACTGAGATGCTCATACAAGTCCGGACACTCTTCATAACTATGCCCCTTTCCACAAAATGAACAAGAAATATTCTACGGGCATTCACACCTATAATGGTCAGGTGAGCCACATGTATAGCAAGTTCCTCGAGGGAATTCACCTCTTCCCCTACCTCGGCCTCGTCCTCCATATCCACCTTGATATCCTCATCCTCTTCCACGACCTCCTTCAAATCTTCCATCATTCCTATCATAGCGCACTTGATTATAATCCCTATCCTGATGCTCATTCTTTCCTTTAGAACTATCATCCACACTCACCTGTTACACCCCAATATCAATGGCATCATGGATCGACCAATCAATCTATAATCTTCAATATCATGGGTCGTGGACCTACAAATTTTACAAAAAGAGGATACATTCTTCTTGATCGCGCATTGTAGTAGGGGCAGTGACTAGCATCATGATTCAAATGGAAAATCTCACAGTCTAACAGCAATGAATGTATATATCTGAGGGAAACTATCCTTGGTGTGGCCTTCCACTTCACAATCTATACACCAGATTCCTGAGCGCGTCTCATGAGTTGAGTTTGCTGATAATTTCTCTAACTATTTCGCCATAGCTATTATCTGAGCCTCCAAGAATGGACTAACTCCAGTGTCAATACTCCCAACTACCTTAGCGCGTAGAGTTGCTTCCAATGCTTTGCATGGGTCAGTATAAGTCTTATGCAATAGTGCTCTTCAAATGGAGTAATCAATCCCTTGAAAACCATTATGCATGCTGACTTGCATGTATATCATAGGAGAGTTTGGATAGAAGTGTTTTAAAATGGGCATCATACTCACGTACACTTTCAGTAGTGCCTTGCTTTATATCCTTAAGTGCGCTTATACTCTTCTACTCAAACTCTAGGATATGGAACTCTTTTAAGAAATCATCTTTCAATGCTACATAATCAATACAAGTTTGATTGGGATCAAACTTCCTATACCAATTGTGCGTGCGCGCCTTGTAACGTAGTAGCAAATTGACTTGCCTTGCGCTCAGAAGCCATGATACCTTTCACGTGCCACAATATTTCACACATATGAATATGTTTAGCAGCATCCTCGATACCTTTGTACTCTGGGAGACAAAGAGACATCTCCATATAAATGTTCTGGGGTTGTTGCGGGCCTTGACCACCCGACCCAGAACCTCCTTGGTTTCCTCTACCTCCAAAACCACCCGAACCACCAGAACTAGAACTACCCATACCTCCCGATCCTCCTCTTGAAGTTGGAATAGGGCCGTAGATGCACTCCCTTGTGTCCCGACAATGGTACTATACTGACCCCTATAGTCTGTGAAGTAGTCCTAGTTCTAGAGGTGAATCCCACACTCGGTGTGCTCATATTTTGTGCAGATGATGAGCCTGAAAATGTACCCCCAAAGAATAATGAAGTTGTATGTGTTGTCATTGATGTACTTGCTGTATGACTTGTTTCTGCTCTTTCACTTCCTAAATGAAAAATTTGTTTACCTGTTGTACTAGATACTGGAAAACCAAGCGCAAGGGCTAGGTCAGTAGGTTGGCTTAGATGCGCACCCACGGCCCAGGTCATATCTGTTGGCGCTTCCATGTGAGGCCGAAGAGGGTTCTTTTTCATGCTTTTCTAGATGGGGTAGTTCCTGATGCTCTAGCTCTTCTTCATCCTCATGAGCCTCAAATCCTTCATAAGCCATCTCTCTCCACAACGCCATCCATTCTGTAACTTCTTGCTTCTTGCATAATTCTCTCTCATGTGCCTCATCATACTTCATCCACCTCTCTTCCCTCTAGTCGTCAGTGCTACCACTAGGTCTACCATCTTTCACCAATCTTGTTCCTACCCCCGCGCATGGAGATTTTTAGCTTTCCATGGGCTTATCTTCCAAGTTCAATGTTACCATCAATATCTTGATTGCACAAATGGAATACCTTGCAAATACGTCCCTCTAGGATACCGTAGAACCGAAACTCAGCTACCTCTAGGCACAAATAAGTCGAAATTGAATACTCCAGAATATAGTTGTTTAGAACACCGTAAAACCAGGTATCTACCGTGCAAGTCCAGATCAAGTCAACATCATATAGTGTTTGAAATTCCTCATGTGTCCAAACAAGTGTGTGATACCTCCAATTTTACTTAGATGCATATGCAATTCAACCACTCATATAATTCTACGGAAAGATAACAAAGAAGCTTTCATACAAACTGTCATACAAATTCTCTCTACCCAAGTGCGTGTGTTAAATCTGATCTAGTGCTAAACCTTCGTGCATATTCTTCCTCCAGATCATGAATCCACTCTTCAACACTCGCCAAAGTTAGCTGGTATGTCTTCATCGCAAACCATCCTAAAACAACTGAAAAAGAGGTCCCGGCAACGGAACCAATGATGTAGCCTAGAATTCTTAGATAACACCTAGTTGCGTTGGCTCATCACTCAAAGATAGGTTGAGCTCTCACCAAGTGTGCCAAGGTATCGTTCCTCTTTAGGGTTATTGTAGCAGGATGGTAGCATGGTGAAATGATAAGGACATATAGTTAGAAACTAATCCATCATTACACAGTTATACCGAACCAAATCTATAAAGGCATGCATTTAAGTATAAATCATCAAGAAATCAATAACATGCAATGATAACACATATAAGACACTTTGGTTCAACCAATATTCTTCATATATTAAACATGACAATAATACAGAAGCTTGATACAATAATAGTCATGCGTGCATGGATCTGTTACAATTATCTAGTCTCATGCACTCATGAATCTCTAACCCTTCAACACATGGTATATCAACTAGGTGATTCATCTAATATATATAGGGTGGGGAACTTTCCCTTCACCGCTAACTATGCCAAAAATAGGTCACACGCTAATAATAGCCATGCACCGTTTACAATTATAGCCATACATGCAAGTATGCTATCTATAGATCACTTACAGTTAACTAGAGTGATGAATCTATTCTTGGATTACTTCCATGCAAGAGTGCTTTGATATGATCCTTGAAATATAGACAAAGCATGGCACGCAAGTCTCAGCATCGCTTTGTGTGTTCCGCATGCCAGCCTCTGAAAATAGACTTGATCTACAAAATCGGCTAAGTCCCGAAAGTTTGACTCTGCACCTCCACACGCGATGCCTTCCTATTCCTTTGCACCTTCGATCCCATCTTGTTTTTCCACGCAGAATCTGTGTGTGAGTTTTGCTAAATGTTTTATTTGATCAACAAAGCTAGAAAGGTGATCGAAAGTCGTAGACAGTCCGGGTAAGGCTTGGTACAATTTGGGGTTGATTTGGGTGATTTGGGTGCTTGCTTTGTCGAGGTAGTTTGCTTACACAAAGACCGATGTCGGTGAAGGTGTGATTGACGATATTTTAGTTATGACAGATACCGGTTAGGAATAACCGATCTCGGTTTCTATGGGAATGGTAAAGTATCAGAAACAATTGTCTAGGTTCTCTCTATGTCTACAGAGAGAGATGGGGAGGTCTGTGGAGAGGTTTTAGGTAGAGTATATGACTTGGGTGAGGCTTTTGTGAGGTTTTTAGGGGTGTTAAGTTCAATTTAGTAAAATCGACAAGAGATACAATAACCGATGTCGGTTGGTGACCAGTTCTAGTGAAGGGGGACTAACGGCACCTGTGGTAATCGGTGTTGGTAGGGGCAATTTGGAGAAAGTTGATTAACAAGTGGTTTTGGGCTTCTCTGTGATTACACGAGAATGGAGGGGGACTGGTTGGGTTTGTGATAAGGTGATAAAAACTCATAAATGTGTAAAAGGTTAGGAATAAAGATCTAGAAGGTTGTGGTGGCTAGATAGGGATATGGGCTGGAAAGTGGGGATGGCGGAATATAGGGAATAACAAGTTCTAATAATAAGAGGATAAAGAACCTAATGAGTAAGTACAAAAATGATACATAATCAAATGCACTTACTTTTTCCTGCAAGATTGGTGGGTGAAGGAAGGTGATGGTCGATCTATGAACCTGGTGGTCAATGTCACGATAGTGCTTCTTGAGTGTCACCGTGAATGCCAATGCCTTTAGATCAACCCTAGTACTTGTTTGGGCCTCTGGTTGGATGTATTATGTCATCTTGATGCTGAGAAAACTCGGTTTGTGCTTGAATTTAGATATCTCTCCCAAAACTCAAAGTAACCAACCTGGGAAAAAGGTTGCCAAATTGTATATATGGTGACCGACGATGGTCAAGGTGACCAACGTCGGTTGAGGGTTAACCAACATTGATTAAGGTGGGATATCCTAGGTTTACCAAAAATAGTATATCTTGGCTATTTTTGGTGAGCTCTGCTTGTTGGTCCGGGTCTAAAGTGGTGGTTAACGCTTAGATAAGTGGGCATGTTGTTGGAGAAAGAATAGGAATTTAATGTTAGGGTTAGACTAAGTCTCAGGTGGTTAGGATAAGTGGAGACTGAGTCTTAGTTAATTAATAGGCTAAGAACAAGTCCATGGTGAGGTGTCTAGGTGATGTGGCTAGGTGAGGTGTAAATTAATTTAATTAAAGTAATTAAATTAATAAATTATGTGAGGATGGGTATTAATTCAATTGTAAGTAACTAAATTAATATGAATATGCGGTAAAGGGGTCATGGTTAGGTTAACATGTTAGGATGACTACTTGAAAGAGGACACAAGGGAGTGTGACCCAAATTTGGTGTCTACACGATATTGAGTGGAGGACCCTTGCCCATCACTTTTGTTAGATAGTTCAATCATCATACACTTAGGGGGCATCATGCTTACTTCTCTCCCCCGTCCCCAACATTCTAAGGTTTCTATCATTTCTACTCATATGCTTTGTGCTTCATACTTCTTATTTCTAAGTATCATTACACAACTTGATACACTTTGTATCATCATTACCCTATGATGCACTCTTGTGTTAAGGTTCACACTTGATTGTTGAGGGCATACTACATCCATAAACCTCACACACTACACATTTCATGCTATGCACTTCATGATACATATTTCTAACGTACTATTTTCACACATCATATTATTGTCTTCTACACTTTATGCTTTAGGCTTCATCGATCTATCTATCTAGCGCATACTATCAAACCATTTCCCGATGACGCACTCTTGTTCTATGGTTCATTATTGACTGTTGAGGGGTCTTTTATAAATGAACCTCATCTCACACTCATCCACATTCACTCGGGGCACGTTGTTGCTATCACATTCACTTTGCATTCCATTCCATTCACACTCACAACATGTTACATATCTTGGTCACAATTATTATTTCTTACTTATACTCACATGTACACTTTGTTTCCCATTCTAAATGGGTATATAGTATGTCATTATATTTATCATATACACATGCACATTTACTTGTTCTTTAGTTGTGAATGTAGACTTTCTACATATATTTACACGCAACATTGATGTTTGGCATTGTACCTCTTACCAGGTCCCCATCGAGGCTCTGGGGAATCTACATATACTTTCTTACACACTACATGTGTTATTGTTTCATCTCATATTACTTCCTATTCTTATTAGCACACATTACTATACATTGATACATACACGTTTTGACATACTTTTATCTTTCTAACATACTAAAGGGTGCTTCATGTGCAACATTTGTCTTGCAGGAACTATTTACCACCATGGTTGTCTGATACTTTGCTTGCTACTATTTTTCATTATATGATATTGTTTACGGGGCTATGCCCTTTATCTTATATGCACATTATATGATTTTGGCCACTTTGACCTTGATTATCTTGTGACATTGTGAACAATGTCCCATGTATGAATCCCGCTTTTACGGTCTCCATATTATATGCACATTTACTTGTTGCTCTATTTTTCTATTATAGGATTTCTACTTTCTACTAACACCATACATCTAACTACTTTGTTTGCATATGCCTTGGTTTCTACCATGCAAATTCCCTTCCCTCCCCCTGCAGGGTATCAATTTCATCCAAGATTTTGTCCGCTTCTTTGGGTCACATTCTCCTAGCGACGTTGCATGCACACCAAACAAGGGAGGCACACATTGGGTGAATCAACCACCCCATATAACTTCTTATAGTTTTAGTATAGGCCTACACAACACATGAACAAAATAGAGTTACATTTACATAAATGGCCCAGATTCGACTTGGGTCTTCATCCAAGTCATGACACACCGGTGCCCAAATATGACACTAACATCCGGGTGATCCTGACCTTTCCTAGGTGCCTATGACCAAGGGGTAGTTACTGGTTACTTTCTCATATCAGCACAATCTTTAACAGTTCATAGAACAATTTTCATTGTATAGGCATAGTCCTCCAACAATTCATTTTTCCACTTGGATTGAACACGAAACAATATAGAACTAAACATGGATCATACCAACTGTAGTGGTGTATAAATTTGAGAAGCAGTCATGGAGAATAACACTAGACCTTTCTCCCCAACACTCTTCTGCCATAGCGTGAGATTGCCCAAAAAAATCACACTTGGTGTGAGATCGCCCAAAAAACTCGCTCTTGGCATGAGATCGCCCAAAAAAATCATGTTTGGTGTGAGATCGCCCAAAAACTCGCTCTTTACAACAATTCAGGATATTTTCTAGCCTTTTCACTCTTCACATATCAGGTTTGTTCTTAATATGCAAAAAGAAGCAGCCCTACATCAAGCACAACAACAAGTACAACACAATACAACACAATACACTTCACCCCTAGGGTCACTTCCTCTTTCTTAGCTTTCACACTTAATTTTTATCACTCCACGCTTTCACTTTCCTCCTCGCACGCTATCGCCATCACTATCTACATGGTTATTAGGTACACATCTCTTATCTACTTTATGTTCTCGAGTATTCACTCAACAACATAAATTGGGGAAAATGTAGACATAAAATCATGTACTTTAGTACATTTCTAGGTCCTAATCACATACTACTATTCATATGATTCCTAAGTGAGAAAACTAGCAATTGACAACTATATTTGGCCTTTTATTTTTGTTTTTTATTTTCTATTTGGCCTTCTAAACCCTACAACCCAGGGCCTCGAACTTTAATGTTTTATCATTCCGAACTCGGATGCCGGGTGCCCGGGCATCCTCATTCTTCTAGGCACCCCTAACCTCTTTCTACTTTACTCTCTCTTTCTGGGCATCTTATTTTCTTATAGGTCAGCCTTCTAGTTGTTGATTGCAAAAATTCAACCAAGGGAATCATATAAATACACAACTATGTAACCATCATAAAGGACCAAGCTCTAAGCATATATTATCATCACCCAAGGTCAGCATCCAAAGGCATTCTAAGGACATCAAAGGTATCCATCTAACACTCATACAAGGGATAAGGGACTGCATTTTCTACATACGTGCATAGGAGGGGAAATTCATTTTGGCATCCACACATCTATTTACATTGGTACATCTAGCTATCGCCCACTATCATGCGTGTTTGCGCAAGGGCTTCCTAGGGCACGATTCCATAACACATGCACAAGAACTTCATGGAGTCTAAAATATAGTGCAACACTTGGTCAGTAAGATCACTCGGTCAGGTGATCACGGGTCGATCTAACTCCTCATTTTGCATCTTTTCTTTTTGGAATTTGATTTATTTTGAGGGTTTTGCAGTCATCTTCTATTTACAGGTTACACGTGGATTTGGTGATCATCCAACGATATGCAGGTGACCAAAATCGAAGGTTAGCGAAACTCATGTGACACATTAAAGACTAGTTTATGAGATTTTGCGTAGTCACAAGTGCTAACAGAGGTCCCTAACGCCTAGTCTTGTTCTAGCGCCCTAGTCCGACATATCCGACAACTCCCAAATTTTACTGAGGAAATTGCAACAATCTACTCTTCATGATCATCGGTTTATAGTCGAAATCATCTTCGAGAAATCACATATCAGCTAAGTCTTTATTTCCCTCTCTCGCACTTAAGGTTTTATACTTCTTTAGCTTATTGTTTGTGTCATCTATTTTCCAATAGTTGTTTAGCACTTGTTTATCACACGTGAATCAGTAATTAGGGTTTTACAAATTCCATATTTGTTAAATTACTTGAAGACCAGTAAAACCAAGATATGTGAGCAAGAGAGCAAGAAAACTCAAGTATAGTCTTTTTGCACTAAGAGTCGGAGTTAGTGATTCGAATGAGGGGGATGAGGGTGCTTTTATAGATTTGGAGTGCATAGGGGAGTGGGACACACATGGGTGCAATGATAGGGTCCATAGTGCATTGGGCATGCACATGGGTAGGTGTGATGGGAAAAATTAAATGTGAGTGGGTGAGGGTTAGTAAATGAGTGGTGAGGTGTCTTTTAGCTCCATTTTATGGGGTTTTATGATTTTTTTGGTTTTTTTTGTGTTTTATAATGTTTTTGTGTTTTTGAATAAGGGACCTTATGTGCAAGGTGCATTTTCTAGTGTCTACACATACTTTGTATGGAAAAATTATGGAAACAACGTATTAAGTTTAAATGATCTTTAATTGATCAAACTACTATCAACTCTTGGAAATATGGATGATGTTTGATCTTTGGGTTATTTAATAGTATCATTGTAATATTTAATTATATGCGTGGAAATTCATTTCTAAGTTAATTAATATAATGTTTAAATTAAAAAATCCACTTTTTAAGCTTGTGATAACATATGGGAACGTTACATAAAGTAATAATTCAAGGAGTAAGGTCATATGCCACACACTATAAGGTTGGATAGATCCCTAAATAGTTTAAAACTATGCATAATTAATGTTTTCAATATTTTCATTTTAAGGGCCTAATATATAGATGATGCTTAAAAACTCAACCAACTCGTAGTAAAATTCCTTAAAATATTATTAGTTTCCTAAAGTTCATATATTGTTGCTAATCTAGGGTAATGAGAAGAGTTTTATTTTATAGCTTATGTACATCAAAACACTTAAATTAAAGTGAAGGAATATGAAATCATGATCATGTGGGTACAATTGTCAATTAGGATTAGTTTTCCTCTCACTTAGAACATCCCCACATTTTGTCTAGGTGAGGTTTTTATCACTTCTAGGTACACATTTTAACTATCATATTTTGTCAACTCTCCCTAAATCTCACAAATTTCAAGATACAAGACGTGGTCCATGAGACTATTGCATAAAGTCTTTTAATTTGATGGTCACCCTCGCATATCAAAAGAAAATCTATGACAGCTTTGTCATTTACCTACATTTTAACTTATGTTTTGAGTAATATTCTATATTGTTAAAAATATACAATTTATGCAATATCTTATTTTCAAATTGATGAATTATATTTTAAAATAAATTGTTATAAAACATTAATAATATGAAGGTTATCAAACATGTCTATAATAATTCCAAGGTTACGAAACTAGAAATATTAATAATGTTAAACTTAAAAAAGCTATAACAATAGAATAATTGTACACAATATTATGAGTTTTTCATTAATAATATCTATATTAAAGTAGCTTTCTAACTCTAGAATTTCAAATATATCCCTTTCATTGATTTTTTTGATAAGTCAAAAATGGTTTTAAGCCAAACTATATTAAGAATATCAAACAAAAACTTGAAAAACAAGTACAAGTCTCAAATTAAGGCGATAGATCGGTGTTGCAGACAAAAACACACTATTACATAATATCTATACTAAGAAAGAAAGCCAAAGATTTAATTATTTTCTTATGAAGAGCTAGAAACTTCCACCATAGGCTCCACGGGGTTGCGAGCCTCCTCTTTAATGACGAGGGCCGCGAGTCTCCACCAAAGAATCTTGATTGTTTGTATTCCCCACACCAAGCAGAGACGTCTAATTTCTTGCCCTACATGATAGATTCTAGAGCAAGAGGCTTTGTGCGAGACCAAATATACTTCAATCCAATCCCAATGTCAAAACCCAGTTGGTCCATATCCTCATGAATGGAAAACGAATTCCTAGCACCCAACATGACTGTTTGAACTCCAATAATTTGTGTAACTTTAAGAGTATCCAGTGAGTCGTTGACTGACTAGGATCACCCATAACTTTCACCACCTCCTCCACACCACAATATCACCCATCCTAGTTAAAAGCTAAGCCCTAAGTAAATTGATGGACATCCAATGGAGAAGTCCCGCATCCTTCACTCCTTCTATCGGTGTACTTTTTAAAATTCCAGGGCCTCCTGCACGTAACCACCGGTGCTCTTATCTAGAAGGCCTAACATTGAGCAAATACATAAGCTTCAAATCCTTCACCAACCCCAAATATGAGAAATGTACATCCTTCATTGAATACTTGTGTATCAGATTATCATTCATCTCATGCACAATGTTCATGGTCGTGTCCCTCCCGAGATCGCCTCCGTGCACTTGGCAGGCTAGTAATACATTTTCCTTTATCTATTTCCCTAATGAACATGACCTCAATTTTGTAGAGCAGATTACAGATGGCCAAAGCAATAAAAGTGCTTGATTTATAAATCCTTCGCACGTGACCACCCACATAACAACGCATGAGAAGTTATGGCGATTAATGCCTACGAGAGGTAGGTAGATCATAAAAAAATGGAATTTAAAAAGAATGACAGTTGTGTTGTCCCTCCTTCGCCACCTTGCTATTTATATTGTTGCCATCTTTTTCAATTAATCCCCCATAAATCCTTTCAGATCATTAGGATGAAGGATTAATAATTTTGGGTCCCCTACCTAGTATTAATATCTACCCCAAAATTAGCAAGTTTATCAGCCACTTTGTTGGCACTTTGGAAGATGTGAGCAATTGAAAGTGGCCCGATAAGGGTTCAACAATCATCCAAAATGACAATCAACTACCAATGGTTAATTTTCCCTTTATTTATTGCATTGACGATAATCTGTGAGTCACCCTCAATGTATAATTTATCCCAACCTTTTCATTTCGCAATTTGTAACCCTCGCCAAAGAGATTTGGCTTCAAAAAGTTGTTGGAACACTTTCCAAGAGCTTCTGCAAAGCCCAGAATGGGTTGACCCGTAGAGTTCCTACAAACACCACTAGCACTAGCCCATTCGAGATTATTTCTTGTAGCACCATCAAAGTTCAGCTTAAGGAAATTATCATTAAGAGCCTTCCAATTTTGATCTCTGAATGTTTTTGTTTTAATGCTTACCCCTTATCAAGGATTTCATTGAATATTCATTATTAATAAACATAATTAATTTAAATGAAAGGTTTATAATTCTCAAGTTGATGAAAAACTACACTAAATACACCAAGAGAAAAGTGAGAGCAATGGAGCATGATAGGTACACTTTCGCAACAAGATGGGAAGTTCCACCCAATAAGCTAAGTCACTTTAAGTGTAAATGTCAATGGATCCCACTTGAAATAGCAAGCAACATGCCAAATAGATCCTATTTGAAATTGGAATCGACACACTAAGTTTTTATATGAAAGTTTTCCACATTAATTGATTCACTTTATAAATATAAATTAATGGATGACTTAATTTTTATACATAAGTTAATTAATAAATTTATCTTGCAAATGTAATCATTCCAAGAGTTGAGATTTAAATTTGGAATGAAACTTTTTATTGCATATATATATTTATTCCTTATGTTTTCTAAAGATATTTTGAAGCTTTGAGAATTTAAGTGTTAGAAATTAAGATGATAGATTTTTTTGATGGGCCTTTCCGTTAATATTAGGATTTCAAAATAAGTTTACATCAATAACCATGGCTTTAATAGGTGTAAAAACCGAATCAAAATACAACATTTGAACTTTTAGGTAGCCTATACTTAACAACTAAGCTAATATCTATAAAAGAATCTCATTAAGGGTATACTATATATATTATGGTAATATTTATGAACTATAAGTTTTCGGTGTGAAGAGGGCCCAACTTATTCACCTGGATGATTATGAAAACACCAATATGCCTCCTTTACTTACATCAAAACCCTCCGCCTAGTTTCATGCGCTAAAACCTCGTAGACGGACTTAACTTTCTCATCTAGTGACTCGGTCATCGCTTGCTCTCCATATGGAAGAATTGGCTTTGTAGGGATTCTAGGTCGTGCACGAGAATGGAGACAACTTTAGTAGAGGATCATCGATGCTTAACCAACTTTTTCATAAAGTTAAGGAAGATCAAATACCTTGACTCAAGCTTAAGAAAAATTGCCACAATAACAAACCATGAGACAGGGACTTGCGACATTCTCATATTCAATGTTCTAACACACCATCCAAATTGACTTTATGTTTAGGCTTGATGAAGCTAATTTTCATAGCCATTGCCACCCTCTTATCCATTACAATTTTCAACAAATTATCAACAAAAATAGAGGCAATTTTAGAGTTTGCTCGTGGACAACAACACATGTATAGGTAATTGGAGCCTAAAACATCTTTGATTGCTTTCTAAACAATGCTAGAATGCGAAAAGCAAATAATCTTAAGTTGTTCCTTTGTTATATAGTCATCGAATGCTACCTCCTGTTAAGTCCCTTAAGATAAAATATGGGATAGAGAAACCCACTCACGGTGAAGACATAGAGCTTTGGGAGAAAACAAAAGGTAAATGAAGAGATATGAAGGACGATCACCATGAGGCACATGGAGCCATACTCCAGATCCCACCTACACGTGAAGAAAGTGCATCACGTGTTGGTTATGTTCATGAAACATGAGTGAAAGCCACCACCATGTTGAGAAGTAATTGCTAAATCATGTAAGACATATAATAATTAAGTCAAGGATGCTCATTACTTTGCGACTTTAAGTTGAATCATTTAGTAATATGGTGACAAGGTTCGACTACAAATCAACTAAGTTGTCCACTTTGGATTTCACCGATTGGTTTGCCCATGCATTACCTAAGACATTTGCCACCCGATTTGTCTCCGATAAAGAATGGTAGATATTCCAAGATCTCAAATTCGTGAAGAGGTGTCTTGCAAACGCCGAGAATTTTATCTATTTTCCATGTCCTTGATTAATAGTTGCTATAAATTTGAAATGAAAGTTGTAATACAAATAAATGAAATGGAAAACAATGTGCAATGATATATTTTTAATAAAACATTGCAATAAAAATAATGATTCTAAATTTAACCTTACAATTAGACTAACAAAATGGTTGAGAAAACCGCTATAAATTTATAATAGTTTTACTTCCAAAGAAAAGAAAAATTTAGAGATATATCAATTATTTATAAATTTATTTTTGAACAAAAATAACTTCCAAAATCATACATATGTGAAATAATTCTAATTTTTAATATATTATTTAATATTACAACCTCACATATTATATATTTAACTACTATAAAATTCTACGATTATAGTATAAATTTTCAAATTTACACTTTGAAAAAAATTAATTGGCCAAAATCTACCATTTCCATTTTTATGGAATTGTAATTTACACGTAAATATGAAAAGCCGGTCCACAGACCGTCAAATTCCAGGCCCAAAGTAAACCCTAACATACAGTTAACATCAACCGCCTCTGACGGGATTAGGTGCACCGCACGGGAAAAAAAAAATTTCCCGTTACCGGTTTATACCGCCGGCGGCAATTTTCCCCTGCCGGCACCAGCACGGATCCCTGCACTGACCAAATGAGGCGACAAAATCGATCCTTTATAATTCGATAAGCAGATTAAGTCCACTGATCAGCCGTTCAATCTATCATATAAGTCATCATCGTATGAAATGATAAGGACAGTGATGGGATAACACCGGCCAGTTGTTCGGAAATGTTTTGTTTTCATTCCTGATTTAATCTTCTTCGACGTTTCTTCGTTTTCCATGCTCCTGTGAAATCCTAGGTCGCGGGTTGGGACGACGTCTGCGACAGGTTTTTGACTAATACCCTTCGCTCTGCTGTGAATCTCAAGTTTGACGACGCCCCGTGCTGCTTAAGATTCGTACCGGTTCAATAAAGTACAACGCCGACCACGGAGGATGACCGGAAAGGATTCTGATAAAATTTTCAGACGAATGTTCCCAAAATTTTGGTTTCAGGCGTCTGGATTAAAGGTAAGGAGAATAAGCTGCCGACCGAGCTAAATACTGTCTATTTTGGTTTCGTGTAGCGCCTTATTTTTAAAGTTTGAAGTTTTGCCTGGAATGTTCTGCAATTTTCGACGAAAAATTGTCGAAAACTTGTGTGTTATGAAAATTTCGTGCGGAACGTGCTTAATAATGTCTGATTCGCTATAGCATAGCGCGTTATTTAAAAGTTTAGTGTTTTGCCTTCAAAGCTACGCAATTTTCGACGAAAACAGTCGGAAAGCAGAAGGTAAGAGAATTATTGTGCTGAAGGAGCTAGAAATCGTCTGATTTGGTTTTGTTTAACGCGTTATTTAACGGCTCAAAGTTTTTCCTTGAATGTTTTTGCAAACGTCCGTTTAATTACTTTCAATAGTAAAAGAGAGAGTGAGCCTTCGTCATGTTTGAGGTTTTGAACACATGAATGCCTAAAAGTTTTGGAGTTTAAACCCTAGGAACAGTTTTTGGCGTGTTCTTTTTATATAGAGGTTTTAATTTTTTTAGTTTTACTGCTTTTTTGCCAGGGTCTCGCTTCGGCCGTTCGTGTGTACGAGTTTTTGGAGCGTTGATTTTACAGTTGTGGCTGTCAGATCAATCTTTGTGGTCCTAGATCTGTGACTTGGAGGTGTTTTGGGTTAGCTACTCCTTTTGTGTAAAGAGCTTTGTAAGATTGAGGCTAAGTGTAAGCCCTGGGTGAATTTAACAGCATAGTGCTACACACTGTTCATATTGCTTCATCTAAGGATATCTTTAGGCAACATTTGTAAAGAAAAAGGAGCATAAGATCATTTTTAAAATATGCGCAGAGAGTTTTCACTTTCTTTGTAGAGCAGCAAAAATAAGTTTAGGTTTTGTTTGGGGAAAATTGTTAGCAGCAGAAATGACTTCGCTTAGCAGGGAGCTGGTGTTCCTCATTCTGCAATTTCTCGATGAGGAGAAATTCAAGGAAAGTGTTCACAAGTGAGTAGATCTTTTTAATATTTACTTTTTGTGTAAAGTTTTTCTGGACAACCCTGTGTATATTTTTACTTACTTTACCTTGTGTGTGTGTGTGCGCGCGTGTGTGTATGACTTTTTATCAAGAAAATATTGCTAGTTTTCTGAGCTTTTGTACAAATTTTTGCTCAGGCTCGAGCAGGAATCGGGATTTTTTTCAACATGAAATATTTTGAGGACCAGGTCCTGAATGGGGAGTGGGATGAGGTCGAGAGATACCTTTCGGGTTTTACTAAAGTTGATGACAATCGCTATTCCATGAAGATATTTTTGAGATCAGGAAGCAGAAATATTTAGAGGCGCTTGATAAGTAAGTTCTCTGTCTCTTGAGTTTTATAAAATGAAATGATATATTTTTTTCAATTAATATCCAGTGAAGACCTTGTACGATTAATGGGACAACAAAAATGCATATACAATTTGAGCTCTTTTTCGCAAATTAAGCACTGTTAACTGCAGGGTACTTTAAAATGACATTACCATGTGCCAGGATATCCACAATGTAACTATTTAGTTGTTTGGGTGGCAAGCTTAGCAGATAATGCTGCAGCATACCTCCTTGTGTGAACAACTCAAGACACTTTGATCTCTGTATATGTAGAGACAGTTGTAATCAGGAATACTTTTGTCCAAGTTGTGATTGTACTGAGTTGAGCTTATTGGCTCTCTTATGTTGCAAGAGAAGTTTGATTTGTGAATAAAAAATTAGAATGACAATCTAGAGGTGAATGCTTATAATGATTAGAACTATCAGGCATAGAACTGCTCAATCCTTCTTTATACATATTGATGAGAATTCACATAATAAAAGGGATATATGTCATGTAGGCAATTGTTTTTGCCAATACTAAATATTGCCAAGCAGGAGATGTTTTACTTACCCAGAACATTTAAAGATGCAAGACATTTGGAAGGCATTACGCCCACATAATGTTGGCAAATAATAATGCAGGCATGTGCAATCAGCAGCTTCTGCCCCATGATAGTTATCATGGTCCAACTGTTTGGATACTAGCTTTAACTAACACTATGTTGATGAAGAATTCTGGCTAAATGCATTCAGCTCTAACACTTTGTATTATTTAATGCATTTTTAGTGTTTTGGACTCACAAAATCAGAAACTTTTAAAATCATTCTTATCAGGAAATGGAATCTTAGGTACAGGGACAGGATCGAGTTCCATATCCATACCTGCCTCTCCTGATGGCCATATATTTTTAATGCAGTTATACATACTTGTTAGGAAACTTAGGTACAGGGACAGGATCCAGTTCTATATTCATACCTGTCTCTCCTGATGGCCATATATGTATAATGCAGTTATATCCTTATTCATGTACTACCATGCACTGAATTGAAAATGGTGTTTCTGTCCATGTCCCTGTACCCACATCTCCTATTGATTATGATAAAGAAGGGTTAGAGATAGTTCTAAGTTTTCCATAGAATTCTGAATTTTTAATGACAACGAGCCTGTTCCCAAGTTTTCCATAATATTCTGAATTTTTAATGACAACGAGCCTATGCCATGAATTAGTTGGTGAAGGCCACTATTGAATTGAAGTATGAGTTTTGACTATAACAGGTGTATTCCTTAAGACCTAAAACATATGTCAAATATAGACATTTTTGGATTTTTATCCATGTGCTTGTGATTCCAGGTCAGACAGAGCCAGAGCAGTAGAAATATTAGTAAAGGACCTGAAAGTGTTTTCTTCATTCAATGAGGAGCTCTACAAGGAGATTACACAACTCCTCACTTTGGATAATTTCAGGTGCTTATTTTTTATTATTTACTCGTAAAAAGATTCCATGTAGTAGGATTCACATTATCTTCATATTTGCTGACATAATTTTCTTGACAAAAAGCAGAGAAAATGAACAGCTTTCAAAGTATGGGGAGACAAAATCAGCTCGAAACATTATGCTATTAGAACTCAAAAACTCATAGAAGCTAATCCTTTGTTCCGAGAGAAGTTGCAATTTCCGGGCTTAAAGCATCTCGGTTATGGACACTTATCAACCAGAGGTTTGTCCTATAAACTTCATGAAGTTAGATTTTCAGTCTTCTTGAATTTGGCAATACCAGCTTTACAAAAGTCATTTTTCTTCTTTTATCTTCTTACAGATGCACTTTCTCAGAGATGCATATTACTGATCTTTATTCATCTGTGAGCCTTTCCAGTTCATTGTAGATTCTCTGGTTCTGTGGCCATCTTATAATGATTGCAACTTAATTTTCATTGCACGTTTTCTTGTTCAATTTTCCTTGCAGTTTGAATTGGCAGCATCAGCTGTGCAAAAATCCAAGGCCTAATCCTGATATTAAAACCCTTTTTGTTGATCATAATTGTGGACAACAAAATGGAGCACGCCCTCCACAACCTGCGAACAATTTTATGGGAGCTTTTGCTAAAACAACTCCCTTTCCCCCACCAGTAACGAGTCATATGGTAAATGAAACTGGACTTGTGTTTATCATATTTTTGAGTATAAGGTTTTCTGTAAATACTAATTTGTTTTATGTCTTCATCAAGAATTCTATCTGATATCCTCTTGTGGGTGATAACCAGCCATTCCAGCCGGCACCTAGCAATCCGTCTGGTGCCCTTACAGGTTGGATGGCTAATCCTACCCCGTGTCTCATCCTGGTCTCTCTGCAGGTCCTGTGGGGCTTAGTGCTGGAACAAATGCGGGTAAACTGTCTTCACTGTACCATGGCTGATTCAATCTCATTTCTGTAACTTTGTTGAAAGTTGATGCAAATTCTCAATTATGGTTGTAATTATCTCTACTCATTATTTATATTTTGGTCTTAAATGGTATGTGTACTCATTTGTATTTTCTCTGTTTTTTTATCGTAACACTATAATAAATCTCCTCAAAATCTCCTTCTTTAGCTGCTCTTGTTAAGCGTCCAAGGACCCCTCCAGTCAACACCCCATCAGTAGATTATCAATCTGGCGATTCTGAACATCTCTTGAAACGATCAAGGCCAGGTGGTCAGCCAGGCGAAGAGGTACTTCAAAATCTAATTTCATCTCTCCCTTTAAGTTGTGAGCCATGTTCTTTTTGCTGTCCCATGTTTTTCATTTCAATATTGTGCTGAGGATGCCTGCATGTACAATTTGTAGTACAATATCTCGCTTTAAAATTAACTCATAAATTTGAAAATACCATTTCTGACATACATGCATCTTTAAACTTGTAGGTCACCTATCATGGGGCAAATCATCTTCAATGTCTGTACTCACAAGATGATCTTCCCAAGACTGTAGCTCAAACTTTAAGCCAGGGATCTTGCATAATGAGCATGGATTTTCACCCTGTGCACCAAGCTGTACTTTTAGGTATGGATTGTATGACATATGTGGTGTTTATGTTCTTTTCAGTTCTTGGGTGAATTTCTTCAAACTTCTGTGGGGATGTGCATTATGGAATGCTACACTGAACCAGACATCATTGACATGCCATATTTCTGAAGCCGAAAGCAATGTTATTGATTTTACTGTATATGGTTGTGGGGTTAACTGCTGCTCTGGACTTCCAGATGCTGATGTTTTTGATTTGAGGCAGTCTTGCCTTCACCTCAGAACATATCCAATGCTATCCTATTTGGTCATTGAATTGCTGTATATGGTTGCAAGGTTAACTGCTGCTTTGGCCTTGAGGCAGTGCTATCCTATTTGGTCATTGAATTGTTGTTTTCTTATTAACAATATGCTATGTGATTGTTTTTTTAAAATAAATTCTTCTTGAAAATTTCTGGTATTTTATTCCCATCCCACTAAAAGCATCTCTATTTTGGGATGTTGCATTTTTGTGAGTTTTGTTTACCACCTCTGTATCACCAGTTTCCCTTTTTGTATCCAAATAATTTTCTTTTGTTGGTGTTAGTGACTTAGTCTTGAATCTTGATTATTCAATTTTACAGTGGAATAGCACTATTTAATATTGTTTCCAGGCATGAAAGTTGTGTGCCCCCTTATGGTTGTCTTTTGTGAGTGTTGCAGTCGGTACAAATGTGGGTGACATAAGCATATGGGATGTGAGTTCACGAGAAAGATTGGCTTACCAAAATTTCAAGGTTTGGGATCTTGCAGGTTGCAGTGTTTTGATGCAGGTATTATCGCTAGTCTTTTCATGACTTGGTTATCATACTATATCATACACTCTTTGTTGTATTGTGTTTACATGTGCACAGCTAATTGAAAATCTGTATTGGTGATGCAGACTGCAGTTGTCAAAGATCCCGCTGTTTCTGTCAACCGTGTTGTATGGAGCCCAGATGGTGCTTTATTTGGTAGGCGGTTATATGTTAAAGTTAGTTTTAACATACATGGATAGCATCTTTTGATTACATAAAGTCATTGTTTCAGCATACACAATTTTTGATTACTGCTATAACAACAGGGGTTGCCTATTCAAAGCATATAGTACATATATATACCTACCATGGTGGCAGCGATTTGCGACATCACTTGGAGGTATTGGATCAATTTGAATTTACTCGTATGTTTTTTCTTTAGGTGTTAATGTAAAATTGAAGCTGAACAAGTTAGTTGTTTGCCAAAATTACTTCACACAGGGTAAGAATTACCTCCTTACAAAGATTGTGATTTGAATTTGTTCTAACAATTTCTTTTCTCTATTTTTTGAAATGCATTTTCAAAGCTAAACCTTCATAACCACATTTTCTAGAAACTTATGCTTTCAATAAGGTCGGCATATACTACAATAAGTAACTTGAAGTTTCTTTGGGAGGGAGATTAGTACACGTGCATGTGCTTGCATATGGGCGAACACACAAGTGCAAGCACATACACATTTTCTAGAAACTTATGCTTTCAATAAGGTCGGCATATACTACAATAAGTAACTTGAAGTTTCTTTGGGAGGGAGATTAGTACACGTGCATGTGCTTGCACATGGGCGAACACACAAGTGCAAGCACATACACATACTCACAATTTGAGTTTGGATATAGCTTAAATGATACAAAAATAAGACGAGATATAATAATATTTGGAAACCACAAATATTTGAAGATTGGATGTTAAAAATTTATGCATCATTTTGTAAGTGCAAAAGGAAATGCAAGTCTTTGTTAAGAAGTTTTTGTGATGTGAAGCACAAATTCATGGGGACATATCTACAGTGCACATGTTTTTCCTCCATTTGCTTGATATTTATTGTAAAGCTAGAAAATAATCTATGGATTTTTTCAATGCTTATTTTCAAACATTCGTTTGTGTGGACATTGCATGTTGTTAAATGGATATACCTGTTGTATACTGTTGTTACAGATTGTTTGCTGCAGATAGCAGGGAAGCTTATATTTGATCTGAGACTAAAATGTTAAAAACTTAAAAGTAAATGAGGATTAATTTTCAACATTCATTTTGTGTTCATCTTGATTGTTTTTACAAGTCAGTATTTGATTACCTTGTTCTTTGCATCCCGCATGTCCATCTTTATGCAAATGTTTCATGCTTATTAACTCATTATTATGCAAATTTATCATATCTGTAGTATCTGCACCATAACAATCAAAGTTCTAATATTATATGATACAAAGAACCAAATGTATAATTTCACTTATCCAATCACTTGAAATCAAGGGTTGTTTTGATAAGAGTTTCACGATTAATGTATTAAATTGTGAAAATAAGAGCTCTTCTCTTTGCCAATGTCCTTGAGATCTACTTGTGTAAAAAGCCCAGTTTATCTTTATACATCCATCACAATGACTTTTACCATGGCAGATTGATGCGCATGTTGGAGGTGTCAATGACCTTTCTTTCTCACACCCTAACAAACAACTATGCATCATTACATGTGGAGATGACAAAACAATCAAGGTCTGAGAAAAGCACCTTTTATTCTGAAGCAGTTTGTTTGATATTGATTTTTTTGTTCATTTAATAAATTAGAGTCAATTTTGAATTGTTTGTATCTAAGATGTAATTTGTACCTGCAGGTGTGGGATGCAATCACTGGGCGCAGGTTATATACTTTGAGGGTCATGAAGCACCAGTGTATTCAGTATGCCCTCATCATAAAGAAAGTATTCAGGTTAGACGTTCTATATTTTGATATTTGATGGGTTGGCATATACACGGGGAATACATAGGGTTAATTGTATAATCTTTTTAATTTAATGTTCCCTGTACTGAAAACTAACTTGTTTATTGCCTTTACCTCAGTTTATCTTTTCAACTGCCATTGATGGGAAAATAAAAGCATGGTTATATGACCATATGGGTTCAAGGGTTGATTATGATGCACCCGGACACTGGTGCACCACAATGGCTTACAACGCTGATGGATCAAGGTCCAATTAGTAAAAGAATTTTAATCATTTTTTCTGTCATTGGTTTGGTCAACTTGCTTAGAACTTCTTTGTTCTCTGCAGGCTCTTTTCCTGTGGGACAAGCAAAGAGGGAGAATCACATCTTGTTGAATGGAATGAAAGTGAAGGAGTAATTAAGCGAACCTATCAAGGATTCCGCAAGCGCTCTTTGGGTGTTGTACAATTTGACACCACTAGAAACCGCTTTTTGGCTGCTGGAGATGAATTTATGATTAAATTTTGGGACATGGACAACACAAACCTATTGACTACAATTGATGCTGATGGCGGATTGCAGGTATGGCTAAACAAGCAATTTTTACTTTTTCTGCAGATAATTGCTATTGCACACTTACAAATATTTTCTTTAGCAGTAGATCTAGACCCTTTCAGCTGATTGTTTTGTTTGTGAACTTTCTGTAGGCTAGTCCCCGCCTTCGCTTTAATAAGGATGGATCCTTGCTAGCTGCTTCGACCAATGACAACTGCATTAAGATCCTAGCGAATGCCGATGGGTTGAGATTGTTGCGAACCTTTGAGAACCGTGCTCTTGATGTTGCAAGGATACCTTCCGATCCTCTTGCAAAGGTAAATATTTTTCTTTTTTTACTTTTTGAAACTCTTATTCGCTTCTTAGTACTATGTCAATAAGTAGGGATAATTCTGCAGGTGGCTTCAGGAAATACACTTGCAATTGGTAGTGGAAATCCAGGATCAACAGCTCTAGGAACAGAAAGGGGGTACTTCTGTTTCTATGTCTGGACTGGTATGTTGTGATAAGCAGCATTATTGAGCTTTTTTTCTTATTTGATTAGTCAATAGGGGCAAACAAACCTAGAGATCATATATATGTTTGCATGCTATAAGCTTACCTCTAAGCCTTAAGGTATCTTAACGCATCAAATGCAACTGAGGACATGGAACAGATAAGTTGATTCTCATTTGTAAATATATGATCTTAAAATGATTTATATGTATTGATGGCATATTATATCCTATAGAATGGAGACACCAGAAGTGTTGGGGAGGTGAAAATCAGAGTGACTGAAGAAGTAATAGAGAAGAATAAAACCTGGAAACTGACTGAAATAACTGAACCTGGCCAGTGCCGATCTCAAAAGCTTCCTGATAATCTACCAACAAGCAAGGTATTCTTTTCCTCCCTCGTTTGAAGCTCGTCATTTAGAGGAATTTTCTTTTCATACAGATTTTGCAATTTTTTCATTCATGATGCAAACTAAAATTCAACAGTCTGTCAGCATATGCAATGAGCACACAGTCAATGCATATGCAATTGCTCTTTCCGCCGTAACATTCATCTTTTAACGAAGTAAATACTAACTATAATCTTTCTTCAAGGGTCTGTTAATTGCGTTTTCTATTTCCCTCTCTTGTATAATTGCAGGTTTCAAGGTTAATATATACTAATTCAGGAGTAGCAATTCTTGCTTTGGCTTCAAATGCTGTCCATAAGCTTTGGAAATGGCAGCGTAATGAACGTAACTCTATTGGCAAGGTGATCTTATTGTTGCAAGGTTTTTGTGAATTTTATACCACTGTTCAAGGTTGAGAAAGCCAACTAGAAGTGCTCTTGCATCTTTCATGCCTTCTTAATGTGCTCATCCACTGCTTTGTTTGTCAGGCGACTGCCAGCATTCTTCCTCAGTTATGGCAACCTGCCAGTGGCATACTTATGACCAATGATATAAATGACTCAAATCCTGAAGATGCTGTGCCATGCTTTGCATTATCAAAGAATGATTCTTATGTTATGTCAGCCTCAGGCGGAAAGGTTTCTCTGTTCAATATGATGACATTCAAGGTAATAATGTATGACAAAGATGACGATTCTTTCACCTTGAAGCTACTATCCTGTAGGTTTGTATGGCTCTGTTATTTTCCTACTCTGATCTGTATTTCCACCATACAGACAATGACGACTTTCATGGCACCACCCCCAGCAGCAACCTTTCTTGCATTCCATCCCCAAGACAACAACATAATTGCTATTGGAATGGAGGATTCAACAATTCAAATCTATAACGTTAGAGTTGATGAGGTCCTTCCTCAGTTACCAGTAAACTTCATGTTGTCATCATTGTGTTGGAGTTATTATTATTCTAAGATATATGTATATATTTCTAATTGAATGTGCATTTGAATTCAGGTAAAGAGCAAGCTGAAGGGGCATCAAAAAAGAATAACAGGACTTGCTTTTTCTCATGTATTGAATATGCTTGTATCATCAGGAGCAGATGCACAGGTAATTGTGATTTTAATATATTTTTGAGCTACTGGCTGTGATATCAGGACAATCAAGCTAGATGCAAGCCAGTGAAGTAACCTTTGAAATGTGGATTTGCAGCTTTTTGTATGGGGAATCGATACCTGGGAAAAGCACAAAAATAAGTTATTACAGATTCCAGCTGGTAGAGTACTCTCACCTCAAGCAGTCACTCGAGTACAATTTCACCAGGATCAGATACATTTCTTGGCTGTGCATGAAACTCAGCTTGCCATCTATGAAACAACAAAACTTGAGCGCATCAAACAGGTAAATATTATTCCCTTTTTAATGCTATTCCCGTCTTCTGCTAGATTATCTGTTTGTATTCATCAGTTACATTTTACAATTGCCTAACCAGTTGTAATATTGTTTTATCACAGTGGGTTCCACATGAACCTCTCTCTGCCTCAATATCAAATGCTGCATATTCTTGTGATAGCCAGCTAATATATGCAAGCTTCTGTGATGGTGCTGTTGGAGTTTTCCATGCTGACACACTGAAACTACGATGTCGAATTGCTGCTTCAGCCTATCTTCCATCCAATCCCAAGTGAGTTGTGTTAAAATCATAGAAGTTGTGCTTAAATGTGGAATGTAACATAAGAGCTGCTAATTATGGAAAATGCCACTTATGAGTAGAGCTACAAGCTCGGAATCAGATGTGAAAAAATAGTCAGTACTTTTTGGTCCATACCAAAAGGACATGGTCACCAGTCTTTCTTGGTGTATTTACACTGTAAGACGCGTCTAGAACAAGTTTGTGTGAATGGAAACAAGGAAATCGGGTACCTTGCCGAAGACCAAGTTTTGGTCTTCTGGTAAGAATCCATATTAACAAGGCATTCGGTTACAAGTTCCATGTGTTGAAATACAAAGTGGCCATGTTTGGAGCAGCCATTCTTGCTTTTGGCTTTTGGTAATGTTCTTTGTCTGACCTTTATGTATTTATGCAGCTCTAATGTATACCCACTTGTTGTTGCGGCTCATCCTTCTGAGCCAAACCAATTCTCCCTTGGGTTGACGGATGGGGGCGTAATTGTTTTGGAGCCTTCAGAATCAGAAGGAAAGTGGGGAACGGGACCACCTGCTGAAAATGGGGCAGTGAACAGCATTCCTCTTGTTGTACCAAAAGCTGGAACTCCAGGTCCAGAGCAAGTTCCTAGGTGAGTGATGTTATTTGTTACAACAATTTATGTCAACACTGCATTATTCAATATTACATGGAGGCGATCGCATGTTAAACGCCAGAGCCTCAATTGCTCCTTCATCTTCTTCAACTGCTGCTTTTGAATTTGTACATTCATCAGAAACTCTGCAGACATCCATGAACTGTTCTGTTTTCAGTCAGAAGCTTCCTAAAATCTCCCCTCTTCACGTGGAAATGTATTCTTGCCACGGATGGGCTAAAGAAGTAATAGAAAGAGCCATTACTTTTCATTATGGCCCAAGTCTCTTTCAAACTTTAAGTTGCATTCCTTCCATCTCGGGATACTTGGTCTGCTTGATTCTTCTAGACAAGGGAAGAATAATATGTATTGTTTATGTCATAGCTTAGCCTCCCAAGGCTTCTATCTGCTGGGAAACCTTTTCCACTATTTGAAAATTTCTTAAATGTAAGGATAGATTTTGGAATGCTTCCCAAATTAGTGAATAATTGTACTAGGAAATTAGGCTCAATTAGTTGTTTCATGAAAAGAAAATTGTATTTGTTTTGAAAACAGACTGGAATTTGTCCTGTCAGTAACATGTGCATACAAAGCATTACAGGTTCCTGTTTATATGGATATTTTGTCCATTTTATTTTGAATTTGATACTCTTAAGGGTACAAGCCTCGCATATGTTTTCATTCATTTAAATTTCCTTACTGATGTTTAGCTAATATTTTAAAATTTGAAGAAAGCTTGTAATATATCATCGATTGTTCCATCTTTGGATCCAATGAATCAGTTTTTTTGAAGCAGACTCATACTTAATGATAACTGAATTGGCCACCTCGCCAAAGTCCAACATTACTTGGTATGAATCAGCTTTCAGTATCAAAACTGAATTGAGTTTTTGTTCTAATAAAATTAAGTTGGAGAAACATAATTATTTATATAGCTTTATATTGATTTCCTGGAACATCTCTATCACCATATGTAAATTTAAATCTCTCTCACTAATATTATATTTTGAGGTTCCATAGATTTCCTGATTGTTGCTCCCCGTTACCCACTGTAGTATTTGATTTGATGGCAAGTACTGGTGGTCAGTGACAGTATGTCGATAAATGTTCTAGTCCAGGGGTGTTTTTCTTAGTGGTTTTCTCTTTTTCCAAATGTGTAGTTTTTTTTTCTCTTGAAAATTAGATTTGTTGATTAAGTCATATTGAAAAAATTAGTAATGATTTATGTCAGATATACATATTTGCCAAAATTTAGTTATTCTGAGTGGCATAATTACATTGATATATAAGGGGGTGGGAAGACTGAGTGTAATAGTTTGAGATGTTAATAAAAATGACTGACCTTAAATTTGACATCTATTCAACAACCCTACAGAAGCGATCGAAAAAATCATGTCATCTTGGGCATTGACTTCTATTTGACAACCATATAGGAGTTTTTCTTCTTGCTTGGAGAAGGTGATCCAAAATCATGGCACCTTGGACATATGGTGGAGTATGCAGTTTTTTTAATTTGTAGGATTTTTTTTTGGTGAACCCAACGCAGTGATGCAACTAAATTGAGGCCATTTATCATTAGTTAGAGGAAAATTGGGGACGAGATAATTGAATAGTTAATCAGTGTGATATGTGACAAATCCAGGGTAGGTTCCTCGAGATGATCTCTTACGTATTTTAGATGTGGATTTAAGATATATAAACTAGTAGCACTATCAATTTTCTTCAATAATAGCCTATTATACTACATATCAGCGTAGCCATGTGGAAAAACTAATGAAATGGAGATTGAAAAACAATCCTATATAGTTTCTCAAATAGTAGCCTATAAGACATATCATGGTAGCCATGTGTCTAAAATGAAAATAAATATTTAAAAAACAGAAACAAACAAACTTTGAATATATAAAATAGAGAGGTTTAATAACACAATTCTATGCATTTTCAGCCACGTTCTGTAGAAAAACAAAAACAATCAGATGGTGTCAGCATGTAATATATTAAAAGAACAAATTAATTATATATATAAAAGACTAGAAAAGTTAAAAACTGAAGTCCGATTAAGGTCTAGAGTAGAGAGGGGATCAACTTCAAAGAAAAAAACACCCCAAAAACCTGAAAATTCTCATTTATTTCGACATAATTTTTTTCCTAATAGCATACATTAATTTACTTCAAAAATTTAAATGAAAAGATTTGTGGACCTTCAATTACTTTTACAAACTTTGGGAGGGACTGGAGTTAATTTGTTCCGATATAATACTAAATAATATATGATGTATTTATTAAACTCTTAATAGATGATGTACATAACATTAAACACCATAGGGTATACTCATGAAAACTTTAAAACATGATGCACATAACAGTAAACACTATGTGATATACTTACTAAACATTTCATGTATGGACCTATGGCACCTTTAATATTTAAGATGCACAAGTGTAACATTTCTATTACATAAACAAAAACTTACAAATATCTTTTGTAAGCTATAAAACAATAATTCACAAATATTAAAAATAGAAATTTGTTGTGGCACACCTACTCAAAAGAATGACACATAGACGGTGGTGCTTTGTTGATGAAAGATAGTGTGAGATGGATATTTTTAAAGAATGAGATTGTGAGTAAATAAAAGGAGTAAATAATACATAAGAGAATTATCTTATGTCATTTATAGTGAGTAGGCATAATTAATTATTACACATGCAAGATTGTTTTGAGCATCCAACTCTTTAATGGTTGATGTAGAATCTTTTTGCCTAATCATTGTAAATGTGGTGGTTAAGTTTGCTAACAAAGTGTTGTCAATAGTTTCAAGTGTATGTATGTACTTTTAATAGGTGGTGCACACTAGGCTCTTGGCTTTATATTTATATATTAAGTGTATACAACACTATCACAATGACATGAATGTGGAGTGTTTTCCAAAAGATTTGATTTTATGATTAGATATTCAATGACATGAAAAATATTCTAATCAATGTGTAAATTGTTTTATGAGTAAGAAGTCCATCAACATCCTCCTAAATTTTCAATAGTTATTAGTGGTGTAGTAGAGAAAGTTGATTATTGTATAAGGTGTGAAGACCATTTTGGAAAAGGTTTGACTATGTAACTTGATGAAGGAGCTTCCAGTCCACAATCAATCTTATATCAACCAGAATAGTTGAACACTTAGAGTCAATAATGTTTGTATTTTTGTGGAGTATTATATGGGTTGCACATTAAAGAATTGTGTTATTCGTGACCCATGGAATACACTCTTGCATTCTATTGAGTTCACAAGTCTATTGCACAATGTATGGAGTGTGCAATTCCTTTGCGCAATGTTTGGGTTGTGGTGCAATTGTCCGGTGTGCAACATTGCATGCACAATCTTATTCAAGCCGCAAACTTGGAATAGTTAAATGTTTGAAGGCACAAGTTTCGAGAAGGTGATTGGTTTTATTTCAATATGTTTGTTGGTCCTTTGATCCATTCATTTTAATTCCATGGAATTAGGAGTTTTTGGAGGTGGCATGAATGCCTATATAAGTAGAATCAATTTCCTTAGGAACACAATTCAAGTTTTGGGGAAGAGCTTAGTATGCTTAAGAGCAAAGTGGGATGCGAGCTTAATGGTCAATAAATTATGATGATGTAAAATAACCATAGTAACAATGTAAAAAGCATTTTTCCTAAGAGTGAAGGTTGAATCATTGACAATTGGTCTCGGTGTTGGTTCTTTAAATAAGATGACCCAAGTTGTTTTACAAATTGCGTTCATTTGATCTTTTTGTCTATATGTGTTTTCTTTTCATTGAGTGTTGTTTCATGCACATTTTGAATGATATGAGGTTCGAGGTCATGTCCTTCACTAAACTCTCTCACTCGTCTATGTCATAAATCCCTTCAATGTGCAAGGGTGCTAGTTGTACGAGCATATGAAACACGAATGCTTATTTGTGTGGATTCAGTGCAAGGCATGGATTGAATCCATGCCTTGCACCGAATCCGTTTAGCAAGAATGATACAACAATTAAATTCCATAACCGCTTGTAGTATACGTAGGTAATCTATACAAGGAACACTTATATATCTCTGTAAACTTATGCACCGTAATTTGATTATGAGTTCTTGCTTCTCAAGAAAGCTCACGCAGCTCGTGATGGAAATATAGTAATGTAACAATAAAATAAAATTGCAGAAGTATCCTCTAATTCTCTATTTACATTCTTGAATATACAAAGTCTTATCACTAACATAATCATATAGTCATTCATCTTGATGATGAACCATGTTAAGTGGCTTGAAAATTCAATTTGAAATCTTTTGTTAACAATGTATTTATAAGTTTGTCTCGTAAACATCTATTCTATCACCCATTTGGACATGATTGAAAATGAATTATTTTGGGAGGCCTTATAGTCTTGAGACATCAATTAATTATTCTAGCTAGCTAGGTATTGAGTGTTTTAACTATGTACATCACTTTAATAGTACCTTTTTCCTTTTCTACGAAAAACAAGGGATTTTACCTAATTCCGGATGAATTTATGGACTCTAAAAATGATTTGATATTATTTCTTTAGTTACATGCACACAAAAATATCTAGAAGATAGTCCACCATACTTAGAGCAAATGAGTTATAAATTGATCAACTCTTTGATTATTATCTTTGTAACCTAGAAATAGTCAAGATTGCAAGGAATTTTTTTGTATATGAATTTGTTTGATGATTTTTCCGCTCCCGTTTCCGCTTAATGAAATGGTATGCAAGAAAACAAGAAACTCCAAAATATGGGAGGGTTTAAGGCTACCTCCAATGTGTGATGATGATGAAGATGAAGTATGGGCACACAAATCCTTTACGCAACGAGCTCTAAGACTCCGCACAACAAAAATGATAGCTAGACAAGAAAAATATTAGTAGATTATATGGTGGGCTACCTGACAAAGTCAGTCCTAAGAAGTGATGAACTTCCTAGGAGGATGTCAACCCACTTTGATTAGAAAGATTGATAAAAATGAAAGATAGATAAAATGCGGGAAACAAACAGAACAAAAATGTAGAGATATACTTGAGAAAAAGAGATCGATAATGATAAGTTGAGATAAGAAGAAGCAAACTAGATGGGTCGACAATGACCCGAGACAATGATTTACGAATGTAACAAAAAAGATCAAAATATTTGAAGACAACAAACCCGAACTGATTTTTGGATGTCTTTAAGAAGATGCCTTGGATTTGGTATAGAAGCACATGAAATAGAAAAGATGCGATTGAAGGCATGTAGATGAAAATGTAATAGATGCATATATGGTTGATGATGATCGGAGGCGAGATAGAGGTAGTCGGCGACGACTGGAAAAGAAAGTAAAATCTTGAGGTGTCGAGATAGGAAAAACAAAAATATCTGGATGTTATAGAATTTGAGAAACAAACGAAAAGGGGACAAAAATGTAGGAAAAAGAATTGATATAGATTGGGTCGACGATGACCAGGGAAGAATCGATGGCGATCGAGGCTGGATTAGGGTTTGGTGAAGGCCGATGGATGGAAAATGGGCTATGAGAAAGAAATAAGAGTGGTGAGGTGATGGCGGATCTCCAAGATGACGAACGTGCTTGCAAAGTGATGAAACAAGCTAGGTCTCCAAACAAAATCCAAGCTTTAGATCTTTAAAAATGATAAGCAAGGGCTCAAATATAACTCTAAGATGTTGATGGCAACTCACAAGAAGAAAATAAATATGCAAAATTTAATAGAAGTCGAATCTCCAAAGTTTCATCCTCTTTGAGGAGGGGGATGATGACATATTTATAGGGTCGCCGGCGATCCGATAGGGTTACGCCAAATGTGTAGGACTCATTGATTTAGATGATGATGAAGATGCATAACTCAAGACATGAGGCCTTATTAGGGTTAAATTATGGTTTTGAGTTGATTTGGCGGGTTAGGGTTATATAGGGATAAGGAGTGGTTGGATGGTTGGAAACCTTAAATACGAGTAGGTGGTGAGTCTAGGAAGCTAAATGAAGTATTTAGGGATGTGATTAAGGTGATAAATGTGTTTAGGGATGATTACATGTGATTAGGGGTGAATAATAATAAGAGGTAAAATAATGATGGGATGGGATATATTTAAGATAGGAAAATAGGAAATTAGAGGAAATAAATCCGATTTAGGAGGGGAAAGGGATTTTGAATAGGATATGGGTGTGAGTGCATGACATGATGGAGAAACAAGCGAACGCAGGATGAAGGGCTAACGAACCAAATTTTGTTTTCTACATAATTGGTAAGAAAAATTTTGTTTATGAATTGGTGTGGAAATAACTCATTAAATTCATATGTAGAGTTTGAGAGAGAGCATTAGTAGGAAGCAACACAAATTGCTTAATAACAAAATTGTGAGAACATGCCATCGTAATAAAAAAAGGAGAGTATATGATTGTAAAAATATTATCATCATCCCCAAAATTTTCATCTTTGGCTAGGTACCCTTGTCGGGTTTCCTCTTAGAATGAATATCTCATCCATACGATATTCATCGACCAACAATGTTCAACACCGGCTTGGTTTTAGTGATTTTTTTAGGGAGCTCCATATCTATGATATGTTCTCAACAACATAAATAACCACTTACAAATGACAATGATAGTTAATTGTAATCAAGATTATCACTATATTCTCACCATTTTCATAGTGAAATTCAATTATTTGAACATTTACATGAAGTTTTGAACCATGCACTATCTTTAACTCGGAAAGTCTACAAATATGGTTGAAATGAAGGCTAAAGATCTACAAATGAGAGTTTGTTAAATGGAAGGAAATTCCTCAAATTTCAAGTCAAGTGGCTAATGCTTCCAAACATAAAAGGCAAACAATATTGATATTTTTAGGTTGTAGATGTAATATTATTGTACATAATATTAATTAATCCCATGTGTAATATGTAGGAGTGTTTTTTCATATAGTGATATATGAATAGCTCCCATAAGAATGTGAAAAGTCTTCTTTGAATATGAAATGAATGGCCATCCATTGGTTATATATGTTTTTAATCTTTCTTCATTTAGATCATTGCATAATACAATTTTGATTTACATTAAAGTATTGTCCATTGTCATTCCATCATTATTGTCCCGACACCAATATCAAAGCTATGACTATTCTCATTTATTTTTCATCCTCCATTACCTTAACCTACTCTAACCATATGCTTAGTATTTTATTCTTCAAATTTTTTCATCACCCACTCTAAATCCCAACCATATAGTGTTGCATAGAACAATATAATGCAATTTGATGCACTAATATTTGTTAGAAGTATATAGCAGGTTAATCTTGAAAATGGTGCTTCTATCATAAGTGTTTTTTTGAAAGTTTCTTGACATTGTAAGTAGGGAAATGTATTTGACAATGAATACAAATGAAGTTAGGGAGTTGTGTGGAAGGTCCAACCATTATACTCGAGTCATCCTTATAGAGACGATATTCTAATTTAGTTGCAAGAATTTATTAAATTTTCCATATCAATGTATTAAAAAGGAACGACCCATAAAGAAAAAAAGAAAACGAAAAAGAAGAGAAAAAGGAAGGAATGCAATAAGTACATTAATATTTTGGCATTATTTCTTGGGAAACTAATTACTTTTGGGGGAAAATTAAAATAATTGTCTCACTGGATATTCCAAAATCAAACAAAGTAATTTTAATTTTTGATTTATTACATTTATAGCTTAGTATAGATACGTCCAACAACATCTTTGGCATCATCCGTATAAATCACTGTGGATAAATAAGAAAAAAATATTTTCCCCTTCCCTCTGTTACCCATTCGTATATCACTAGATGTAAATCCCAAAAGTAAGGAATTGATGCGGGAACATCAACATGTAAATAATTTTTTTATTTCTAGCATTTTTTTGGTTTGAAATAGGTATAGGAGGCCATTTCTAATGTTTTTGTATGGTTCTCAACTTATTTGGGTCCCTCTATGGATGGAATAAGGATAATTTGGAGTTTCCTAAAAATTGCCATTTCAAATATTTAAATTTCTAGAGGTGGTCTAAAGTCTTAAGTATGGAGTCTTAAATGATAGAAAATACCTAAATGGTCATGTGAAATTTAAATAAGGTTTCCTCACTCAACCAATTGAGGTAACCATATATTAGTAAGCTTTACCATGGTTGAAGGGAAAAACTAGTTGTAACTTCCCTCTTTTAAGCATATAAAAAGAGCCTTCATTCGAATGATGAAAGAAGAGGAGAGATATAGGAAGTTAGGGATTCGGTTAGGAGGTAAGATCAAGTGATTGAAGATCCTCGCAAGCTCAAGAGTTCAAAGGTGTATCAATAGAAATTTTAGTTTCATAGGATTACTCAAGACAAGCCTTGTAAATATGAAGACAATATATAAATTTTATAAATAAGAGCTTGAATAATGGTGTTTTCAATAATTTTTTTGATTACGGTGGTTATAATGATGTGAAAAAGTAATGGTCCTAAGGATAAATGATTTTAAAGCACAAAACAAGTGAAACATAGGGTAATGGAAGCTCATAGTAAACACCTCCTAAGTGGTTTCTTGTGTGATAAATGATTAGGAATGTTTTATATGATTTCATGGTGGATGCATGAATGAATTATTTGGAAGAGTATGTAAATGAATATTATAAAGAGTGAGTAGGAATTTTCATTGATACAAGCTATATGACATAATAACCAAGAGAATATAGTTTAGACATGACCGGTAAAGTGAGGCCAAGAAAGATTTAACATAGTTGTGATGTAATTGATCCTTGAAAGATTTTTGTGAAGGTGTAGAAGGTTGGTAAGAATAAGGATAAGTCTTGAAAAATCTTAAAAATCTATTAAAGAAAAAATAACCCAAACTAATAGCTATCGAGTTTGTGTAACCATAAGCTAGGGTTGAGCAACAAAAAGGACTTAACTCCATTTTCACCATTTAAATATTATCAAACTCTGATGGTAGATGGATTGGTGTTTTAAGAAATGGATTCTAAAGTTTGAGTCAAATGATTGATATTTGGGGGTTGAAAACATCAAAAATCGTAAAATTGTCTCGCTTACCCGCTTTTAGAGCTAGTCATAGAAGTTTGCATAGTAAGGCTTGAAAAACATGTAAAATCCTAATAGAAATATATAACAAGGTAGTACAAAGTACCTAAATGATGCACTACATGTGTAGAAGTGTTTAAGGATAACTATTTTGAAGGCTTAGTTAACAAATACAACAATTACAAAATTCCAGCTTTAGAGGGTTTGATGACAAGGAATGAGTATCTCTCAAAAGTTAACCTATGAAATCTGATTAAACTTGATAATAGGGTGGACAGTTGGATAAGAAAGGTGAAGTAAAATTTTCATGGAAAACATAAGGTTTCAAATAAAAATTACTAAAACACGGTGCATATTCTTACCATTTTTACTAGTTTATGATCTAGTTTGACATGGTAATTGATTGACGAGACTTAATACATGTAGAAAAATTTGTGTAGAAGGAGTAGTGCATTAGTGGGAAAGTATTAAAGGTCATGAAAAGGCCAAAGGAGGTTTTAATAAGTTGTTTTCATGCAAAATGTCTAGCATGTAAAATTGCAAGTTGCGTGTTCTAATTTTAGGCAGAAAAGGCAAGTTATGTGTTCTAATTTTGCATTGGGATGATGACATCAACATCACTTAAAGGCTTGAGAACATTTTTCAAGGTGGTGTGTCCCCTTGCACTTGTCCTAAGGTGAAAAGGGACATGAGGGACACCAAAGTGCACTCCCCTATGCATGTTTCTTTTTTGTCACTTAAATTTTTTGACTTAAAGTTGTTAGGTGAGATCGGTGCAAAAAAACCCCCTCCTCATATCAGGGCCCTCCTTAGCAAAATTTCAAGTTAGATGTCCCATTTCACTTTTACCAATGTGAAAATGTATTGAGGGACACAAAGTGTGCTATCCCTTCCATTTGCAAGTTTTCGTCACTTAAAAACATCAACTTCAAGTGTTATGAGTGTTAAGAGTGCAAACTTGAAATTAGTCCCCCTCCTCAAGACAGGATGATCCATGGCACATTTTTAAAGGTTGTGTGTCCCATGGAACTTTTCATATGGTGCAAAGGGACAAGAAAGTGCACTCCCCTCTCTCTCTACTATCCTCCGTAGGACACATGGAAAACCTCTATTAAGCCCCAAGAGCTAGTTTCTAACCCCTACATCTCACTCTCATGAAACCACAAGATGAAACTTGGCATGATCTGATTCAAAGTGAATTTTGGAGCCCTAATTTTCCTCTTTGTCCCTTTGTCCCCTATTTTTTAGGGTGTAACTCCACATCAACCCTCATTCAACCCCGATTAAGCCTGTTTGAGTCAAACATGAGTTAAGGTGTGCAAGTAAGATCAAAAGGCTTCATGTTCAAACACTTCACCATTTTTTGAGTTTAAAATCTTCATTTTTCCCTCCAAAGCTCACTCCCCTTATTGTTATGCTGCTGAACATATGCCAAAACCTCCCCGCCAAAAAAACCGATTTTTTCTCATAACTCTAGAACTGTGCACCCGATCTCCGTGAAACCTTGCCAAAGTGCTCCTCTCGCAAATGACTTTCACATGATCCATCACTTGGAGGTTGGCATGGCATGATTTTTATTCCATTTGAGAAATAATTTTCCATCCATTAACTCCATTTTTGCCTAGAACAATTGAAAATATATTTGCATTTTCTTAATGACTTTCTTTAGCCAAATTGCCTGAAATTTGGAGCATACGATCCTTGTAAAATTATATTTCATCCGAGCCATTTCTTGCATGACGAGGGGGATTATTTTTAGGGATACAGAGGACTGAGTTTTATCTCACTATTCTTCCCTCTTTGATGAAAGTTATATTTTTCCGGTGATCCAGTAAGCCAAATTGCCTGAAATGTGGAGCAAATATTCCTCATAAAATCACCTTTCATTTGAGCCATTGATTGCATAATGAGGTGGAATATTTTTGGAGACATGGAGGACCGATTTTTCCCTCAATATTCTTCCCTCTTCAATGAAATTCTCACTTTCCCAATAATTTGAATGAGAGAATCATCTAAAATTCGGAGCAAAGCATCCTTGTAAAAATATGAAACTTTTTAGACCACTCTTGTCTCATGTAGACATTGGGAAGATCCACTTCTAAAAATATTAAGTCTTACCAAGCTTCACAATCTATAAATAGTATGTGCCACAACGGTTCATTCTATGAGTTGCCATTGCTCCTTGCATATCAAGAACACTCAAAAGTGCATAAGGTATCTTATTAAAAATACGAAAAACATCATACAACACACAAAATCCCAAAAAAATCAAATAATCCCACAAAAGTAAATAAAAAATAAAAAATCCCATAAAAATGGAGATAAAATACACCTCACCACTCATTTTGTAACCCTCACCCACTTGCATTTAATTTTTTCCATCCTATTTACCCATATGCATGTCCAATGCACTATGGACCCTATAATTGCACCCATATGTGTACCATTCCCCATTCACTCCAAATCTATAAAATCACCCTCTCCCACATCATTTCATCCTCTCTTAGCAACTTTTGATAACCCCGACTCTTTGTGCACTAAGGCTATACTTGATTTTTCTTTCTCTCTTATTTGCATATTTCGGTTTTGCAAGTCTTGAAGAAGTGAAAGTGAATCATAAAGGATAGATACAACTTGTTGCAACACTATTTTAGTAAAATTCTAACATGGGTGGGAATTGTAACTGCGACTGACTTGTGATCTCCGTGTAATTTTTGGTGAATCACAACTGCTATTGTTCCATGATCTCGAGTCGCTTATATTTGTCATTGTAATTTATTGTTTTATCAATTTAATCAAATAAAATGTCTTTTATCTCCTTAAAAGGGTTAGGGATCTGATTGAGGCAGGTCCCCTAACCACCAAAAACAACTAACATTTTTCAAGTGTATTTGTGTGTAGGTTTAGATTTAGATCTGGAAGAGTTCTACCCACTTTATTCAATAAAATAACCTATAATTGTCTTTCTTTTCACAATAGTATCATAATTTCATTCTGTATTAAGTAACATTGATTTGGATATTTCATATGAACTAATCCATCTTGTAGGTGATCTAAATCTAGACATACACTTACTAAAAACATCAGGTGTTGGGATTATGGTCAAACTTTGCACACTCCTTTGTCTTCCATTCAACTCACCAAAAAATTTCACCATGGATCTCAAACAATAAATTTTGGAGCCAATTCCAACTTCAAACATTGAGTATCCTAATAAGAGTGACAATGATGCAACAAGTATGGAACTGAGAGACTTGAAAACAAGGATGTTGATTGAACACCAAGTAGATGTAGAAGGAAGACATTCTTAGTGAGCTATTCAGAGTTGACATGGTCAAAAATTACAAGAACAGTAATCATCTCAGGTTCACACAATGTAAGTCACTTAGTAGTGTTTTAAACACTTATTCAATGTTTTGGAGTGTGTTCACATCTCACATAAGGAGATTGTAACCACAATGTTTCAGTTCAACAGGAGGTTAGAGATAAAGAGTTTCACTCGAGATAGTTCTCTCAAGATCCATCAGAAGCATGCTCTTCATCAACAGAGGCTCCCCCATCTCTCGGATTTTCACTTCTCTCTCTCTCCTTCTCTCTCTAACATTTTATTTCTTCATTGGGAATGTAATTTTTCACTCTTTTATCTTATTCACTTAAGTGGCCTTATGTTGCATTGTAAAAGTTCCTTTTTCAAAAATAATAAAAGGAATTAATTTCATTCCTAAGGAATTTGAAAGGTCATAAGTAGTGGTGAGATGAAAATCCACATGGGGAAGAGGAAGATACATTTTTGTAAGCTATAAATTGAGATGGCTTCTCTATTCAAAGGGGTTAGCATTTGTTGATTGTTGTTAGTTGTTGGCCTTTTTATCACTTTATTCACTACAAGCAATAAACTATATTATTCCATCTCCTTGCTTATGTTCTTCTACTCTCTATACTTTCTAATGTCATAAAGCAAGATAATCTTGTATAACCAAGAAGGTAATTTGTGTCTTTGATTAATGAATCCATAGAAATTTGTGTCTCTGATTTATTAGCATTGATATTGCTTACATGATTGATTTATTCCTATTGAATGTGGACCTACTTTGGTTAATGTTGGTGAGAATATGCAAGTGTCTACTCACAATATTAACCCCCTCTCTCTATTTTCCTACTTTCCTTTACCTCTTTCCAAGAAATTCCTCCCTTGTACATTGTATAAGCACTTTGCCACAGGTTTAGTGGAGTATTCCTATGTGATCCCCAACCTAACAACCACCAAAAAAATTTATTGAGTCCATGCATTTAATAAATGGGAGACTCCCCATACCTAAGAAGGAGGGGCCTAACCCCGTGACCATTGGTAAAAACCACTAATCTTCCCTACAACAAATTATTTCACCAAAAAAACTTAAGAGTGAAGGTATATAGTGACAGTCCTTGTAATGCCCGCTTCAAACTACCACTTGAGACCAAGAAACAAACTAGGATTAGCTTAGGAAAATTATGGAATAATTTTTTTGATTAGAGTGTTTGCAAGGAGGGTTACAAGATCACAGTTAGCACAAACCAGATAAGGATTAACAAGCAAGAATGACTTGTAATAATTACCTCAAGCAACTAATATCAACAAGGCACAAGGTCAAACAAGAGGTTAAATTCATCACTTAGGTTAGGAGAGTGAAATCCCACTCATCTCTAGTCCCTAACAAGCTTACAAGGTTCAACTTGATTTTTCACACAATTAGATTCATCAAAACTTTCCTAAATCATGCCCATTGGATAGGAAATTCTCTCACCTTTCCAACCATATAAAGAAGTCCTCCTAACTCCTTATAAATCTCAAGTTATGGCCCGACGGAGTTCTGGGGTGAAATTTTCCCTTGAGAGAGTCTCACGGGCTTAGGGAGAAAATTCTTCCCTCCTTGAGCGCAAAAGCACAAAACTCCTCCGCGTGCCCACGGGTCCAATTGGGAAGACAAGTGGTGCCTCCCGATTGGTGCGGGGAAAACGGAGCGGCGGGCACTTTAGGTATTGGAGATATTAGGCCAAAGCGCGAGGCGGGCGTAATCGGACGCGCGCCTCCACCAAGGAGAAACCCATGCCACGTGTCAGCGACGTGATTGAACGGGGGCCGGTGGGTCGCGGGAAAAATTGGAAATTTTTCCCAAGGTCCAAAAACCAAATTTTTCAAGGAAAAATTGCCTTCATACCTCCGACCTCGCTCAAAAGGCCACGTGGCGTCCTGTGATTGGACACGGGTCTACGGAGCAGCGGAGCGATTTAGGGTTTTGTGCCAAAAGAGTTTAAAATTAAAAAGACTTTCACGGGCCCACGCATCTGTGAGGTTACGTGTCAGCACCTAATTGGTTGCGGGGTGCGGGGCCACGGAGGAAAAAGTGAAATTTTTCCAAAAGAGTCAAATGGTTAAGTTTTCAAATTTAATCCACGTGCCATCCATGCCACGTGTCGCACGTGGTTGGTTGCGGGGATGCGGGGAAAAATGGGAAAATTTTCCCAAGGTCAAATTTTCAAAATGTTAAGTTATAAAAAGGTCCGCCTCCAAAGTGCCACGTGGCAACATATGATTGATTTTAATATAGTTAGATTGATTTTTGGATGGCCATTTTGAAGTAAAACTTCAAATGGCCATAACTTTTGACAGAAAAGTTAGTTTTGGGAAAACAAGGACTTTCCGAAAGCTCTTAGAGTCCTCTTTGCACAAAAATCATCAATTTTGGATTCTAATGAAGTTTTAAAGGTCAATTTTAAGAAATCGATCTGTAGGGTTTAAAATTCAAAACTGGCAATTTTCCAACTTATAAAATTTTGTTCAATTTTTGGTTTTCTTCTTCTCAACATGTCAATTGAGCATGGAGACTTGATCTTGGATAGGTTTAGGAGTTTTTTCAAGGTTCAATTTGTGGATTGAGTTACGATTTATATATTTTACATCTTTTGATAGAAAACGGTTGAGCAAGTTCTAAAATTGATTTTTATGAAGTTCTAAAATGTCTTTCTTAAATGTTGAGGTCAAATTGAGTTCATTAGGACTTATTACATCTAAATTATAATGTTTCATATCTTATTACAAGTTATAATTTTGAATTGTACATTTATTTGATAAACTTAATTGACAGATTTATAGATGAAACAGGGATCTCTCACTAACGAGTTTGCAAATTAATTTGCAACTTTCAAATGTGGAAAGCATGTCTAAAATCTGTTCTAAGACATTCAATTGATCTATCTTATCATTCAAGAGCAACAAGGCAAAATCTGATATCCCAAATGTTAATTAAATACAAGGAACAAAATGTTGTCTTTTCCTTCCATACGCATTTTCTTTTCACACAGAGATATCATTTCAAAACAAGAAACTCCAATTTAATACAACATTACAATTTGAGAAAGGAATGTATTTATTTTATTGATTTCCAACAATACTTAACAGATTATTTCTTCCTTGAATTTCAATATGTAATTTACAACTGTATGACATTCTTTTCCAATACAGAGAAATGAATAATAAATCTTTACATTTCCCAATGGGTCTCAATATTTTCTTTCCAATGCAAAGTGTCTTCTCATTACAACAATAATACAATCATCCACTTCAAAGTGGGAAGGTTACATTAATTTTTCTCAAAGGAAAGGACTGTCAAACTGTATTTTCTCCAAGCTCCAAAACAACAAAGATGCTAATTTCTTCATCTTTTCATTTGATCACAACAAGGAAGGGGGAAAGACAACGCTATCCACCCAACCAAGACATCCAATAGGAAAGGAGAATCCATCCTTCCCCATTGGCCCCTAAGCCCCAACCATATTGAAATAGAAAATGAACATCAACACATGGCAACAAGGCTTCTATCACAAAAACAACATTCTTTTCACATGCAGAACACAACAAGAAATACAATCCAAACAAAGACAACAGTTCACAACTACAATAAGAATCATTCACACAATACATAGGCTTGATCAAGCAAGCCATCAAGAGCAAGAACTATGGGGAACTCCTTATGCCTCCCAATTTGGAATTGGGTATCCACCAAAATACATACCACCAATAAACATATCAAACCCATAAACCTTATACCTCCCAACCCCTCCTTATGCCCCCAAGAGTAAGAAATGTAAGCAGTTTCTTTTCCTAGGTGGATGCCAATCCAAAACTCCCTCCATAATAGAAAAAGTGCCATTGGCAATCCCTTATGCCCCCCATATTAGACCCCATAGTCTTCTCCTACACCTTTCCCTAAGCAATCTACCCAACCAGCCATGAATACACAACACATTCACCATTTCATTCATGCAAGAAAAGGGAAAAACAACATATAAAAAGGACAAGATCCTACCTCTCCATAGTGGAGATTGTTTCCAAAACAACAGTTCCTTCAATGCTCAAATATGCAGTCCAAAACAGCAACACCAAGCATGCAAATCAATTTCCAAAACTCCCTCCACAAGCAAGGCTCCAACAACAATAAAATTCGACCCAAGGAGGAGGAACAAAGTTTCAACAACCTTCAACAAGAGAAGAATTCGAATTTTTAAAGGAGAGGGAGAGGAGAGGATGATGTGTCTTCCAAGTGGGATGCCACATCATTCTTACCCAACCCCAAAGGAGAAAGTCAACTTCACAACTAAACACAATAAATGGAGATGACAATCAACTTACACACTCAAAATTAACCCATACTTTAACAAGGACTGAATTAAAAACTTGTAAGAAAAGTGCAATAAAAACTTACACATAGTCATTTCAAAATACAATTAAAAAGATTAATTTTGACTCCAAAACCATAGGTATGGTTGGTGGATGATTTTAAGAGGTGTGGGACAAGTTTAACTTGTCCCACAAGCCTCCAAATTTGGCCTCCAAGGTCAAATTCGAATTCTATAAAAGATGGAGTGTTTGACCTTCCAAAATCAGCCTTACATACTCTTACATATTTCTTACACATCCTTACAATTTAACTTACACACTCTTCCAACATTATTACTTAAACTCAACAACTTTATTAATTACATTCCATGTCCCAATTAAATTTAAATAAAGTTTACTATGTGACTCTCACATTCTTACAACATAATGATTTATTTATTTAACACATGGTTAAAAATACATAGACCCAAATTAATTAACAATTAATGAAAGGGGTAACACATTAAAATTAAAATACATACAACAATAATAAAAAGGGAACACATAAATAACACACATACCCCATGGTCACATATAATGGAAACCCCCATGGGAATTCCTAACATAACACAACACACAAACACATAACACAGTTGCCATGGTGACCCCGTTGAGTTCATCCAGAATTTCAATATGGTTAGTCTCCAGTCCCCTGACATTGTTGTGATTTTTAACCTGCAAAATGCAAATACCTCCTTCGGCCTCATGGCCATATCAGAACATCCAAAAAGGGTATAAACAACATGTAAATATCAAATCCAAGTCACAACAACATCAAGAATTCTACATCATCATTTAAATTTAATTTGCAACTATATCATCATCCAATGAATCTCTATACTAGAGCTACTCATAATATCAAATGTCACAAGACTAAAATCAACATCAATAATATGTCCATGTCAACAGTATATCATCATCCATATATAATAATGTCTCTAATAATCATCATGCATGCTAACTGGATCAAGGTCCATAATAATCCATGATCTAACATATACACATCATAGTAAATCAAAACATAATAATGTCCAAAATGAGATCAACAAAGGTAGTCGATCGATGTATCTGACGGTTGTCAAAGGGAAGTGGGAACTACATCCCCCTCCCCTTAGACTCGAATTCCTCCTGGAAGTCAACTGGAACAAATGTGGAAACTATTCTCGTAACACAAAGATCCTCCCAAGTGGCTGCAGTCTCGTCGTATCTATCCCACTATACCCGTACTTGATCAATCTCTCCGCCTTGAGGCCCAGGTCTTACAATCTATGATATAGATGGGCTCCACCATCACCTGCCCCTGATCTTGCACCTACAATGATGTCCATCCAACACATGAGAAAGATATGTTATGTACCTCCTAAAGACAGAAACATGAAACACATCATGCACGCAAGACAAGCTGGGTGGCAAAGCTAGACGGTAGGCCAAAGAGTTGATATGCTCCAAGATCTCAAAAGGACCAACAAATCAAGGAGCTAGCTTAGAACCTTTTCCATAGTGGATAGGGTCTTGTGTGGCCTGATGAAGGAAAACCTTTATGCCCACATCAAAATTACGTTCGGTCCTATACTTGATCCACATACTTCTTTTATGCATCCCGTGCCTCCTGCAATCTCTACCCGATCAACACTACCTACTACTCCATGTCCTGCAAAAGACCTGGTCCAAGAGATACTCTATCCTCCAACTTGTCCCGGTAAGGGGTGTCCCGAACTCCCTACTATACAAAGCCCGAAAATAAGCCATGCCTATAGAACTCGAAAACTATTATTGTAGCAAAATCCACTAAGTACAGTGTACTCCTCCCACTTAGACCGATGATACATCACGTACATCTTGAGCATATCCTCTAAAATATGATTCACTCGCTTCGGTCTGTCCATCTATCTCGTGATGATATGCTTTACTAAAATTAATCCTTGTCCCGGGACATACCGCATGGTAGTCCGTAAGTGTGAAGTGTACAAAGGATCGCAGCCACAAATGATCTTCTCAGAAATCCCGTGCAACTTGACGATCTCATCCAAATATACTCGTGTCATTGCTCTAGCTATATAAGTGGTCTTCACTAGAGAAAAGTGAGCCACTTTTGTCAATTTATCAACCATGACCATAATGGCATTGTGGTGATATCTTGACATCGGTAGCCCAACAATGAAATCCATGGAAATGGTGCCCCACTTCCATTCCAAAGATGGCATTAGGATAAAGGAGACTGCTGCTGCGTGCTCAGCCTTAACCCTCTAGCACTCTAAGCACCATGACACAAACTGAGCCACATCTTGATGAAGTCCTCTCCATTCATACGATTGTCGCAAAGTGGCGTGCATCTTCTTCACCCCGAGATGGGCTGAATAGGGTGCACGATGTGCCTCTACCAAGATGTCCTGCCTCAAGCCTCCATCTCTCGGGAACATATATCCAGCCTCTCCGTGCTTGAGAAGACCATCTGCCTAAGGTGAAACCATCAAACTTCCCTCAAGGGGTCTCGTGACTCTATCTCTCGCTCTAGCTGCGCAATGTAGAAGCTGCCAAGAGGAAGCTATCAAGAATCCTACTCCAAAATACGTGCTCATTGTGGTGGCCATAGCCACATGTCTCCATCTCACGCTAAGAGCGTCTACTACCACATTCTCCTTCCCTTTCACATGCTCTATCTCCATGTTGTACTCAAAGTAACTCCATCCAACGCCACCGACGAGCTTTTAGATTGGGTCAGTGAAGAGGTGGCGAAGACTCAAATGATCTGTCCCGAGTGTGAATCTCCATCCAAGAAGAAAATGTCTCCATCTAACCAAAGCATGCACAATCGCTGCAGTAACGTCAAGATCATCATCATGATTATTATAGAAATTATTATATAAGGATGATGATATACTGCTTGACATGGACATATTATTGATGTTGATTTTAGTCTTGTGACATTTAATTATCCTACCCATGATCTTGAATTCTACGTCAAGAATTCATCAAATCCAAGTCATAACAACATCAATAATTCTATGTCATCATTTAAATTTAATTTGCAACTATATCATCATCCAAAGAATCTCTATACTAGAGCTACTCATAATATCAAATGTCACAAGACTAAAATCAACATCAATAATATGTCCATGTCAACAAAGATATCATCATCCATATATAATAATGTCTCTAATAATCATCATGCATGCTAACTAGATTAAGGTCCATAATAATCCATGATCTAACATATACACATCATAGTAAATCAAAACATAATAATGTCCAAAATGAGATCAACATTAGTCAAATCAATATCTAAACAGTGTCAAAGGGAAGTGGGCACTACAGTCCTAGTTTTCCAGTAAAACAATAGAGTATAAAGTATGTTAACACTAATGGAAATGGCCTATGCTTGCAGTTGAGATTCCAAGTACAAGAAACCTTTGAGAAAGGACTTGTTGTTGAGGTTTATAGGAGATGCTTGCTATAGTAAGAAAGACAAGGTCTGTTGGCATATATAAGAAAACACCGAAACAAAGTATGACAAGATTTGTTTTAATTCTATGATGTCTAAGTTGAATGAATGATTAAGGTAGAAACTTAGATGATGATAAATTCCTCATACATGTTTAAGTGAAAATCATGCAAGCATGATTTTATAAATGATAGGTATTGACGGTGACTTTGGAAGACCCCGCCATAAATAGTCAAAACATGGCATAATAAAGATTGTTTTTTGTTTTTCATGATTCATTAGAGGTGTTAAAGGGAAGACGCTATTGAGGAGAGAAAATTGGATGGTTTAATGAATAAGTGAAGATGGATGAGTGGATTACAGGATTAATAAAAATCAAGAGGTGTAAAATGTCAAGAATACAAATGTGATGAGCTCATGTCCGAGAATAAGATACGAGGTCTTTAATTGATGTTATCACTAGAGAGAATTCATTGTGGAATTTCATGAAATCGTGAAAATAAATGATATGAAATGGGATATAAAGATGAGTTATAAGGTTAGGAGTGTGATAACTTATAGTTAAGTCTTGAATAGATGAGAAGGGTCATTAGATAGATGAAGCATATTGTGGAGTATGAGCCCAAGCTTAGTGCAAATCTCAAGTAAGGGAAGAGTATGATGTATAAGAAAGTTTCAAATTAATGGGCATAAAATGGAATCAATTATTGTAATAAGAGGATGCTAAGAAAGATATTAAAATGAACATTTTTCTTAAAACTAGTTAATTTTTTTGTAAGATTCTTTGCATGGTTTGGGAAATTAAATATAACTCTTGATTGTGAAGGGGTTTATACAATGCTTTGCATAAGGAATACCAAGTATATTTGGAATTTATGCCCATATATAATGTTTTAGTGCTAAGTGGGTGTCATTGATAGAGTGAATACTTTTCACCTACTACCTTGGTACCACATACCATTATTATCTTGCATGCTTTAACATATCTTTTACTTTACCATCGAGTATCTAAAAGGAAGAGATTCTTCCACATAGAAACGAGTATATAAGAAGAGTAAGAATATCAATGGATTTGGTATATTGGTCTATTGGAGTTTAGAAAAGGGAACCTTTTAGAGGGATAATGAACCGATCCACCTACCTTTTCTACAATATGAACTCAATAAAATTGATTGTTGACACAACATGTAGATTTGTCTCTGTAAGTGGAGAACTCTCTCATCTTCAATGATCTATTGTTTGAAATTTGCAACGAGAAAGTGCAACCAAGAGAACCAAAAGATGGAAAAGAAATTCAATCCTAGATGATTTGATCATCATAGGAAATAATGAGAAATATAATACAAAAATCAAATCGAGTTGATGAAAGGTTTTGAAATTTCAGATTTGGGTTATCTTTACTATGATGTGGGTATTGAAGTAATTAAAAAATCAAATAATATATTCATCACTAAAAATAAATTATTGAATTGTTTAGAAATTTCATAATCATGAATTGTAAGCCTCTTAAGTACGCCCATGGAACAAAAATGTGAAATTGACATCAAAAGATACCATAAATTTTATTAACGCCACTAACTACATATAACTCATAAGTTTGATATATGTGACCACAACTAGACAAATATTTCTTTTGTTTTTGGTGTTGATTATAGATTAATACCACATAGAGAAATTCATTAAGTAACAACACAAAAATTTATTTGATATCTAAAAGGAACAATATTTTTTGGGATAAAATACCCCAAGGTAGGAGAATTCAAACTAGTTGGATACTCAAATTCCGAGTATCCTAGTGATTTTGAAGATGAGAAATCCACTTCATGTTTTCTCGATGAATTTGGTAACAATAATGATCAATTGGAAATTAAATAAGCAATCAATGCAAACATTTTATTTAGTAGAAGCATAATACATGGAACCTTAAGAGGAAACCGATTTTACAAATTCCTAAATTGATGAATAGAAAGTAGTGAGTTAGGAAATGTAAAATAACATTACATGATGATTAAATTCTAAATAAATTAATAAATATTCACCATACAAATCTAGAATAAAACTTTCAATTCTTACAATTGTGATAAAATAATATAATGATTTCTCAAAACATAAAAAGGGATAACTCCATATATGCACATAGAGGTACAAAGATGATTTGGGTGTATAGGCTAGGTGAAAAAGCTATTCTGAATCTACAAATTCTTCATCTCTAAATTTGGAACTAGAAGCTTCTCATATGTAGGATTGTACATCTTTGATTGGAATAAAGTGTGGTATTATATCTTGTATGGTCTTGGACTTGTGCAGTAACATGGTTTTACAAATTCTATCTATCCTTTTCCTACCTATAAATGAGTGTCTCTATCTATTTCTAGGGATCACACATCTTTGAAACCACATATAATGATCTAAAACAAATAGAAACTATAGACACCTATAAAAAAATTCACAAAAGCATTGGATAAAAAAGGTGAAATTAATGTGTGGGCGAGGTTGACAACCCTTGGTAGTCAACCCTTGCAAACCAATCCAAGTGTTGCACTACTTCCCCTCAAGCAAGATCAAGCCTCATGTAGTTCTCCTAATGTTGTTGCAAGTAGTGTATGTAATCTAAGCTAACCCCCTATGTATGCCATCATGTATTTTAACATAAATATAACAAGCTAGCCATAGAGTAGAAAATGTAACCAACGCGGTAGTAGTGTGATGTGGTGTGCTTCATATGCTTAGACCAATCCCCTTTTCCCTTAAGACATTTGAAAATGCTTAGAGTGATTTTATCTTGTTAAGACATAACTCTAAGACCTTTGCATGCTTGGAAATGGAGGAAGTTATACCGTTGAACATGCTTTGAGTGCTTCGCACTGCTTTGGTGGCTACTCTAAATGTTGTGAAACTTATTTTGGGAGATTTAAGAGAGAATTGAGTGCTTTAGTTTTGATATTTTTAATAGGATTTCATGAGAATTCTAGGTGATTTATAATGTGCAATTTACTTGCTTATATAGGATTCCATAAGTTAAAATTTCACATTATGGGCAACCTAGGGAAAATGAAATGAGACATATAAGATTTATAAATTAGAAAAATTGTCGTTAGATTAAAGGGTTTGGGATTGTATAGGTTAAGAAATATTGTAGTATGACCCATACTTGTGTTGTATGGCCCCAAATAGGAAATTCATAAGGAAAAAGATAGAATCTGAGAACAATACATGTAGATGGATTACTACTTTGGATAGTTAATATTTACTAGATGAGTGATAAAGCATAGTGTAAAGATGAGCAGGTCATGAGAGAGATATGTCAACTAAGCTTAAAATGCGAGCACTTATTTTAAGCTAGGAATAAATCCAAAATTTTCATTACCTAGAGATAAGTTTCCAAGTTTGAGTGTGTACATTTTCCCCTTTACGTGTGAAATCAAATATTGCATACTTAAAGGAAAACATACATGAGTGCACACAAACACACTTTTTCTTTGCTTTCGATCATTGTTTTTTCCTTTGTGAGGTCTTGACACATTCCATGGTGAAAGCTACAACACAACATATTCAATGTCTATAGAAGAAGTTGAATTGTAACTTAATTATCAACAATGCTTATAATTTTGAAAAAAATAACTTGTACAAAATAAAGTAGAAATATGCAAAACATGAAATGAGTACACCTACACATTTTTTAGAGATAGAAAATCCCATTTTTATTTTTATTTAGATATTTGTATTTTTTTTTGAGATACCAAATGATTGGACGTGATTAGTCCCTAATTTTTCTAAAGAAGAATTTAAAGTGGAGAACACACGACCCACCATTTAAGAGAATAGGTATAAAAAAAACCCATTAAGAGGGAAGATCAATGTAAAGAGTATCTAGCCACCCCAATATCTTACCAAAAATAGAAAGAGGAAAGCAAGAACAAACTATAAATCGTTAATCACCTCGATATATTCCAACCCTATGGACCACATTTCTATAGATGGATCTAGGTCCAAATTTGTAAATATAACATAAGGTTGAAAAGGAATGGATGACCCATGCCCCCACCATGTGTAATACAACAGTATTATTATGAAAATGCTAAGTAATGCAAAGGAGAAGAAGGAAAATGTCCCCAAGATATGTACTTATAACCATATCCGAGTAGTACAATGGAGAAGAAATGAAGTACTCATGCCCCATGTATTCTTCTCTTAATTGTGTAATTTGTGTTTGAATCTATACTAGAAGTCTCAAATACTTGTAATGATATGAGGATTTTGGAATTTCCCCAAGATAGAAATGTATAGTAAGGGTCCATAATATACTATGCTCTTGTCCCTAGTGAATGCTTCTAAACCAATGTGAATTATATCATGTTTATGTATTTGTTCTTATTTTTGAGGATCAAGACCTTGTATAAAACTATATTTGTGTATTTTCGTATGCATATACAAGATTTAGATATAAAACATACCTTGATGAATGCACCCTCTTTTGAGGAACATGTGCTAAAGAGTTTGAGTGCATAACTCAAAAGAAATGATGTGTAATCTACTCTAAGTGAAGGTGATGCACCAAGAAAGGGTGAGATAATCCAAGTGAGTGAAAGATGGAGAGAAAAAAAAGTAGGAGAGGGCTGGTAGAAGCGCCACAATCCAAGACAATATTCAATTCCCTATATTCATAAAGCACAACAAACTACAGACCCTATAAAGAGATAGATACATGCACAATATACTTGCAAATATAATGGAAGGAAAAAGATGCAATTTCATACAAGTTAGGGAGAAAATGGCCACAAAACATGAATTTTATTGCTCAGAAACATGCACAATCCATTATAACATAAGCACAAGGAAAAATCCTTTACAATAAGCCCAAATTCGAGGCCTTTAGCTCACAATAGCTCTAGAACAATTTTGACAGAGTTCCTTTTTTTAAAAATCTCCCCTCAAAATGAGGTGGATTTTACAATATATAGGAAATTTGGGTCACCAACCTGGTAGGATGCATTAAAGAGGTATGGGAAACCATTCATTTTGGTACTTTTCTTGCATGGGTGGTCATGGGCACCATGCCTCATTAATTTTGTTGTTGGGTGTCATTCATTCACCTACCCTCACCTGGCTTGTAACTCATCCATCTCATGGGGTCGTCCAACCATGTTGGGTTGGACGTTGTCCATCCTCTTTGAGCCGTACAACCTCCTTTGAGAAAACTTCCTGGCTTGTGAGTTCTTCTCCATATTTGGGTTAGATGGTCGTCTAACCATGATCCGTACAATTGTGAGTAGGCCATCTAACTTGATTGTCATCCAACTTCATTGGGGTTGGATGACATCTAACTTCATGACCGTACATGCTTCTTATCACCGACCAACCCGAGAGTCACCATCTTCACACCGTGGGCCGTCCTACCTAGGAGGTTGGATGACCATATCTATCTCTACCCATATGATGCACTACTTGACCATCCTTATAGGCGATGAACCGACAAGTCGACCAAATTTGTGACTCAACCAACCATGTTGTACAACTACAAGTCATCCATCATATATATTGGCCATCAACCCCCAAGGGGTTGGATGATGTCTATATATCCATGTCGACCAACCTCTCCCATACATCATCCATCCAACCAATCAGTAAACTCACCATCTCCTGCGTTGTCACAAAATTCAGCCGACACACCCCCAACCAACCCATCCGACTAACCTATCTTTTCATACCAAGGGTTATGCCGTCCAAACCCATCACCCATCCAACCGATCCGACCAACCCCATGTCATCCATCCCTTTCATACGCCACACCTTGACTAACCACCATGGCCATCCAACCCGAGGGGGTTACCGCCATCCATCTCATCCGACTAACCCGTTAGGTGTATTGACCTACACATCCAACCAGTCCGATGCCATGTCCAACCATCTATCCTTCACCCATCTAACCTAACTGTCTAACCATATCCGCCCGACCAACCTCGATGACTTTCCCAAACTTGGCCAATTTTTAATAAGCTCAATCTCTAACTCCAAGATTCACCGCGGTTTCGACCATCTCGCCACATGAGTTAAGACCAACTCGGCCAAGCCAAAACATGAGCTACCCTATAAATGTAAAATCATTTCCTTTTTTCCATCAACTACCGATGTTCCTAAACTTGCTAAGTTGTCCATTTTGTAGGGGTGCAAAAATGGATAACAATTGGTGACTCATGGGATGATCTACCTACTAGATCTGAAGACCAATGACCTTAGGGGATCCATTGGGCATGGAGTCATATTGATTGTTGAAATAGCCCATCACTTGAAAATCTATCTTCCAACTTTTGGAGCACTACTAGGGCTTTTCATTTCAAAAGAAATCTTGGGTTGAGGACTGGTTGTTTCTTCACCAAACTTTCATGAAACTGGAAAGTGCAAGAACAAAAAAAGGCACAACTATGTACAAAGATAAAAAATCATACACATTCCAAATGGAATATGTAGAGAGTGCACAAGCACTTATTACAAAAGTAACCTAAACTAAAATAATGCAATGTGCTAAAAGAACTTGGAGGAATTACAACTCTTAAACTAATATGTACAAGAAGGATATTTCACTCAATAACAATGCTTGAGATAGATTCCATTGACTAGGAATCTGCAGTTCTTCTCCATCCAACCTTGATAGCTGGAAAGCATTGTTTTTTTTTGTATCCTAAAATCATATAAGGGCCACTCCATATTGCATCAAACTTAGAGTGCCTTCCTAGTTTTTCCTATTTCTGCATCCCATTTTAGGACCAAGTCTCCTCTTTGAAGTTTCTAGCCTTTTCCTTCTTGTCAAATTCACCTTTTTATCAATGTTTTATCCTTCTCCATGATGTGCATGGCTTGGTTCCTCATCTCCTCCAACTCCATGAGCTCTGCATATCTAGCTTCCATGGGTTCAAACTCGGATAGCTCTAGCTGCTTCATGAGCTCCAATGTGGGAAATTCAAGGGATATAGGCAGCCTTTCCTCCCTTCCATAGACTAACCTGTAAGGAGAGTTCCTTATTGACTTCTTGGGAGTAATCCTATCAGCCCACAAGGCTGATTTCAACTTGGCATGCCAAGTTCTCTAGTTCTCATCTAGAGTTCTCCTTATAATCTTCAAAATTTTTTTTGTGGACTCTACCTTCCCATTACCCCATGGGGGTAGTAATTTGATGAGGTGCTCAAGTATATCCATTTTTACTACCCACTCTATGATCTTGGCACCTAGGAATGCCAAAGCATTATCTGATATAATGGTGGTCGATACTCCAAACCTCGTCACTATCCCTTCATAAAAATCTAAGATGTTGGCCTCATTTTCTTCCTTGAGTGCAACTACCTCCATCCACTTGGTGAAATAATTTGTGGCTATGAGGATCCACTTGTGGCCCAAGCTAGAATTTGGATTAATCACCCCAATGAAATCCAACCCCCATTGCATGAATGGTTCATTTACAAAAATGGGGTGGAGTGGAAGGGTTGCTAACCTCTCTTTACCTGTGAAGAAGGCACACTTTTACACTTCCTAATCCATGCATAACAATCATGAAAAAGGTTAGGCCAATAATATCCAGCTTCATAATTCTAAGAGTTGTCACCCTTGGGGAAAAATGGCCACTTGTTTCTCCATCATGAAATTCATGTAGCACCTTCTCTATCTGATCTACCTTGAGGCACCTTAGGAGGACACCATTTACATATTTCTTGAACAAGATACCATCAACCAATGTAAAGGGGATATAATGGATCCTGAAATACCTCCTTTTGGCCTTTCAACCTTGAGGACTTTGACCTATTTGAAGGAAATGGACTATATCTTGAGTCCAACATGGATCAGGTGAGGCATCATCATCTTTTTTTCTTGATTATCTTCTATACCAAAACAACTTCTTCTTTACCACTTGACTCAACATGTTGTCCCAAAGCTAACTATTCACATAATCCCTTTCCTTGACCAACTTGGTCACCTAATATCAATGTCATATTCCATGACCTTGGTTACCCAACCAACCCTTTTTTCATTGAGGTCCTTGTTTAAAAGAAAATATTTTATACCAACATGTGTGACTAGTAGATGAATCCTATTATTTGACACTAAATGTCCTGAACTTCTTCAAAATTCTAATCACAACAAGGACATGTTTCTCAATGAATGAATATCTTACCTCATAGTCCATAAGGCCTTGGCTAAAGAATGCAATAGGTTGTTCTATTCCTTCCTTATTTTGTTGCACCAAGATTGCAGAGATGGTGTCCGAACCACCAAAGGCATAGAGAAGAAGTATTTGGAGAAGTCCATGATTAATGAGAGTTGAGCTTGAGATATGGCCTACTTGATAGCTTCAAAACTCTCTTTTCCTCCATTTTCATTTGAAAGCCAAATTCTTCTTTCAACATCATCATTAATGGCTTCACAAGAGTGGAAAAAAATATGGTACAAACCTACAAAAAAAATTATCCTCCCCAAGAAGCTTTGGAGAGCCTTCTTATGACTTGGAAATGGTAGAGCACAGATGGCTTCTACCCTCTCCGATCAATTGTCAGTCCTTCCTTCGACACAATATGGCCTAGAAGTTTACCCTCATGTGCCATGAATATGCACTTTTTGGGATTCAAGGACACTCCAAACCTCCTGCACCTTTGGAAGACTTGTCTGAGATGAAAGAGGTGACTTTCTACATTTTTAGAAAATATAGTGATGTCATCAAGATAGAAAAGCACTATTTTATTTAACAACCCCTTAAATGCCATATCCATTTCTCATTGAAATGTTTCTCCAGTTTGATAGCCTAAATGAAATTTTCCTGTAGGCATAGGTGCCCCATTTTGTGGTGAAGGTTGTTTTGAACTGATCCTCCTCTTTCACCATAATCTGATTATAGCCCAAATATCCATCCAAGAGGGAGAATCTTTCTAAACCAGCCACTACCTATAGAATCTACTCCATGGAGGGCAATGGATAGTGATCCTTGAGGGAGGCCCTATTTAAATCCTAAAATCCACGCACAACCTGATTTCCCCATTCCTTTTCCTAACCGGCACCAAATTTTCTACCCAACTTGAGTGCTTGATCAAGAAAATGATACTCACCTCAATGAGCTTATTCAACTCCTTCTTCATGAGAGGATCTATATGAGGGTTGACCGACCTTTTTTTTCTTGATGGGCTTAGCCTCCATGGATTCAACTCAATGGTGTGTTGTGCCAATTTTGGGTTAAAACCCTTCAAATCCTCATAGCTCCATGCAAAAACATCTGGAATTCTTGGAAAAGCTACACAAATTCATACTTTTCTTGTTCATTGCTCATCTTGCCTATTTGGAGCATCTTACCTTCTCCAACCAAATGGGCTCAAAATCCTCTTTTTGACTTGAATGTTGGCCTTCTCCTTTTGGAATTGGTCATTTGGGTTGAAAATTGACTCTAGAGTCACCAACCCTTTGGAAATTTGTTTGTCCACAAGCTACACCACTTGATCCCCATACTGCTGCTCTAGCTTCTCCTGATTTTTAGCTTGAGAACTCAACCTCCTCCTAAAAAATTAATGATCTGTTGATCATTCTCAAATACCTTCCAGCTTGTGTTATTATCTAGTATAGCTGGCCTTACAATTACATGAATATGTGGTTGCACTTTATCTCTCTTGATATTTCCACCACATCAAATGTTGCTCCAATTTCTATGAGCCTATCTCGTAGCCTCATTCCTTTTCCTTGGTATGGCCTGAATGTTGAATGCATCAAAATATTCCATGAGGTCCCATACCCGATGCTTGTAGGCTTTAAGCAGATCATTCTTAGCAACATGTTGTCCTTTAACCTGGTTGACAATTAACTCACTATCCCCAAACACTTGCAAGTTTTTATACCCCTCTTTTCACCCAATGCAATCCATGGATCAAAAGCTTCATACTCAATATATTGTTTGAACAAGAAAACTAAAAATGGAAAGATGAGTAGTACTTCATACCTTGTGGTGAAAAAGCATTGCACCTCCTCCAACACCTTGCCTACTCCTCGAACCATCAAAGAATAACTTCCATACACTTCATTATCATCCTTTTTTTCTAGCTTGGTGATGTTATGGAGAGGTGAATTCTCCTCATGTAAGACAATAAACTCCCAACTCAACTTCTTCCATTTCCTTATATGGATCAAAAGCATGTCTCCTATGAGCCCAATCATCAAGCATTAGGTCTGGAATGCTTCCAACCTTTGTGTTTTCCTCTTGAGCCTCCAAGCATTCTTCTTGATCAAATATGGTACAATTTACATTGATTGGGATTGGGCACATAAGGCTCAATGTGAAAATTGGAAATTGAATCTCACTTGATCATAGCCTTAGCTCCATCCATACCTTGTCCTAAATAACATGTGGGACCAATCAGCTGATAGGTACCCACCAATCTTGGCTATAAAATCCTCAAAAGGCACAAGGAAAATAGTGGTGGAAAATCAATCACCGATACATCCTTATAGAACTATGACATTCAGAAAGCATGGAGCATAAGGCTTAGTTCTTTGATCACTCCAACTGTGCCTACTATTGTCCCATCCAATTATACTACTCCCCTCAATATCGGTTCATATTTTAAGCCCAATTTATCTATGATTTGCTTCGGCATTACTGAGTTTCTCACCCCCTGAGTCGATCATGTAATTGTGCACTAACTTATCTCCAATGATCAATGAGACATAGAATGGTGGAGGCTTCACATTCTTACTTGAATGACCTTCTCCTTGTTGTGGTAAAGTTAGTAAGAACCCTCTCCTAATTTTTGGATGGCTCATTAGAAGGGGACCAATTTTCCATAGTTACTTGCAACAAATCTCACTTCCTTGGAATTGCCAATGACTCCCACATGGAAATGTTGACATTAGTCTTCTTCATCTGATCGATGATATTGAATGGAGGTGGGTTTTCCTTTTTTTTCCCCTTTCTTGGCATGATCTTTTCCGGTACCTGGGTTGGTCCATGAGCTATCCACAACTGGTATCCTGGGCTGATTCTACACATTGGGGGTTGCTACATAACAACTTGCCTTGGGTTGGCTTTGTGCATTAGGAGCTGCATTTGGCCTGCCAACTCCTTGTTGAGTGAGAGTGGGCTGAGAAATAACTGGACTAGATGATTTCCCCTCCTCTATATGTTCCTTTTTTGAGATGTGTATTGGTAGCCACACCCTAGAAAGGAGATTGATTAACTCCAAAAGTCCTTTTGTCTTCCAATTGACCAATGTGGTTTCAGTTGGAGGAGTCTCTTGTTGAGTTTTTACTGATTTTCTTCCTCACTTGGCTCTTGGGCCACCCCAATGGTCTGCACCATCAAGGCTTGATTCAAGAGTGTCTTTAAGCAATTGATTGATTATGAGGTAGATTACATAGGGGTAACACCATTCATACTCTTGTGTAATGTTGTTCTTGAGCCAGAACCATGGCCCTTGATGTTGAAACTACATTTGGATTATAAGGCTGAAATGGCCTTGGTAGTTTGAGACTGCCCTTGGTTTGGATTTTGCTTTGTTTCTTGAGTGAGAGGCCTGTTAGGCTGATATGGAGGCCTATTCATTTGAGCTTGGGGCTGGTAAGGTCTTGGAGCTCTAAGCTTGAGCTTGCTTCCTTTTGATTATCACTAACTCATTCCCCAAATTTGTAGTTTGCTTCATGACTTCCTGAGTTCCTTGAAGTACTAGAAGAAGTGGAGGCCTCACTATTGCTCTTGATTTCTAGGGGCTAGAATGGGGGCTATTTCAGGTGCTTGACTAGTAGAGGGGTCCCCAATTCTAGATATAGAGGCATAGGTGGCCTAGGCGCCAGCTTTCCTACTTGAATTAAGTAGTTCTCCACTCTAATAGCTATATCATATGCCCCTGGCAAGTTTGTTCCCCCATCGATTGTATCATCATAGCTATGTCATAATTTAGAGCCCTCAAAAAGTAGAGGAACACACCTTCCACACTGGCCTCATGAAAATCAAAATCGATCCCACATCCACTGGAACCTAAAGTTGAAGTCAACCATCTGCTCATTTGGGGCCCTCTTGATTGTGGTTAATTATTCCAAAAAGACAAATTATCTACCTTCTCTCTAAACTGGTTACATAGGGCTGAAACACAATGCATCCCAGTTTGTAATCAACCCTACTGTTAGGCTCCTAAACCATTGCAATGCACCTTACCTTTGAGAGAAGAAGCAAGGAGCCTAACTACAACATCCATCTCATTGATCTCATGAATGGTGCAAAACATTCACAATGTCTTGAATATGATCAATGGGGGTCATATGATTCTCCCCAGTGAAGTAAGGAATGCTCTTCAATGCTACCACTAGAATAGGATTATGTGCATTGAGGGTGAGTGGACTACTACCGTGAAATTGACATAGGGATTTGGTGGTCCTTGTGGTGGTGGTGGCTGATGCACCATCCTGATTGGCCTTGAGAACCCTAGTTGATTAAAGGAAGGGTCAACTAGGTGGAGGTGTGGATAATGTTCTGTTTGGTGGAGATGGAGACCTTTGTACTCTTCTTCCTCTCCTTCCTCTTCCTAGTGATAACTACAAGTATTCAAAGACACCTTCTTCTCTCTCACTCTAGACCGAGTTTGAATCCTTCTCATATACTTGGGCCACTAATACTACTAAAACCAGTTGAAATATGACCTAGGTGTCCAATGTGCTAATACAAAGCCTCCAAAGGCTGAAAATTCACCAAGATGCACATCCAATCTTGATAAACCTAAAAATATTGACTTCTTAGTCCCACTCAGGCATGCCAAAAATATTAATGTCAAAATTATAACACCCCTGATTGCTTGTGATTTGTGTGTGAGGAAATCAATGTAACCTACATAACATGGGATTATCCTGCAGTGTGGGACCTTGCAAGTAGGATAATCCTCTAGAGAAATATGACTTCTTCTCCTAACCTAGTGCCAACTTCTCCAAAGTGTAGAGAATGGAAAGCTAAACTAATCCTATCCTAATGCTTTCCAAGGAGACATGGATAAAAATGCATAAAATAAAACTACTCTAAGTGAAGGTGATGCACCAAGAAAGGGTGAGACAATCCAAGTGAGTGAAAGATAGAGAGAAAAAAAGTAGGAGAGGGCTAGTAGAAGTGCCATAATCCAAGACAATATTCAATTCCCTATATTCATAAAGCACAACAAACTACAAACCTGCAAAGAGATAGATATACATGCACAATATACTTACAAATATAATGGAAGGAAAAAGATATGCAATTTCATACAAGTTAGGGTGAAAATGGCCACAAAACATGAATTTTATTGCTCAAAACATGCACAATCCATTATAACATAAGCACAAGGTAAAATCCTTTACAATAAGCCCAAATTCAAGGCCTTTAGCTCACAATAGCTCTGAACAATTTTGACAGAGTTCCTTTTCTTTTCGAAAAATATCCCCTCAAAATGAGGTAGATTTTACAATATATAGGAAATTTGGGTCACCAACCAACATGATGCATTAAAGAGGTATGGGTAACCATTCATTTTGGTAATTTTCTTACATGGGTGTCATGGGTGCCATGCCTCATTAATTCTAGTTGTTGGGCTGTCATTCATTCACCTACCCTTTCTGGATTGTAACTTGTCCATTCCGCGGGTTGTCCAACCATTCATTGGGTTGGTTTTCGTCCATCCTCTTTGAGCCGTCCTCCTTTGAGAAAAATTCCTGGCCTATGAGTTCTTCCCCATATTTGGGTTAGACGGTCGTCTAACCATGATTCATACAATTATGAGTAGGCCATCTAACCTAATTGTTGTCCAACTTCATTGGGATTGGACGACGTCTGACTTCATGACCGTACATGCTTCTTGTTGCCGACCAACCTAGAGTCATCATCTTCACACCCACAGGGGCCATCCCACCTAGAAGGTTTGATGAGTATCTCTCCGCCTATATGATGCACTACCCGCCCATCCTTGCAGCCCAACGAACCGATAAGGTGACCAACCCGGTGAATTGACCAACCATGTCGTATAACTCGTGAGTCATCCATATTTATTTTCATTAACCCCCAAGGGGTTGGATGACGATATCCATGTCGACCAACCTCTTCGTATGCCATCCATATGACCAACCATAAACTCGCCGTCTGTCCGTGCCACACAAAAGTCACCAACACACACAGCCAACTAACCCATCGACCAACCTATCTTCCATACCATGGTTTAGATGCCATCCAACCCATCACTTTTCCAACCAATTTGAACAATCCCATGCTTGTCCATCCCTTTCTCTATTCCACGCCGCTGACTAACCCCGGGCCGTCTAACCCGAGGGTGTTGGAAAACGTCCATCTCATCCAAATAACCTACAAGGTGTCCGAACTACACGTCCAACCCAAGTGACACACCTTTCCATCCATCCTTCACCCGTCCAACCCGAGCATCTAACCATATGTCGTCTAACCTAGCCTGATCGATCTCGTAGGCCAAACCTGCATACTCTTCCTCAAACTTGGCCAATTTTCCAATAAGCTCGAGTTTCCAACTCCAAGATTCACCCTCGACCGAGTCAAAACACGAGCTACCTTGTAAACTACAAAAACATTTCCTATTTTTATCAACTCACATGTTCGACCTGCTAAGTTGTCCATTTCACGGGGGTGCAAAAAATGGATAACAATCACATGTAAGTTTATAGTGGTGATCACCATTGGGATTCCATTCATACAAGTGGGGTGCGCATAGTGGATACCATGACACAAAATGAAAACAACATACAAAAACCACAAATTATAATAATAACAATCACATTTTAGAGAAGAAAGGATAAAGGTAACGAAATAGTAAATCAAGCTAACATTAGCAATATGATGTAAAAAGAGTCATATCAAAGCATATAGTTGCAAACATAAGACACCCAGGTGTTGCAAGACAATCATAGTAAGGGAAAATTAGATGCATATAAATAAGTAAGTGCACATAAACAATAGAGGCATAGAGCCACAAACATGTGACACCTACGATGTCGTAAGATAATCTAGGCACTCGGGGCATATACATTAATAAATTAGGTAGTTATGGAATTAAGTAATAAATAAATCTAACAATCTTGTAATCAAGTATATAAAATAATAGTGAAAGAGTATATAGAACTAAAGAAATTAGTACTACACAAGAAACATGTGTTAGTCCAAAAGATAACTTCTACACAATATAATAAATTCAGCATAACGAGGAAGTGAAGGTAACTGTAATGAAACAAAATCACTTGCACAATGTAGGATATGTTCTCAAATGATTAGTGTCATGAAGGGACTAAATTTTATAAGAGTGTGGGCCAAAATTAAGAAATGGCTAAATATGAAAACATTAAACATTGAGCAAAGTAAAATACAACTGCAAAAATATTTTAGCGAGAGAGAAGAACCAAACATGAGCCAAAAACTATCTTGTATTTAAAATGAGAAAATAATTATGGAAGAGGTACATAAAATAGGAAGTGGCTAGGTGTAACCACCACCTGAAATGGTGAAGTGTAACTCCATATACCCCAATGAGACCTAATAAATCTAGATATATGTACCCAAAAACCATACAATGGAATGAAAAATACGCTAACACCCCCTTAAGCATATCTTAGGTGGGTAAAAGAATTGGGTCCAAAAAAGGCTTGATAAGGTATCCATGTACATAGAAAATACAACATAAAGTGGATAAAAGGAGAAAACTTGTAGGAAAAAATCCTCCCTAAAAGAGAGAAAAGAGAAGTACATATAAAATCTCCCTCAATAGATAAGACTCTCTAGAATAATATAGAGAAGACCCCAAAAATAGAGAGAGAAGTAGAGAGGAATAACTATCCCCTAATAAATGAAGCCTTTTGAACTCCTAATAGATCTCATAGATGACTAAGTCAAGCTGTTTCTAAATAAATAATCGGTGAAGACCGCATCCCAATCGGGAGTTCCAAATGTTGTACTTAAATATTGTGGATTGAAGGTAGAGGTAATAAAAAATATATCCAGATGATGCTCACTAAATTCAATGCTAAACCGTGACAAGTGTTGATGAATTAAATTAGGTACCGAATATGACTCGTAATGGTTCCCAAAATTGACATGAGAAATAAAATAATAACCACATACTCCTACATAAGGTGTCAACATGAATGTTGATTAAGGTGAATCATATGATTCATAAAGTGCAGGTTGTGTCGCCATGTAAGCATGTAGTGGTCGAAAAATACATCCAAATAAGTATAATCAACTTTATTAGAGTTGTCATTAATGATAGGAACAATATCCTCAATAGTATCATCAATATATGAAAGGTTAAAGTCACATATAGATATGAAGTTTATGGTAATTATACCTACTAATGAATTATATCCTATAGACATAAAGAACCTTGTTGTAGAGAATGATTGGAAGCCCTCGAAGAAGCAAATATGAACTCTAATGAAGCAACATGTGATGGAAGAATGTATTACAAGAGGAAATTTATGTCCTCAATGGTATCATATAAATATGAAATGTGGGACTCTAGATTTTTGGTAGGTATGTGTCCCAATGAGGTGAATCTAGAAGACATATAATCCTATTGCAAATAATCATTGGAATCCCTTAAAGAAACGACTCTAAACTAAAGTAACAACATGTGTAAGAGGAATGTCCTCAATTGTATGTGAGTTATCAAAAGGAGGAGGAGGAATGGTATAAATATTAATGTCATACACATATGAGAGGTTTTCTAAGGAAACATAAATCTTAGATGGAGAATCGAGGTCTCCATAAAACTTCCGAGATGAAGTTCCAAGTAATGAAATTACACTCTATGTACTCAAGTTAATGCTAAATATCCTTAAAAGCAATTAGACATATTAGTCCATAGACCATGTCATAATTGATTAACCTTATAATCACTTGGCTTAGGAATGAGTACAAAGAGAAATGACATTATATCATGAAAAATGTAGTGATAACGTATCCCTTGTTTCTAGAAAAATAGCTATATGAATTTAGTCGATAATAAAACAATGGAATTTAGTACCAAAAATCATGATGGAACCCCAGATGGAACCTTATCTTAGTTCATGATTACAATACCCCATGATATGATGAAAATTTATATTTTAGAGCATATAAAATTTTCAAGGCTTGAAAGTATCTCCAATGCAAAGAGATCAAAAAAATTAACATTAAAAAATGGCACCTCAAAAAGAGATGCCCGTAAAAAGTTGTGTATCCTATAACTTTATTCTACTTGCCAATTTCAACACTTGCTCATGTGCCTTCAAAATAATTTACATTTCTCGGGTTAATTCCTTTTAGTTTGGCATCACTAGGGGCTAAAATCCATGTGATTAGGGGTTATGTTTTAGAAAAGTGATGAGGTGGTATTTTACAAAATCATATATTTGTGCACATCGGTGGGGGCATGTGCAATGACTTATCGAACAACAATCCACCATATTGTGAGATGTGGGTTGTGTATCACTACCTAAGGTTTCATGTTAACTCATGAATAGTGTCATCACTTTGTGAAAAATATGCGTTACATGTCATCCCATTAGTTTAATTATGCGCATAATGTTACAAGCCACCTCGTGAACAATACTACCTCCTCATGAAAATGCCAACTTGTGAATAGAGTAACCTCGTGTACAATGAAAACATCCACACACATTTATGGTTGTAAGAAGGTTTAACATCCAAATAGGTATAAGAATTAGTAGGTCTAAGAAAATACAGTGCAACGCTGAAGGTACATGAAACAACGTAAAATGTGCATCGAATAGAAAAACTAAGAACTACCCACTATTTTTGGTAAAACCTAGAAAATTTGATTTCTTCCAAATTTCACCACAGTAAAAAATACCTCCAAATAGCCTAGAGACGGCCACATAAAACTTGAAAAATACCAAATATGGCCTAATTATAAACATAATAATTTTTTTAGTCAGTCCTATGGTTTTAGCACATTCTAGACTTAATGGAACAATCATTTCTTCGTAAAATACACGGGATGAAGACTTTCCTATAAAAACTAGTTATACAAGGATTTATCTTTCATTTTTTTTTATTCTCTAGATCATCCAAAGACATAGAATAATAACACACACAGAGACAAAAGAATCTAAACATCATACTTGAATACTCAATATTCTAGAATAAAACACAAAAAAACATAGGCATTTGATTACTAGAACCAGCTATGATACCATGGAAGAGTGTGGGCGAAGATCAAACACTTGTAAAATATGAACACCCTAAAATTCAAGCAAAGAAAAAAATCAAGTGCAAAAATATTTTTACAAGAGAGAGGAACCAAACACGAGCCCAAAAATAGCTTGTATTCATAATGAGAAAATAGATCTAGAAGAGGTACATAAATAGGAAGTGGAGAGTCAGAATCCGCCACTTAAAAAGGTAGATACATATAACTCCCATATATCTCACTGAAACATAGGAAAATTTGATACATGTGTAGGAAAAACCATACAATGGAATTATGTTGGATAGATTTTCTGCATGGCTGAAAACCTAGGCAGTCATGAGATAAATCTCCCTCATTTACTGGTGAGGTTCCCGTGTCATATTTGTCAATAAAAATATGCTAGTATCTATATGGGGGTTTTACTTTAACTATTCAGCTCATGAACCATAGCTGTATAGCTCTGCAGCAAGTAAGTAGCTATTTAAGAAAGGAAATATTTATAGAAGAAGGAATAATAAAACATAGGAAGAAATAGGAAGATGTGCAACCCAATCAATAGATTATAGAGTTGATTGCATGCACATAGAAGAAACCAATAGATATCAACACACAAAATTATAAGAAAAGGAAACTCTAGATCTAGATCTAAAATAACACAAAGTTTATAGAAGATCTGAGATAAAAAGTTAGAAACACAATGCACCGTGACACAAAATTCTCCAGAAATCTACTTCTTTATATTCCTTTCCTTCAAGTGGCTATCAGGGGTTTCAGCACAAAGTCTGGAACACAAGAATGCTGCTTACAAATTTTGATCCTTAACCCGAAGGTTCTTCTTCTACTTATAGAATGTAGAAGGGAAAGTACAAATGGGAAACTCAACTAAACTGAAACATAAACAAGAAGTAAAGATGACATCTGACAATCCTCCTCCTCTAACTTCTCCTCAAGTGACACATCTATCACTTGACTAATAGAATCGCTCCACTTAAATTAAAGCAATGGTTTCAAAACCAATAACTCTGTAAAATTTTACAATTTCATCCGGGAACGTGGAAATTAGAAGAAGAAAGAATAAAAGAAGAAAGTCTTGCCAGCTGTAACATTTATATCTTCTTTTTGTTCTAATACTGAATATACTTGTCGAACATATAATTTAGCATCTTCCCATTTGTCTTGTCTTGAACTGCGCAAAGCCTTCGTTCAATACCCTGATACATGCTTCCACATCCTCCAAGCTTGGCCCAAACTTCACAATATCTTAATGCAAAGGTGCCACCAAGATATGTCGATGGAATTCATCGTGAAAGGATTAGTAGCTCCATCAATTCTCCCTGCACCATCGAAGGGACCCTTCCAGGAATTAGGAATTCTACTAGGAATGATCCATGTGTATGAAGTAATATATCCGACCACTTCCTCATGAGTGAAAGCAATGATATTTTCTCGGCAAAGATGATGCCATACTCTCAAGTGCCTGCATCCTCTGTAGCATAATTCTATAGATCTCCAAATGGAAAGATACTGCAAACTCTAGCTGCTTCCCCTTCTCAACTGATCCATTAGGCACAATTTGTTCTGCAACCAACACTTCTCCCGGAAGCTTATTGATTTCGGACAAAGTACTCAAAGTTACTCTCAAAGAATCGTGTTCATATCTACTATGCTTGTCACCAGTTGCTTCAACTGATCTGTTGCATATTTCATAACCTTTAGGTGGATCGGGCACCTCTCCGAGTTGTACAGAATCTTGATGAATGATCAGACTTTTCCATTTGTCGATAGCTTTCACCTGGTTGCTTGCATCTTCCATTTCCTACATCAAATGATCACTCACCTACTTCTGTGCTGAAATGGGATGAGTGGAAGATTTAGCAACCTTGGCAATGATCTCGCACAACTGAGATACTTGCTTCTGAAGTTCAAATTTCTCCACCTTTTCTCTGTCAAGCCTAAGGAATAGAGCATCTATCAATGTCTATGTATCCTGCTTCAATCCTTCTATGGTGGCTTGACCTATGGGTACTGGTTACTGTTATGTCTTCTGCCGTGAGCTCATCCTCTTTCTTCCCTTCCGCCGAACTGACATCTCAGCAAATTTCTGCCCTGACTCTTCGATGATCAACCTTGAAGTTACCTTAGCAACTTTAGGTTTTCTATCTTTTCCACCTAGACTCAGGAGCAGCTGCAAGTCGTGTTCCTCCAAGCTCATTTCCACTCTAGCCTCTGGAACCAATTGTGAAGTCAACCATTATGAGAAATTACTTCTCGGAGAATGATAAGTTGTTGAGTGTACCACTGTCTCCCACTCGATTCCTCTCTATCGAAACCACTTGATGTTGTGGCTGCCATCCTCTCGAATCATCCAAAGACAAATCTCTTTCAAACTCGCCATCTACTGACTTCAATGTTTCTTCAAGAACAGTGTTGAATGGAGTGGTGAGAGAGAAGATGAATGCTACCGGATTCAACCGAGGAATGATAGTTTCTGCGAGAGGTGCAACAGTGGGTGAAGCACTGGATGTTGAAGAAGCCGGAACTAACATCATAGCCATGGAAGTGATCTTCTCCTTTGATTGAGACCTTCTATGTAATTTCATCTTATTGAGCCTTCTTTGCTTTTCTCCTCCATGCTTCCTCTTGAGGGAATCCCTTGCGCCGAAGTTTCCCGTGATTTGATTCATCAATGCTTCATCAAGGCAATATCCCTTCATCAACAACCAGTTTGAAGTATTCACCAAAACGGCAACAAAACTTTCCTCAATCATATGACAAATTCCCATACTTTCTCCCGAAGTACAACTCTATCTCCTCCCATTTGATGGTGTGTGTCAAGTAACGTAGTCCCATCATCTTTAAGATCTATAGGTATTCGTGCTAATCCAAAGTCAAACACTTGTCATGCTGATAGCTTGCTGAAATCTTTCTTTCTAACCTCGTACTCACTTTTGCACTTCATCTAGAAATATTATAATGAAGGCACATGTGCATACTCCTGGGAGATCATCTTTCTAGCTACTCCAAATGGATCAAAGTTCAGCCATGTTGGGAAGAACTCTTGCTCATACTCAGAGAACATTTCCGCTTCCAATCCTTAGGCTTTATGAATGCTCTGGCAGCTATAATGTCCCACAGTGATCGGGAAGAAGCCCGTAGACTTGTGCCATTTTAACTAAAGGTCGTGCATCTCCACAAGTTGTCTGCTCAGCTCCATGGTGACCAATCTATCATTCGGATATCTGGGTAGCTTAACCAGTTCCCCAGAAAATCCGGTGACCCTAAGGTATGTGAAATCTACAAACTGAATGAAGAGACTACCAATCCTAGACACAAATTCCCATGCTTCCTTGCTCACCCTATTGGCCTTTAGGTCCCTATCCAGCCTGTAAATGAATTTGTAGAAGAATCCATCATTGACCACTTTGAAATCTTTTCTACATGCAGGTACAGTAAGCTATGGGTAGCACTCAAAAATGGGGTCCTTGAAAATAACACAACATCTATCCACTTGGAGAAGATACCTTGTGAGGTCACTACGTATACAAAATAGGAAGTCATTTTGAAGCTAAAAGTACGCTTCACATTCTAGATTTTCTCACCAATGTTGTCGCTTTAATGATTTCGACCAATTGATTATTGAATCCACTTTGTTGATTTCAATGGTCCTAATGAAAGCATACATCCATGTGCGAGAAGGTGTGAGCGTTTGCTTCGTCATTTATCCTACACAACAATTTGGAAATATCATCTACCTCTTGCACTAGATTGGACCGCGGAAGAGTTCCCGGGAACTTGAAAGGAGATCTAGGCTTCTTCATGTATCTCGATATTCATTATGTTCACGCAGTCAACTCTATGCTTCTCCCATCTACCGCCAAAGATCCCGTATGCTAATAGAAGTCACCACCTTTCGTGTCGGAATCTTCAAACAATAATTGATGAACTGTGCATCCAATCGGATTATTGTTTTCCCCATAGCATCTTGGACTGATCTAGATGATGGATGGTAAGACCTAGCACACTCCATAACAAACTCTGGCAATTGGGTTGTGTATGGAAATGCTGCAGCTCGAATAATTCCACTGCTTTTAACTGCATGCATGAGGGAAGTCTTTCCTGCTCTGGATCTGTCAATCAATTTGGAAAGAGGTTCCAGACCTAGATATGTGTCTCCAATGTCTGTAGATTTAGAAGTGATGCATGACTCACAGCTCTCTTTTCATCCCTCTTTTCCATGGTTGTGTCTATCTTTGTCTAAACAATTCTTTTTCTCCTTATTCGCCAAAATTCTTCAAAGCTAGTGCAGATCTGGATAATTCTTTAGATTTTAAGGATATGCTCAATGTATTGAACATTGATTTAAGCTCCCTTTCTCTTATAAAAGCACCTATAATGAATTCCTGCAATTAACTCAAACAAAGATGACAACCGAACATGAACAAAGTGGATTTTAATCATAAAAATTTGCATAAATCAAGCTGCTTTGCCCCAAAATTGGATGTTTTATTTACATGCAAAGCAAGCATGAATTTTACCAACTTCACATGAGCACCTGTATCACTTATACAAACAATTATCCAAACACAAATCAACCTCCTTCAACTTGTGCACCAAAATTGGAAGCTTCCAGCATTAATTACACCTTCTTTTGAGCAAAAATCCTCTTCAAATGGGGCACACTTTTTGTCTGGGCTGCACTTCTCTGCTTTTGAATTAATTAATTCATCCTTATGGCAGCCCCTACTTATATAATCCTCATAATTCTATAATTAATTAATGCATTTCCTATTTCTGACAATTAATTAATTATTTAATAAGCTTTACTCTTCAAATGGGGCACCTATTTTGTGCATGCTCATGGTGACATAAAATAAAATAAATTTATTTAATTTTAGCCTTCTCGCTTCCTTAACTCAAGTCTCACGATATGCTTTGACCTTAGCCACTAAAAATAGGAATTAATTAAATCATTTAATACTTTAAAAGTATTATTTCTCTCCCAAATGGGGCGCACTTTTTGACATGAAGGGGCTGCATTAAATAAATAATATTTATTTAATTTTAGAACTGTCTAATTCCAACTTCCTTTTGTCCACTTTCCTTTGTTGACTTTTCCACAAGCCTGGGCGCCAAAATTGGAGAAGAAATTAATTAATTTAAGGTTGCCTTTCTTTCCCTAAAGGGGTCGCACTTTTTGGAATAAGGAATTTCTATTTTTAAAAGTCAATTGGCAATGGGATTATTTACCCTGTAAGGCAGCTCTGAAAATCCCATGATTCACTTAAGATGTTTGAATTTCATAATGAGATTATTTACCTTGCCAGGTAGGCAATAAAATCCCATCAATGCCTTAAGTGATTTTTCTTTTATTTCACAATGGGAATTTTTACCTTGCAAGGCAGGTAAGAAATTCCCACCTGTTGCCTCTAATTTTCCCATTGTGACTTAAGTGACGTTGCTTCCATGGGAAAAAGTACCCTGCTAGGTAGGTACAAAATTCCCACCTACCTGCTGCTTCCAAAAATCCCATGATCCACTTCAAACCCCTTTTTCCAAAAATGCGGCTAGCCCAGAAGAAGATTTTTGGTGCACAAATTCATCTTTTCCAAGAGAACCAGGACCTCAGATGGAAAATTAATTTTGGAACAATGTGCATAGGTGATCCCCAGATACTCCAGGCCAAACTAGAAAAGGAATTGATCCAGAGAAATTTCACAGAAAACGAAACGAGAAAACACAAAAACACACAAAACGTTGCTAGAAGTCACAAATAAAGCCCAGGATTCATTCCTGGTTAAAACCCTACTGGTATATGGGAATAATGATATGTAAGATCACAAAAGGGTTAAACTGGAGCAAAAATTGCCTCAAACGAGGCTTAAAATAATTAAATACAAATTTCCCTTGAAAACCCCAACGATAAAAGAAAACAATTTTGGGCATCTGGGTATTTGGCGAAAATGGCTAATATGGCTCCTTAGGAATATCTTAACACAATACAGAAATTTCTGTAATAAAAACAAAAAATGACCCATTATTTTAAAAATACGATTTTTTTTTAATAGGGTATTCTTAGATTTTAGAATGAAATCTGGGATACCAAATTAATAACCTACACTAACAACATTTATCAATCTCTCGTGTGTTTTGCCTCGAGCACAATATACGTCATGAACACATGTGTGAAATGAGTCTACAAAAATATGTTATCTATCAAATCAATATGAAAAATGACATACATAAACTAAATATCTAGAAAATAAAGTCATATGTACGTCATGATTTTGTTTTTTTTTAAATATTTGAATATTTTTGTATTATGTTTTTAGTTGAATGTTTTTGCATTTTGAAATGAGTTATGTATAGGGAATGATGTATCACCAGAGCTAACTCATTAGGGTCTCATTAGGATACATAATAGACCCATAAGTTGAAGGAGGCTTGGGTCTCAAGTATGTCATAATAGAGTAAGGAGAATCCTATATATAAACATGTTTAGAATCCATGGTATGAGTCATAGGACACATATGATGGAAATTCTTGTGAAGAGAAGCATGTGCATTATAAGGAATAACAAGAGGATGAGGAGGGAGAGACCCACTAGATGAAGTATGTGTAATAGGACACCTAAAAGGAGGTTAGGGAGATAGAGAGAAACTAGTAGAAGTATGTGCAAAAAAAACCTAACGGGTAAAGAGTCACTAATAAAATCATGTGTAGATGTAGAACTGACAACCATATTTTTGACTAAGTAACTTAGGTATATGGGCCTCATATGGGATAAACTTAAATATGATCTACTAATTGTAACTGAATTTGACACACCAATGAGGGATAGATGGTATAACATTAAAAGTACACAATCAAGGGAAATCTACATACATATCACACGAGTCAAGAGAAGAAGTAACTAAAATTTGAATAATGACAGTAGTAGAACCAATGGAGAGGCACATAAAAACATGTCCAAATTTGGTCTTAGTATCAAAGGTTATTTATTTTTAGTATATCCAAGTGAACCAAACAATTTAAAAGTACACATGCTATGTTTACCATTAGTATCGAGCAAAACACTATGTATATGATATTGACCAACAAAAGCACACATGTATAGTGTATCAAAAAAAAGATCATGAGCCATATCGGTATCATCAAAAGTAATAAATTATGAAGGTGGAACAATAATAACAATACCAATAATAGTTTCCAATGGAAGATCATAATAAGGAAGGGGAGATATACCATGATGAGCATGGTGTACTTTTAATTTAGATTTAGTGCTATGATTAGGAAGTGGATCATTTAAGATTTTGAGCTTCACATTATCATTAGTAAGAATGGATTTCACAATAAGAATTTCCCATTAAATGTCATTAACATCAATGATAGCTTGTATAACATGATATTCAACATTTCATTTAGTATAATGACCAAAACATCTATGATAATCTAATGGGCATTAACATGATTTTTTATACTATGAGGATTTCTTACATTGACCTCAAGAGATGGAGGGAGAGATACAATATTGCACTCAAGTAAAATTTGAATCCCTAAGTAAGGTATACAAGGAAATCATGTGAATCACCATCTAGGAGATTATGAATCGAGATTTTGGGTTTAAATACAACATTAATAATATCTTTAACATCGGTCTTGTTGTCATTAGATATGCCTTTGAAAAGAGATTTCCTTGAAACTTAGAAGTAGATGTGTTAGGATAATTGGAAGCATATATAAGCTTATTCATGATGAGGATCTTAGCTTCATGATATTTTAATGTATGACATAGATTATCAAATGAGTGAAACTTTTCAAATATAATCGATTCTTGTAAAAGGGAAAGAATGATTTGAGTAAATAGATCTTGAAGCTCACTATTGGCTAAAATATTGTTCATCTTTGTAATCATGGTAGGTAATGTAGAACATAATAAATGATGTTTTCATTAGAACCTTGCCGTATCTTAAATGTTTGAGCATAATAAATATTGTCCCTAATATTGATAGATAATTGTGCAAGAAATTTATTAGCTAGGGGGTAAAATGCTAAACCGAGTAAATGGGAAAATCATAAAACCATTGCAAAAAAAATGCTAGAGGATACAAGGAAAGAGCTTGGAAGTAATGTTTTATCATAAGCATAATCCCAAAAAACAACATGGAAAAAATGCATGTGTTCATTAGGATCACCTTTTTCATAAAAAATAAGAAGTTTAACAACAAAAAACCCATAGGAAAGGGATAGGAAACCACTTTAGGTGAAATTGGGTCATGAAGTAATTGAATAGAATTCGTGATATAAGTAAAAATAAAGACACCTTATTGTAATTGAAATATTTAACCTTAAACTATGAACAAAGATTTTAAGAACGTATGTGTTAGAGGAAGAAACATGCAAACCATTATGAGTGTGTAGAGGAGATGCAAGACTAAAAGTGGACATAGGCATAAACATAACAACATTGTGGGGTGGGGCACCAATTTACACCAAATTTATAGGAGCTGTAGATGTGTAAATAATATATGTATCTATTTTAGAAAATAATAGAATAAAATCAAGAGTCTAGGATACTTTGGGGTATGTTTGATTTGGTCCTGAGAAATATATAAAAGAGAATCAATATGATGAGGATTGTCTTGCAAAAATCTTGTGAAATGGAATTATTCATCTTCAGAAGGCCATGGGTATGAGTATCATATTCATGATGGGATCCATCGCGTTGAGGACGTTTAATAATGATATTGTGAGAAAAATATTATCAACAAAATATGTGTAGTCACAAGTATTAGAAACCCTAGTCTCTTGATGGTCATCAAAATCCAAAAAACCAATGGAAGTAGTAGTGATTAGAGAGCGTACCAAAAGGCAAGTAGAATCAAGTCATGGGGTCACCGCCTTCATACATAGTATAACATGGACTTGACTAAAAATATAGTAGACCATACGAGCAAGAGGGTCGGAACCCTTAGGCTTGAGGAAAAAAATTATAAAATAATTAAAGATTTAGAGTAACACACAAGAAAAAAAAAGCCTATAAATAAGAGAAGGATCGTGTAACAACAAAATAATGATAAAACATATGATAACTAGGGTTTGAGAAATAAATCTGTTCAAAGGTCGGATTCACCAAATGTGTTTACAAATTCCTAAATAGATGAATAGAAAGTAGTGATTTAGGAAATGTACAAGAATGTTACAAGGTGATTATTATGCATAAATTAATAAAAATAACCTTATAAATATAGAAAAAATATTTTAATACTTACAACTATGATAAAAATATATAATGATAGCTAAAAAGGATAATTTCTTAGCTATGTAGAGTGGTACATATATGATATGGGTGTGTATATTGGCAAAAGAACTCTTTTGAATATGGAAATGATCTGTCTCAAAATATGGAATTGGGAACTATTCATGTTCATGATTGTAAGGATTTACTTGGAATGTTGTATTATCCTAAATCCTTTTGTATGATATTGGAACTTCTCTTTTGCTTTTCATGCATGAAAATGAGTGTTGTAATTCATCACTAGGTCTCACAAAGCTTTAACACCACCTATAATGATCTGCAACAAATAGAAACCCTATAGACATGTATAAAACATCATAAAATCATTAAATAATACAAGGATAAATTAGTGTGTGGGTATGGATGGACTACCCTTGATAGTCAACCCTTTCTAACTAATCCAAGTATTGCACTACATAATGTTGAGTGAGAGAAAGCCTCATGTCATTATCCTAGTGTTGGTGTAAGTAGTGTATGCAATCTATTATCCAAACCCTATATATATTCCCTCATGTATCTTTAAAAAAGATAATGGGATAAATATAGATTAGAAAATATACCCAACATATTAGTAATGTGATGTGGTGTGCTTAATATGCTTATAATGATCCCCTTCTTCCCGTAAAGAACTTTGAAAATTCTTGGAGTAACTTGCTCTTGCTAAGACTTGGCTCTTGGAACTTTTCATACTTGGAAATTGAGGAAGATAGACTCTTGAAACTGGTTTGAGTGCTTCATACGTGTGTGAAAGATTCTATAAATGATGTGCAACATATTTTGGGAGGTTTAGGAGAGCTTTGAGTGCTTTAGTGTTGATATTTTTAATAAGATCTCATGAGAATTCCAAGTGAGTTATAAGGAGCAATTGAATTGCCAATATAGGCTTCCATAGGTTAAAATTTCACATTATAGATGATCCAGGAAGATGAACCAACACATATTTAAGATTTCCAAATTAGAAAAAGAGCCGTGATGAGAAGGCTTGGGACCATACAAGTCGTACAAGATTGTAGTATGACCCAAACCTGTGATGTATGATCCCAAACAAGAAATTAGTGAGGAAATATCCATATTATGGGAATGATTCTTGTTGATGGATTATTACTTTAGATGAATAATATTTTTGGATGTAGGAAAAAGTAGACAGTAGAGATAAAAAAATCATGAGAGAGATAAATATGTCAACAAGCTTAGAATACAAGATTTTTCTTAACATATGAACAAATCCAAACTTTTCATTGCTAAAGGATAATTCACCAAATTTGAGTGTTTAAAACAACCGGAAAATTTTGTGGGTCATAAGGGTTCTTTCAGTTCTTAGGAACAACAAGTTTCATCAACAAATAAGGGTCAATAACACATCCATTATTCACACAATGCAAAATTCAGTCTTTCACAACCGAACCAAGCATATCAACACACATTCTAGTTGATTCAAAACTACATGAAATATGGTAGTGTAAAATTACTATATTTTCCTACCGCAGAAAAACCAACATATATCTTGACAAAAGCACTTGAAAGATAAAATTTTGTTAAGCTCGTAGGCATACTTGGTATCACAAAACTTGATGCAGGAGCATCAACTTGTATAAAGGAAAATTTTGGCATTCAATTAATTTTGTATTGATTTAGGTGTCTTAACATGTTTCATGTCCTTTTTGAACTCTTTGGTAATGTAATAAGGAATTTTTGGAGTTTCCTCCAAAAATCCCTTTTCAATATTTGAATTATCCTTATTTGTAATTAGTGACTTATGGACTAGGTTAGGTTTGTGTTATGAGTCTAAAAGGTGTAAAAACTCATGTAACCTAGTATTATGTCCTCCACACATGAGGGTGAGGTTACTCACTTATAACCTAGTTGTAACTAAGCTTTGAAGCCCTAATCAATTGAGTAACTAACTCATTTTGGACAAAAAGGAACGATTCAAAAGTAGGAGGATAGTATGATAGAGGGTAGGGTAAAAATAGGGTAGGAAAAATGTGTGATAGAGCTTGTAATCTCAATTTCCCATGATGTATAAAGGAAATAATGTAAATACATGAATTTCTTGAGTAGATTTGTATATAACTCTCAATTATGTATGAATTATGATTGAAATATGCTATGTATGCTATATTGAGTGGTGTTACAAGTACAATATAATGGAGCATGTTGTGATAAGGGTATAAAATAAGTTTAAAATGGTCAAGACACACTAAGGACTCATGATTCCTTGAGAAACAATGACTTTGTATGAAATAAGGTATGTAAGTTACATTGTGGTTTGTATATGACATTGAATGATGGTTTATATTAATTGATAAGTGAATGAGAAGTTTCTAAGCATTAAGGATTGGGAATTAGGAAGTTTATACTATTGAGAGGTATTATAAATGAGGGATAGATGTTTACCTTGTTAGTGGAAAAAGAAGAAATTTAAATTGAGAACCCGATATACAGTGTAAGCACATGTTTGTGAGTGTAAAAGTTGGTGATTATAGACTAAGGCAAGAGGTATCAAGAAAGGAATAGGTTTTTAGAAGCTAAAAAGGAATTATAAAATATTTGGCAAAGTATGTAGACCAAGAATAATGAAAAATGACTCTATTTGTTTCCTCTCGGACAGTAGAAGTGTTCGAGTTTTGAAACCAAAGAAAATTGGATACCAAGAGAAATATTCATTGAAATTTGTTAAGATGTGGAGAGGATAGACTAATCGGGGTAAGAATTTTGTGGGAGAAGATTACAGGGGAAAAGGAAAAATATTTGGTAGGTAAAAACATAAAAAAATAGACTAAATACATTGCACTTTCATAAATACCTGGTTTGAGGGTTGAATAAAAGAAATTGGAATTATAGATGAAAATATTCTTATTATGATAGCAGAAACTTAATATAATGATAATATAGACCTAACAAAATTGAAAACTAGTGGATCAAATATGATCAAAGAGTTTAGAGGATAATAGAGCAAAATAAATGGTTATATGCACAATCACTTCCTAGAAACCATTCCATAACAATTGAAGAAGTATTGAAAAAGGGAAGTTATAAACAAGTTGATAGGAATGTGTATGCCAAGAGTTTTGGAACATTAAGGAAGAGTGGAAAAGGTTTGGAAGATATTCTCAAGTGTCATACCAAGGACAAATTGAAGATAAATCAGTCCTAGGAATCACCATGCCTAGTCAAGAAAAATTATAGAAAGGAAACATGAAATGAGTCAAATGGCCTATGTTGAGGTGTTAGGTCATGGTAGTTAGTCCTTAAGGAAGGTGATAGAGAGGTGAGAAAGTGGATTTTAATAAGTTCTTGGTGCAATACAAGACCATATTGTCATACCCTATCTAAACCAATAGTTCAAGAGCCCAAGTTGAGAAGAAACACAAAATAACAAATGTGAGTTAAGAAGAAAATAAAGGAGAAGCCTTAACAATAGGTTGAGAAAGGTGTTTTAAATAGGTATAAATAAGTTATAGATCACTATAATCAACTAAGGACAAAAAAATTTGGAATCTTAGTAAAAAGGATTAGACATACCTAATAGACTTGGTGAAAAAATTTAAGGGTGAAATTGAAAGGTTGAAACTAGGAATTGGATTTTAAAACTTGACAATAAGTACAAGCTCAGAAAGGGTACACAAATATGTTTGTACAGAGTCTCAAGAAATAATGTGAGTTGCTTTTATCGTGAGGATTTGACTAAGGACATGGCTACAAGTGAGGTAGGGCTAATTGAGAAGAAAAATTATAGTTTGAAGGGGTTATAGTAAACCTTGGGGTATAAAATATGGATATAAGTTGTAAGGGAAAAATGGGTGACTATAAATGTATTTGGTTTTGTTTGAAACCTATGGAGTCTTTCAAAGCTATAATATTTTCTTATTTTTAGGTCTAGAAGAACGCTTGAGAAGGCTTAGAAGGTTAATGAGTTGAAATGACATTTTTATGCTTGATGATTGTTCTAATAAAGTTTATCGAGTGATTCTAAATAGGTTAAAAATGATCAATGCCCTTGAGACAAGTTGATGAAAAAATTTAGTGTTTTGTTGCATTTGAAAAATATTGTATTCTTGGACATATTGGCATTATTGGTTGAGTTTACTATAAAAATTGATAAAGTTGTTGCATGGTGAAGGGGCCCTCATTTCCATTTTCATCAGGTGGTATCAAAGCAAGTTTTCTCTTGAAAATAAGAAGATACATTGAAAAGAAGAAGAAAATAAGATAGTAAAGTAGTGAACAAAGATACCTTAGCCTTAAGGGCTTAAAGGGGAAGATAAAGATAAAGTAAGAATAAGTCCAAGGTGAAATAGACTTTGAGGGTAAAGAGAAGAGAAAATAAGCACCAAAATACCAAGTAAGGCCTAGGGTGAGGTGTTGAGAAGAAGCAAGGTGGAAAAGACTTGCTTGTGAAGAAGAAAAGAGAGAGTTAAGAGAAGAAGAGAGTGAAAATGAAAGGTTTCTTTTGGAATAACTACTATAACAAGATGAAAAAAGTAAAATGAAGGAAAGAATCACTCATGAATAGATGATGGTAGAGATACAAGAGATAGAAGAATATTTGAATATAATGATAAAGAGAAGTAAGAAGGAAAACCAAGTTTTCGGATGGAACGTGAGAAAAAGAGGAAGGAAACAAATGGTAGCATGGAAGAGAGGAAAGAAGGAAGAAAATAAGTATGGAAGTCAGTTTGTGTTATCCAAAAGTGGGAGTGATGCTTGGTGAGGAAGAAGATGAAGCTAGTGAAGAACAAGAACAACTGAAAGGAGATGAAGACGATATGTTGTGAAGATCTTCTCAAGAGGCTACAAGGCCTCCAAATTTTCATTCTGATAGTTTTTTTAGGTGTGAATGTAGGTACATAAGATAAAGAAGTGAAGGAAAGAAAAAATACCTTGAATGATGATTTAGAAGACAAAAAGATCAAAAATGAAGAAATGCAAGAATAAGAATCTTTTGAACAAATTTAAAATCAGTTTGGATCAGTCAAGGAAAAAAATACAACTGTTAACATGATGAGAGGATAATTAAAATTAATTACAAGCATGTGGAGTTGGTTGAGTGAAGAAAATGATGTGAAATCAAAGCAAAGACTATATAAACCTTACCCAAAAAACATATGTTGAAGAGGACTGTATGATGAAGACTCAAGAGGAAGAAATAAAGAGAGACTATGATAATCTACAACAAAATATAGAGATAACAGAGAGAGGAAAATTAACAAGAAAATGAAGGAATCAAGTTGAGGAAGAAAGAAGACAAGGATAAGACTAGTTTGTCTATATTTTTACAAACTAATGTTTCTTTTAGCTATGCTTGTGTAGGTGTGAACAAATAAATGAATATGGAAGATGAAAGGAAGTAAAAAATGATGAGAAGATACAACCAAAACATGAAGAAGAAGAAAAAGAGAAGAATGTAGAAATAATGAAGCAATATGAAGACAAGAAAAGTAAGCTAGAAGCTAGACAAACAAAGAAAAGAAAAAAGAAATATACGAAGAATGAATATGAGATCAAAAATCATAAAGGAAGAGGCAATTAAAATAAGAAAATGAATTGGAAGAAAAGAAAGAAGATTGCATTTGTACAAGAGTGGAAATCTTCCCACTTGGGGAGTATGATGCAGTTTTAAATCAGTTTTGGCTTGATTTAGGTATTGGACGTTCCTTTTATGTGTCTTAACATGTTTCATGTCCTTTTGGACCTCTTTGGAAATGTAATAATCAAGTTTTGGAATTTCCTTCCAAAACTACCTTTTAGTATTTAAATTCTTCTTATTTGTAATTTAGTGACTTAAGGTCTAGATTAGGTTTGTGTTATGAGTCTAAAACCTGTAAAAAAACTCATGTAATCTAGTACTATGTCCTCCACCCATGAGGGTGAGGTTACACACTTATAACTTAGTTGTAACTAAGGTTTGAAGCCCTAATAAGTTGAGTAACTAACTCATTTTTTTGACAAAAAGGGAAGGATTCAAATGGAGGAGGATAATATGATTGAGGGTAAGGAAAAATAGGGTAGGAAAAAGGTGTGACAAAGCTTTTAAGCTCGGAAATCCCATGATGTATAAGGGAAATCATGTAAATAAAGGAATTTCTTGAGCATATATGTATATAGCTATGAGTTATGTATAAACAATGATTGAAATATTATATGTATGTTATTTGAGTGGTGTTACAGGTAAAATATAATGGATCATGTTGTGAGAAGGTTCTACAAGAAGTTTAAAATGGTCAAGACACACCGAGGACTAAATATTCCTTAAGAAACAATGACTATATGTGAAATAAGGTATGTAAGTTGCATTGTGGTTCGTATATGAAATTGAATGATGGTTTGTATGAATTGATAAGTGAATGAGAAGTTTCTAATCATGAAGTATTGGGAAGGAGGAAGTTTTTATTATTGATAGGTCTTAGATATGAGGAATATATGTTTACCTTGTTAGTGGCAAAAAAAGAACTTTAAACTAATAACCCCGATATATAGTGTAAACACATGTTTGTGAGTGGAAAAGTTGGTGATTATAGACTAAGGAAAGAGGGATCAAGAAAGGAATAGGTTGTTAGAATCTAAAGAAGGACATATAGAATCTTTATGAGCTTTAGTAAAGTATGTAGACCAAAATGAATGGAAAATGACTCTATTTGTGTTCTCTTGGGACTGTAGACCGTGTTACGGTTTTGAAACCAAAGAAAATTATACACCAAGAAAAATATCTAATGGAATTTGTTACAATTTGGAGAGGAGAGAATGATCAGGGTAAGAAGTATGTGGGAGAAGTTAAAAGGAAAATGAAAAAGATTTGGTAGGTCAAAACATAAAAACACGAGACTAAATACAATTCACTTATTATAAATACCCTAGTTTGAGGGTTAGATGAAAGAGATTGGAAGTATAAATGAAATATTCTTGTTATGATAGTAGAAAATTAATAGCATGATAATACATAGATAAATAAAGTGAAATCCTAGTGGATGAAAGATGATATAAGAGTTTAAAGGAGAATATAGCAAAATAAATGGTTATATGCACAATCGTTGACTTAAAAACTAGTCCATATGGTTGAGGAAGTATTAACAAAGGGATGCTATAAAAATGATAGGAATGTGTTTTCCAATATTTTGGGAACATTAAGGAATATTGGACAAGGTTTGGAAGATATTCTAAAATGTTATACCAAGGACAAATTGGAGATAACTCACCTAGGATGAAAAAGTATTGAGAGGAAACATGAAATGAGTCAAATGGCCCATGTTGAAGTATTATTTCATGGTATTTAGTCATTGAGGAAGGTTATGGAGAGGTTAGAAAGTGGATTTTAATAAGTCACTGGTGCAATACAAGACCATAATGTCATACCCTATCTAAAATCATAGTTCAAGAACTCAAGTTGAGAAGAAACAAGGAATAACAAAGGTGAGTTAAGAAGAAAATAGAGGAGAAACATTAAAAATAGGTTAATAAGGGTGTTTCAAATAGGAATAAATAAGTTATAGAGAAATATAATAAATTAAGGACAAATGAATTTTGGAATCTTAGTAAAAAGGCTTAGATAGACCTAATAGTCTTTGTGAAAAATGTTAAGGGTGAAATTGAAAGATCAAACTAGGCATTAGATTTTAAAACTTGACAATAAGTACAAGCTTAGTAAATGGCACTCAAATATATTTGTACACTCTCAAGAAATAGTGTGAATTTGTTTTATCATGAGTATTTGACTAAGGACAGGCTATAAGTGACGTAGGGCTAATTGAGAAGAAAAATTGGAGTTTGAAGGGGTTATACTAAACCTTAGGGTATGAAATTTGGATATAAGCTGTAAGGGCGAAATGGGTGCCTAGAAATGTATTTGGTTTGGTTTGAAACCTAATGAGTCTTTCAAAGCTATAATATTTTCTTTTTCAGGGCTACAAGAGCCCTTGAGAAGGCTTAGGAAGGTTAATGAGTTGAAATGAAAATTTTATGCTTGGTGATTGTTTTAATTAAGTATATTGGGTGATTATAAATAGGTTGAAGGTGATAAATGCCCTTAATACAAGTTAATGAAGAAATTTGGTGTTTTGTTGCATTTGAAGATTTTTGTATTCTTGGACATATTAGCATGATTGGTTGATTTTACTCTAATAGTTAATATAATTGTTGCATGGTGAAGGGTCCATCATTTCCATTGTCATCAAGTGTATCGAGCATGTTTGCTATTGAAAATAAGAAGAGGCATTAAAAATAAGAAGTAAAGAAGATAATGAAGTAGTGAACAAAGAAACCATAACATTAAGGGATTAAAGAGGAAGATAAATATAATGTAGGAATAGGGCCAAGGTGAAATAGACTTGGAGGGTAAAGAGAAGATAAAATAAGCACCAAAAGACCGGGTAAGGCCTAGGGTGAGGTGTTGAGAAGAAGTAAGGTGGAAAAGACTTGCTTGTGAAGAAGAAAAGAGAGAGTTAAGAGAAGAAGAGAGTGAAAATGAAAGGTTTCTTTTGGGATGACTACTATAATAAGATGAAAAATAGTAAAAGGAAGGAAATAATGACTCATGAATAGATGAAGGTAGAGATACAAGAGATAGAAGAATATTTGAAGCTAATGATAGAGAGAAGTAAGAAGGAAAACCAAGTTCTTGGATGGAACATGAGAAAAAGAGTGCAATGGAATATATAATTGCTTATATAATTAAGAAGGAAACAAATGATAACATGGAAAAGAGAGGCAAGAAGGAAGAAAATCAGTATGAAGGTTAGTTTTTGTTATTTAGAAGTGGGTGTGATGCTTGGTGAGGAAAAAACGAAGCTATTTAAGAAGAAGAGCAGTTGAAAGGAGATGAAGAAGAGATCTTGCAAATATCTTCTCAAGAGGATATAAGGCCTCCAAATTTTCATTCTGATAGTTTTTTTATGTGTGAATGTAGGTACACAAGATGAATAAGTTAAGGAAAGAAACAATTCCTTGGATGAGTATTTAGAAGACAAGAAGATCAAAAATGAAGAAATGAAAGAAGAAGAAGCTTTTGAACAAATTCAAAATCAGTTTGGATCATTCAAGGAAGAAAGTACAACTTTTATAATGATGAGAGGATCATTGAAAGTACTTGCAAGCATGTGGAGTTGGTTGAGTGGAGAAGATGAGGTGAAAATCAAAGCAAAGACTATAGAAACCTTAACCAAAGAAGCATATAATGAAGAGGACAGTATGATGAAGAATTAAGAGGAAGAAATAAAGAGGGAATCTAATAATCTACAAAAAATATAGAGATAACAACAGAGGATAATCAACAAGAAAGTGAAGGAATCAAGTTGAGGAAGAAATAAGACAAGGATGCAACTAGTTTGTCTATATTTTTACAATCCAACGTTACTTTTAGCTATGCTTGTGCAGGTGTGAACAAAGAAATGAATATGGAAGATGAAAGGAAACAAAAAATGATGAGAACATACAAATAAAACATGAAGAAGAATAAAAAGAGAAATGAATGAAGAAAGATGAAGACAAGAAAATAAAGCTAGAAGCTAGAAAAACAAAGAAAAGAAAAAAAAGAAAAAAACGAAGAACGAAGATGAGCTCAAAAACCATAAAGGAAGAGGAAATTCAAAGAAGAAAATGAATTGGACGAAAAGAAAGAAGACTACATTTGTACATGAGTGCAAATATTCCTACTTAGGGAGTATGATGTAGGAGAATCATCTCGTATAATGGATTTTTTTGCTTTATATCAAATTTGGCTTGATTTAGGTATTGGAGGTCCCTTTTAGGTGTCTTAGCATGTTTCATGTCATTTTGGACCTTTTCACAATAAAATAGTTTCAAGATTGTTCTATGAGGATCGATTTGGAACCCTATGCACATCGAAGAGGTTGTACTCCAATGGTAACATGATGCTCCAAGTAATAAAAAAGAATCAAACAATAATGGAAAATCATGCATAAGGAAAAATAGGTCTACAATTCTCATAGATCAAAAAATGAGGGTACATATAGGAGTGTTGTGTAACTCCCATGCCTAGACAATCATTCCCTTCAAGAGGGAAAGAGGAGTTATGATTCCAAATAGGGAATGTAACTCCTATGATGCCACTGACGCATATGACAATGAAAAATTCTATGAAAAATATGCCATGTGTCATATAACTCCTAATACCTATGATCTCACTAAGCGAGATGACTCACCACGTGATGTGGACGAGACCCTAAGTGATGACGAGGCAAGTCACACACACTAACACCCCCCTTCATCGAAGCTGAGGTAGAGGTCATGAAGCAAGTCAAAATAGAAAGATAACTCCCCTAGACAACTAAGAAAGATGTGTCAATGGGGCCTAACAACTAAAGGCTTGATAAGGTACCCATGTACAAACAAAATATCTCTAGAAAAGAAGAAGAGGAGAAGGACTAGAAATATTTAAGAAGATGGGCGGATGTAGCAAACCTCACCCCAAGAAGATACCACAAGTGAAGAATATTTTCCTCAGTGAAGGGGGCTTTGGTGAATATTTCTACAAACTAATGAGATGTCTGATAATCTGCAAGTCGATGATGTCTTCATGTATCAGCTCCCAAATGAAGTGCATGTGGATCTCAATGTGCTTCATCCTCTAATGCTGAAATTGAGATGGTGCTCATGTTGTCATAGTAAATAATGGTAGGCCACCAAATGTGAATACCAAACTATGTCAAGATACCCTAAAACCAAAAATCTTCCGTGGAAACTTTAACTAATCCTTTGTAATCTACCTTTATAGATGATATGGAAATCAAATTCTTCTTCTTGCTAGACTAACTAACAGGACCCAAACCAAGAGATAAAATGTATCCTAAGGTATATTTTTGATGATCTAGATCACCACCCAATCAAAGTTTGTATATATAACCAAGTCAATCTCCATCCCTCATAAATAGTGAATGTCGTCTGTATGATGAGTGCCATGAACATAGTGAAGGATATTCTTCACTTCTTTCCAATGCAACTCATGAGGCTCTTGCATAAATCTAGACATAATCCCAACAACATATGATAGATCCAAACGAGTGTGAGTAAGGTAAATCAAGCTCCCAACCAATTGTCTATAAAGGGTACTATTAACCAAGGGAGTAGAGAAATCATAAACCAACTTAACCAAAAAAGGAAAGGAGTATGAGAAGGCTTACAATCGGACATGTGAAATCGAGAAAGAAAATCAAGGAGTACTTAGGTTGTGAAATTACAATTCTTGAGTTAGATTGTGAAATATGGATCCCAAGAAAGTAATGAAGCAAGCTCAAGTCAAACATGGAGAACTTGTTGGCCAAGGTGATCTTCACAGAATCAATGATAGAGGAAGAGTTGCCCGTGATCAACAAGTCATCAAAATATAGAACGAGGATGAGCATGGAGTCATCCTACTACATAATATAAACATTTGGGTTAGAGTGACATCAAGTGAACCCTGATGCAAGAATAAAGGAGTCCATCTTGGCATACTAAGTCAAGGGGCTTGTTTAAGGCCATAGAGAGACTTCTTTAACTTGAAAATGAGGGAGGGATAATGGACATAACCCGGAGGTTATTCCATATAGATCTCTTCCTCTAGGTCCCCATGAAAGAAGACACTCTTAATGTCCATCTGGTGGAATTCCCATCTGTGCACGTGTAGTGATGACGAGAGTAATTCAAATGGAAGTCATCTTCACAACCAAAGAAAAGGTTTCAAAATAGTTAACCCTAGTTACTTGGGAGAAACCATTAGCTATAAGTTACACTTTATACTTCTATAATTCTCCATCGAAACAATACTTTGTTTGGTACACCCACTTACACCAAATAATTTTTCTTCCTTTTGGAAGAGGGGTGAGATCCCAAGTATCGTTCTTCATGAGTGAGGAATAATCCTCATCCATGACGAAATCCCGCTTCGGGAATCCCGAACTTTAAGCCTCCCATAAATACCGAGGGTTGGAAGTAGAGGTGAATAAGGAGTGGATTCCAATGAATTCCAAATGAGTATGTATCTCATCCAAAGGATCTCCAATCCAATCTCTAGCACTCTACAAGTTTTCCTAGCCCAACAAGGACCATGAGGATCAAACTCAAAGTTGGAATATTCTTCACTCGAGTGAGAAGGGACAAAGTACTCATCATCACTATTTTGGAATCAAAAGAATCTAAAGCATGAGGGTCGAGAGGAGTAGGAGGATCAAGAGGAGGAACACACTCAACAACATCATCATCGATGAGTCGAATCAATCAAGGAGCAGAAAGACCTCAAAGGGTGGAGAAGTAGAAGTCAAAGATGACTCATCAAAATTCACACTTATCTCAATATAAATCTCATGAGTATTAGGGTTCAACAATATATACCCCTTCATGCCATCAGGATACCCTACAAAAATATAAGGTTTGGATTATGGTTTCAAAGCCTTGTGTTTCTTTTTGGGAATCTAGGCCATATAATTATGATCTCGAAGATGCAAAAGTGTTATACATTAGGCTTACGTCCAAACCATGCTTTAAGGGGTGTCATCCCTCTTACGGCCTTATGTGGAACACGTATCTGAATGTAGCAATCAAATTTCACTTCTTCAACCAAATATTGTGAAGGAAGGGATTTCGAGTGAACCATACAAGTGGCCATCTCCTTAAGTGTTCGGTTCTTTCTTTTTGCAACTGCATACTGCAAAGAAATCCCTTCAGAGGTACATAAATATTTTAACCTGTTACTCACATACTTTCCTCCATTTTCGGTTCAAAGAACCTTGATATACCTTTCACTTTGTTTCTCAACATGATCATTAAAGTCTCAAGAATGATCAAAAACTTCAAACTTTAGCTTAAGAAAATACCCCCAAGTGTAATGTAAAAATTCATAAATGAAGGTTAGTATATAAATATCTCTAGTAAATGAAGGGTATGGGAAGGGGCCAGAAATGTCACTATGAAAAGATCCAAAGGACCAAGAGCTCTCAAGATTTTTATTTGTCAAAACTTTTCTCAGGGTGCTTCCCGAGGGCACAACCTTCATAAAGACCCTTAGAAAAAATTTTGCGGGGTAACACGTTGACCATTTAATTTCAGCTCAATTGTTTAAGACAATGATAGTTAAGATGGCCAAAAGACTCATGCCATAGCTTATTAACCTCATCTACATGAGTGAGCAAAGAAGTGGGTGTCGAGTCGAAGTAAAGGGGAAAAAGGTATACAATCGTAAATGGTGATTTTCCTTTCCCTCCCAATGTGGATTCATATTTAAGCTCACGTATAATAACCAAGTTAGGACAAAATTCCACTTGCATTACTTCACCAAGGTGATTGATTTGGTAAACTAATAGGAGATTGGTAGAGAGATTGGGAACACTCAACACTTGGTTAAATGTTCCACCATCCATCTCTACTAGATCCATTACCATAAATTGACACTATAGTGTCATCACCTAACATGATTTGGGACATGTCACATGGTTCGATGTTTGAGAACTCAACATACGAAGAGGCCATGTGGTATGAGGCACCAAAATAGATAATCCACGTCGATTAAAGAAATACTCTAGATACAAGGGCCTTTCCTTTCTTCTTCTCAAATTTAGACTCCTTTGCTTTGGAAGACTCAACATTTCAAGCATTCTGTTTTATAGAATCAGGAACCCTTATTTTATTTTTCTCAAGTAAATGAGTTAAGTGATTGATTTGTTTTCTCATACATTGTATAACACCCAATTTTATTGCAACTCTAGATTAAGGGATTTTTTAAAAATAAATCCCTTAACCCCATTACATACCTTCAATGATTTTATAGTGAAACAATAATAATACAAAAATTAATCTAGTTTACAATCCATCTGATAACATCAAAACCATGTGTAGTGTAAAGGTCAATTAGATATACCCGATCCCCTTTTTCATCACTCTCTTGAGTGTGCATATTTTATGCATTTGGTTAACCCATTCAATAGGTTTTGAACCGATGAAGTTCTAAGTGTTTACCTGAAAATCATCTTATTGAGTTTCATCTCGGCATCACATAGTTCTATTTAGGAACTCGGTGAACTTACAATGTATTCAAATGATACACTACTTAGGCCAAGATTTGAAGCTATGTTTTGCATGCTTTGTTTCGTGATCGCACACAAGTCAAGAAAAACTTGTCCCTTCACCACACACTCATCCCAAAAAGTTATTTGGATCACATCTTAATATTTAACTGATTTACGCTCATATATAGAGAATGCCTGAAATCTTGGTCTCACCTCTTGACTTGAGTGTACGCAAAAAGTCTCGGCTAGGGACCCTTATGGGAAAGTTAATGATTAATTTTGAATTTTGTCAAGAATTAATTATTACCCTTCCGTAGCCTTCCTAAGATGGTATAGTTAGATTACATTAACCTCAAAGTTTAGGACTTAGTCCATACATTCTTGATAATGATAAAATTATAAGGTAAGTTTTCCGTTGAGAGATTTAGAAAAGTTAAAGGTTTAACGACAAGTCATTAACAACTTACTAACTATTGACATTCTAAGTTCCCAAAATCAAAGTGTCACTTTATGACATCCATCGTTAGTGCTAGGATTAGTTTAATCATTTCATTAAGATTAGGTAGTCAACCCAATCTTGCTTAGATAATGACGTGTTTCGACTTTATTGTTTTCTAATGTTAATTACCTCTTAAAAAGATATATATTCCTCTTAAGCATTTTTATAATTTTTAATGTCGATAATAACTCGAATTGCTTCATTCTCATTTCATATAATAACTTATTAAAGACATTGTACTTTTGAACTTTGACATCATTATGTCATTAAACAAGTTATTGTCATGAAGGTACAACTAGTCATTCATGTACTATTAGCTTGTACTATATAATAAATCAATTATTTACTTAGACACTTTTTGATCCAATCTAAGAAATATATTCATTTCATGACTCTTATACTGATGTCCCAAAACATTATTATTTGTTTAACTCTTTTAAATTAACATTTAAATGATGATGTCATGATTACAATTGCAATAATTGTCATTTAATAATTCATATTTAATGTTTTTATAAGGTACAATTAATTCATCAAGTACAAAGTGTTTCATAACCATTATCAAGTACAATTTGCCGTTGTAAACAACATAAATCATCATTATAACTTATAAGAATTTAGTCAACAATAAAGTATGTATTGAACTCAATACAAATAATTCCTTATTCAGAAAGTATTACAATAATTTCATAATGATATAATTGGCCAATCTTGCATTTACAACTTCGTGAAATAATATTTCTCTCAATAACGATTACATATTCCAAATAAGGATATACATTAAATCAATGTTTACAATCAGATAAACAATTCATCTCATGTCAAACATGCATGTAATCAATCCAATTAAATCCTTGTAATAACTAATCCATCATGTTATCTGTAAGATAAAAATAATAATGTACATGGTCAGTTCATAGAACTGGCATGGATTAACATATTTTTTCTAGTTGTTTCATATGAAATAATTGGACACCTACTGATTGATTTAATGATGGTGGATCAATTATCTCATCAACAATACAAGTACACTATAATCAAATATTCTAATGATATAAACCATATTGCTATCAACAACAACTTATAACATCATGATACCTTAAATCACATTCATATTGAAGTAATCTGAAACTTAAATCACTTAATAAAAATAGACTTCCTTACCACCCATCAAGCTAGGAAAAGTAATTTGTACTCAAAATTTACATTTGCTATATTCGGATAGGTTGTGTTAATTGGAATTAGACTAGGAACCAATTCTTTTCTCCCAAAAATACTACCCCATATCACAAAATGAATTACTAAATAGTCTCTTTTTACCTTCAAAATTAAATGATACATCACTTTAATGTCTCATTATTCTTCATTAAAATAACAAACAAAATATTTACTTCACAAAATGAATATTCAACATATTCTCTAAGGATACGAATAACAAACAATCCTTAATAAATCAGTACGTCAATGCCATATCGTCACACTTAACCATTTATTTGATTCAATAATAATGCGTATATCCAAAATGATTTAATCAACAAAAAGTTGGACAACATTCATAGGGGTGTAGATGATCATCAAATTTGAGAAAACTTCACAACTTCGAACTTAGACTCGCATATCCTTTGAGAGATCATTAAATTGAATCCCTTTTAAGTCAATTGAATAAACCCATCTATTCTTTCCAAAGGGCGTTATAGAACCTAAGTTCTTAATCTCAACTTGATCAATATGTCTTTATATTTTCCCCTATGTATAAGACAATAAGGTGAAGAAACAAGTTCCTTCGCTCGAATACAAAAATAAAGACAATGCATACAGATTCAACCTAGCCAAGTCTTGGCATGTTCTTGCAAAGTAGATTATCATCTAGTTTAAATATATAATACAATTATAGACTCAAAGGGATTAACCCATCATAATTCTATACAAAAATTCCTTCTCCGTAGGTGATAACGCAGAGCCCAAAATGGCCTTTCATGAAATCAATTAAAGATCAACAAAACAAAACACCCATGACACCAAATCGGTTAATACCGATTTTAGATCAAAGACCAATTCTTATACGGTCATTCATTCAACCTAGATGTGACTTAAACATGACAATATTACCCCTTATTTTTTAAGTTTCAAAGGTCTAATTAACATTTTCCAATTCTTTATACAAACGTAAGGATCATACTTCAAGTGACTTAATATAGATTAAATTGAAATACCTAGATCTTATTTATTAATCAATATTGCACTCAAATCCCAAATATACACAAACATAATATTAAAACAGATAAAACTCACAATGAGATAACTTAAAAAAGACAAATAATCAAACACCCGAAAAGGGTTCTAACCCAAATCGGATGATCTAATCATTCGTATGAACAACTCACTGACCAACATTAGATTAATATTTTAGAAGCTACCTAACTACTTCAAAACAAAATAACCAGAAAAGAGGGTGTAAATCCATACATGTGAAGGGAAAAATCACAAAACCTTTCCTTCAAACTTCCTTTGAAATATTTCAATCCACCAAGCTGAAGATTCTAAAATGTTTTTCTCCAAAAATACTTAAAAAATACGACCCAAATCCAAATAATAACAACCCTCAAATCCATGCGGACCGGACATTAAATAATTCTAAGTCTCCCATATATTCTCCAAAGCAATATCTCAACAAACAATAGTATTCAACTTACATGCACATGCCAATAAAGGGTGAAACGACCAAGGAAAGGTGCTTGCCAAAACAACCAAACATTAAAAATGGTTTACCACTTTTTGCATGTAGGTAACTTCTAGAGGAATATTCTCGATTCCCTCGAGAAACTAAATGTTCATAGTTTGGCAAGTGCCACGTAGTGTCCAGATCCATAAATGAGTTCTGCCATCTACCGATTCCCTCCATTTTTCATGGAGTCTAAATTAAACAATAATTAAACAACTTTAATCTTTCATGGGTTGATTAACAATCATTATCCAATAAACTAAACAATTTCCATTTGACTATGGTCAAATTCATATTGATTCCAAAACAAGGCAAGACCTAATAATATGGTTGAAGGTTCTAACAACATCAATCAAATCCAACCATTACCTTTCAAAAAATTTACCTACCATTGAAAAGGAATATAACCAATCAACACAATCATATAAGCCAATCACTTCACCATTGCCCATATCAATTTTCAATTCAAAAGAGTTTTACGTATTTGCTTAAACAATTTAACATTCAATGAAATGGTCTTAGGCTAACTTGATGGTTAAATATCAATAATCACTTGATAGGAGGAGGCTCGATTGTAGGCAAGATTCATAGAAATGAATTTCAATCCATCATGTATTATCAATCATCAATAGAACAATAAATGTGATATGATAAATATTTCTAAACAGTTAATTAATTAATCAGAATCAAATAAACCATACTAACATTTCTTTATAAAGATACTTATACTTTTACCTTGAATCTGAAATTTACCTGTTCTAGTTACATACTATCTTAATGTTGTATGATCAATGATCGTCATAATGTCAAAAGGAGTTAGTAACTTTTAACATTCATCATTATTTTCACATAATGAAATAATACATTACAACTATGTATAAATTCTACATACTTACATTTCATGATTTACAATAAGAAAGATGTACCATAATATCAATAAAAGGTACAACAACCAAGAAATATATCCAAACATCAAAATCATCACACTCAACAAGGTAAGTAAACTCAAACAACCAACCAAGCAAAATAAATTATTAATGTAACGTGTTTCACGAGTGCTTGGCGATAAGCATCGTTACACACGTTGGGTTCTCAACTACGCATAAGTATGTTTATCCTTTTTAGGGTAAACATACGTACACCTAGCTGTGACACCAACCAAGTAATGATTCCAATCCCCAAGTTCCCGTGACCTAGTTCACGTTAAATAACACAATTTTTCAATAACACAACAAATGAAAATGTGGATGTGACATACTTCCCCCTTAATGAATCATTGTCTTGATGATTTTACTCATTAATAACAACATAATAAATCACATAGATTTATATCATACAACAAAGGAAAACAATTACACATTTCCATCCAAACTCGGATTTTTTCTACATTTTTTTACTTATCTGTAATCAATTTATTGGCTAAAACAACCTTTAAAACATCTTGTTTTGCCATATTGTCTAAAATATGACATATTTTTTCATTTCAAAGACTTTTCAGCTTTTATAAAATAATATCAAGTATAACATAATAAATTGACAAATATTAGTTTATATGATCAAACAAATAAGAAAACACTATTTTTATTTCTTCTAGATTCTCCCATGTTGTACTTTCTTGAATATTGGGCCCATTGGACCTTTCATTGTGCAACTTCTTTATTTCTCAAGTGCAAACAACGAGTTTCTAGAATTCGACTAGTTCAACCACCACAATTGATGGATCCTGAATTTGCAAAGTGTTCCAATTAAGTATATATGTTACATCTGAAACATATTTCTTAAGCAAGGAAATATGAAAAACATCATGCATCTTAGACAATGTGGGAGGAAATTCCAAACGATATGCTACTGGACTTATGATTTCCAAAACTTCAAAAGGTCCAACATATCTTGGTGATAACTTGATAACCTTGCCAAACGTTATCGAACTCTTTTTGGGTTTAACCCTTAAGAAAACCTTGTCTCCAAGTTCAAATTTCTGTTTTATTCATTTCAAATCTACGTAGCTCTTATGCCTATCAACAACTTCTTTCAATCACTCATGAATGAGATTCACTTGCTTTTCCATTTTCGTTAACATTTCAAGGCCAACTAACACTCTATCTTCTGTATTATCCCAACTGATGGGAGCTACACCTTCTTCCATATAACGCTTCAAAAGGATCCATTTTTAGTGAAACATGGTAGGTGTTATTATACACAAACTCAACCAATGGAAGGTATTCTTCCCATTTGTACTAATGATCTATGCAGTACATCCTGAGCATATCCTCCATAACTTGGTTGACCCATTTAGTTTGACCATCTGTTTTTGGATGGTATGCTGAACTAAAATTTAGTTTCATTCCCAATGCTGAATTCAAGGTTTTCTAGAATAGAGATGTAATCCTTGGGTCCCTATAAAAATTATTAACTCCAAAACTTCGTGCAATCTGAGAATCTCATACATAATTTTTTTCAAGCACGAGAGAATTGTCTTTCAGATTTCTTGGTATAAAATGAGATACTTTTGTTAACTTTTCAACAACAACAAGTATCATGTCATGTTTATTTTTGACATAGGCAGCCCCTACACAAAATCCATGTTAATAAATTTCCATTTATAATGTGGAATGTTGTGTGGATACAACAGACTAGCAGGGTGTAGGTGCTCTACTTTTACACACTGACATTCCAAACAGTGAGAAACATAGTTTATCATGTCCTTTTTCATTCCTTTCCAAAAATATTGTTGTTTTACATCAGCAAGCATTTTAGTTACTCCAGGATGCCTAGAGTATGGTGAATCATGAAATTATTTCATAACTTTGATCCTTAAGTCATTTTCCAAAGGTACATAGACTCTACCTTTGTATTTTAAGATTCCCTCATTGTCAAATTTGAATCCTTCATACCTTTTATCATTAGAATATGTTGTTAATGCAATATTAACTTGATGATAGTAAGAATCAGTCATCATTTGTTTCTTTATCTCATCCTTGAATTAGGTTTTAAGGGTAATAATCACGAAACATGCTTCCGACGAATTAGTGCATCTACCACTCTATTTTCCTTTCCTTTTATGTAACTTATATAAAAATCATAATGTGATAATAATTCCATCCACCTACGCTTTCTTGTGTTTAATTTGGGTTGCGTGAATATATACTTCATCCCCATGTGGTCTATTTTTAGATCAAAAGGATTTCCCAACAGTAATGCCTCCAAACTTGAAGTGTGTGCACTATGGAAGCAATATCTAGATCATGGGGATCATAGTTCATCTCATGTAAATTTAGTTTTCTACTCTCATATACAATAACATGGTCATTTTAAAGTAGAAGTCCACCTGTTATCCAATTTTGCACACATGGCAAGATTGGACAACAGGGTCCTATCACGTTCAAAATGAAAATAGTAGTCCTAGGAACCCATCTCCGGTTATTATCAAGATACAAAAATTAAAAATAATTCTTAAATTGCATATGAGAGATCACCTAGCATCGAAAGGCACCCAGTTTATCTCAACTCAGTGAAGAGTTCGGGGTCGAGTTGATAGAGAATCCGGTGTCAAATTGATAGTCATCTTGGAAATCATCTCGGTAGAGACTCTCAGTTGTAAGAGCTCGACGATGGTCTTGTTAATGCAAAATATAGCTCGTTGAAAATTGATGAATGAAAGGAACTCTACAAGGATCTCGGTGGAGATCGATGCAAAAAGATCTAAAGGCCAAGTCAGGGAGAGTCAAAGTCAACATGATGCCAGGTTTAATCCATTAAGACAGTGCTCGACCAACCACTTGGGAGAATTATCTTGTTTGACCGAGATGATATGAAATTATGCAGATATGGGAGGTTCAACATCATTGAATCTCGGGTTTGTAATTACATAATGGAAGGACTTCTATCGACCCAGGAAGATAGTATAAGCACCATAGAATACCAATGTAAAATTGAGTCAAACCGACATCTTAAAAAGAGCTGTGAATTATAATGGTGTTCAGACCTTCCTCGGCCGAGTATTCGGTGCACAGGCAGCAGGCATGTTGCAGTATAGTAAGAGTTCTTTTGAGCACTTCCAACAAGCAGGTTGTCCAACTATGTTTTTATCTGTTCAGCATCGAATGCATCCTCAAATTTGGGATTTTCCTTCAAGATATTTTTATGAAAATCAATTAAGTGACAGTGAGAGTATTACCGGGAGACCTGATGAAATTTATTACAAAGATTCTCTATCGAGATCTTACTTGTTTTACGATGTAACTCATGGAAGTGGATCTCATAAAGGTGGAGTTGTTTCATATCAGAATATTCATGGAGCATAATTTGCTTTGCAATTATATGAGCATCTTCAACGAGTCACTAAGTTGGCAGGCATAAAGGCTTCTGTTGGAATTATCACACCTTACAAGCTACAGCTGAAATGTTTACACCGAGAGTTTGATGTTATCCTCAAATCTGATGAAGGAAAACTCGGCAGGAGAAAAAATCATGGGGATCCCGCGCACTGGTGGGAATTGTGGAGATAAGGAACGAACTTGCCAAGTTTGCATGCGGAATGAAGCTGAGGCCGGGGCCCGTGGATTAATGTGTCCAAGCCATTACGCGGGATTTGGAGCTAGTATGCCGAGGTCAGAAATTTGATGATGGCAGGCCAAGCTGTTAATCCCGCGCTGAGGTATGAATAGGGGAACTCAGGGCAAGCACCGCCAAGTGGAAATATTGGTTTGGTAAACCATGATCAAACTTCCATGAATGGGAGAAATCAGATCAAACTACCAAGCATGGAAATATTACGATGGCTATCCAACATGATACTTCCGCACGGGCCGTGTAAACAGGATCGGAGCACGTTGTGCGAGTCACAAGGAGAGTTAAAGTGGCAGTTGTACAAATTGGGCGGTGAGTAATCCTCCAAGCGATAAGGGAGGATGATGGCGAGATGGTTGAAGATGGGTCGACGTTGAAAAAGTATCTAGTTTCAGGCTCACAAGAAAGAAACGCCTTCTCATGGAATACCGTAATTGCAGCTTACAGAAGACACAGGTTTCCTCACGAAGCAACAAATAGATGTCCGACCTGATCAGTTCGCCTTTGCCAGCATACTTCTCCCAACTCCCGTTCGGGCTCTGAGCATTCGGTGGTCGCGAGGCAAAATCCCACGCACAGGCAGCAGGCATGTTGCAGTACAGTAGAAGCCTTTCTTTTGAATGCTTCCAGCAAGCAGGTTGTCCAACTGTGTTGTTATCTGTTCAGTATCGAATGCATCCTCAAATTCGTAGGCTTATCCTTATTCTGAACTCAGATCGAATAGTAGCTGCAGGAAACAAATATTCACTGCCGTGTATGATGGATTGGAGTCATGCTATTCGAGGCTTCATAAAATTTCCCTGAATCAGGAGATGATGGTTTATTATGGTGCAGAATGAAACGATTCATATTGCTCAACATGTTTTCTCCTAGAAATGAATTGAATGTGAAGGTCAGCTCTGAAAATACCTGGTTGGCCGTTTTGCATGCTACATCCTTGTTACTTGTAAATGGTCTCTTTGAGAAACTCTGAGGGCAATAAGCAATATTTATACCCTTCCATTATGTACATCCAATCAGACAATAAAAAGTATTCCTTTACCAGGTTCAGAGAAACTTGTTTTTAACAAATGGACGATTATACTGTAGTTTCTAGCTAATTTTAGCTAGCTTATTTCTATTAGCTTTGATCCACGACTAAGGAAGAATTCATATGGTTGTTACCTATACATTTTTCCAAGGTCCTCTTGGTTGCCCCAGTTGTTCAATATATTTTTTGAAGGGCTTATTTTATGTGTTGCAAATTGTAACATAAAGGATCTTTTTAGTTTCTAGAAAAATGAGTATATTGTGTAGCTCACAGCTACCTATGCCATACTAAGATCCCAATAGTGGCATAATTGTTGATTGGAGCCGAGATTGCAGAGTGCACTGCCAAAATACCGAAGGACTCAATGCAAAAGAATCTGATTGCCAAAGCGAGGAAAGAGTTAGTGTGGGGTTCAAAATTGATTGCAACACCGAGTTAGAGGATTCGAAACTCACCGAGTTGAGATTTGTGCAGACTCTATCCACATGGACCCCCCTCCTCTTCAAGTCAAACGGGTCAACGGGGGTCCCGACATTATGTTAATTAATTTAATATTTTTATTTAAATATTTTAATAATAATATTTATTATTATTATTTAAATATTTTATTTAAATATTCTTTTAATTAATTAAGAAGACTAGGTCATCAGGAAATTAATGACCCATGATGGAACCTTCTCAGGTGGTTCAACTAACTGTAATAAATACATCATGGGCCTTCAATTTAGGAATGTAATTATGACATTTCCTCTTCTTTCTCACATATTCTTCTATAAATGTAAGTTGGAAGCTCATTTCAAAGGGTTCCAACAGTTTAGACAAGTTGGACAGTTAGATATCTCAGTGAGTGTATACTTTTCAAGAATCCTCTCTCTTCTGCAAGTTGTTCTTGTGTGTTGAGAGAAATTTCAAGCCTCCTCTTCAAGACTGTAATGGCAGCTATTGCCTCTTCTGAATGTATGATGCATTGTGCATGTTATTGAAGCAATAAAAGTGTGTGTTTTGTGACTAATCTCGGTCCTTTCATCCTTCTATGCTTCTTTGTGCCTTTCTCGTACTTGCAGGTACAGTACACCGCAAGTTTAATTTTTATCATGCGGGTTCTTGGAGTTTTGTGCTTATCGAGTGGTGGAGTATTGCATGTAGTTGAGTTGTGGTGTCTGTTCACCCTTCTTGAGTTCATCCTTCTTCACTGGGAAACTGGTATATTTCTCGGTCTGATAAAGTTTAACAAAGGGAACGCGTGTCTCTTAGTTTGTGGTATCCTGTACCCTCTCTAAGTTGCAGTAGGTGAAGTTGACCTGTGGTGCACACACCCTCTTCAAATTAACCCTTCCTGAGTCTAGAAACACCCTTTATTTGGTGCATCACCATCCCTAGTATAGTTTCATTTATGTAAATCTCTTTCCCTAAAACCCCATGAAAATGTTAGCATAGGACTAGATAATCATTTTTGTTACACTAGGAGTAGTACAACACTTAGTTTAGGAAGAGGAAGCCGGCCTTCTCCGGAGGTTCACCTCGAGCCCAAGTCCCATAGCTTGAGAGGTGATCCCATGTGTCCCAATCACACCGAACGTCCTATTCACATCCTGGCCATTCGGAGGGTGCAATGATTTGGCGATAACACACCCAAACCTTCACCAAAGGCATCCTTCACCATGGTAAAGCTTCCACCGGGTTCGGAACCTTCAAAATTGGTGTTGTAGTTAATTTCTCTTTCAGCAAATTAAATGCATTTTCACATTTTTATACCATACAAACTTTTATACTTTTTCTCAAAGTGATGTTATTCGAGTATCAACTCTAGAAAATTATTTTATGAATTTTCTGGTAACCAACCACTCCATAAATCTTTTGACTTCATGAATGTTCTTTGGAGCTAGCCATTCTATTATTACATTTATATTTGATGGATCTACAAATATTCCTTCTTTATTTATGATATGTCCGAGGTATTGTACCTCATTTTGATAAAAGGAACACTTAGAAAATTTTCCATACAGTTTCCTTTTTCTAAGTATGTCCAACACTATTCTTAAGTGCTCATTATGCTCTTCAATGTTTTTGGAGTAGATTAGAATATCATCTAAGAAAACCAACACAAACTTGTCTAAATTTTCTTGGAATATGTTATTCATTAAATTCATGAATGCAATAGGTACATTTGTGAGTCTAAATGGTAAAACTGTGAACTCATAGTGGTCATATCTTATCCTAAAAGTAGTTTTGTGTATGTCTTCATATTTAATTCTCACTGATGGTATCCTGATCTTAAATCAATCTTAGAATAGACTGATGCATCATGCATCTGATAAAAATATCATCTATCCTTGACAAGGGATACCTATTCTTTATTGTGGCCTTGTTAAACATGCGTTCATCAATGCATGACCTTAGTGTGCCATCTTTATTTTTGACAAAAATGATCGATGCTCCCAAGTAGACATGATCGTCGATTATTCATTTGGACAATAACTCATTCAGATTATACCTTAAGTTATACTAGTTTTGTTGTAGTCAAATAGTAAGGAACTTATGAGATAGGCTCTATTTCGGTTTGATGTCTATTGTGAAGTCAAATTCACATCTTAGAGGGAGTTTAGGAAACTCATACGAAAATACATCATTGTACTCTTGTAATAAATGGATAATAAACCATAGAAGTATTACCTTCTTCAATGAAATCATAAATTTTAATTACATAAAGCATGCAACCTTTATTTTTAGCCTTTTTAAGATGCATTGCAGAAATATGCCTCACCACTATGTCTCTTTTTATGCCCTAAATGACTACTATTTTCTACAGGTCATCCAAGCACTTGATTTATTTTTCATAACAGTTTACAATGGCCTTATGTTGTGATAAATAGTTCACACCTATTATGACATTGTATGATCATAAAGAAGCTAAGTACAAGTCTATTTATTTTGTAAAATTGGGCAGCTCTAATGGTGCTCCAAAAATACATTTGTTTACTTGTGTGGACAACATTATTCCCATATTGAATACCCATGATTTATTCATACAAAAACTTTTATTTTTATTTTTTAGCTAACTTATTTGAAATAAAACATTCATTAACACTAGTATCAAAAATAATAGTTACATGTAATCCGTATAACTTATCCAATACTTCAATAGGCATGGCTTGATTTTCAGCTTACCTATTGGTCAACTTGCAACATGAATCCTTTGCTACTAGTTGTTATATTTATTTCTCTGAGGACAATTTTTTGCGTAGTTATCACCACCACACTTAAAGCTTCCTCCGATTGGCCCTTTCCTTTCTTTTTTATTTTCATTGATTGTTGTCTTTGTTTTGTCCATTTTTCTTGTGATTTGCAGCGAGGCTTTATTATCGTATTTTTCCTTCCATTTTTTTATTTCCCACCTTATTCCACCAAGTTTTCTTTGGTACAAATGGTGATGGTGAGTTTTGATTCTTTATCCTTTTTCATCATGGTGAGCAGATATAACTTGCAACTTCTACTCTTGTCGGATGAACTTCTTGAAAAATGCCTCCATGGTTGAAGGACCATGCACATCCACTTCCCGCTTATGACAAGATTAAGTCCCATGATGAAATTTCTTATGCATAAATTTTCATCACTCGCACCGAGGAGCATATTTTAGAAATTTAATGAACCTTTCCCAATACTCTTACGTTCAATTTTTTTCTTATACTAATGTTTGAAATTCAAACATCTTTTGGTCATAAGTACAACTACGGAAACCAACACTACCTAAATAGAACTTGAATTGATCCCATTGATGTTAGATTCACCAATCCCTAGTTCTACCTTTCGACTATCCCACCATGAGGAAGCCTCGTTTGAGAGCTGATACACACCCCAAACTATCTTTGTTTCTTCATAAAATTTCATGAAGGAAAAACACTTCTCCATCTTGATGATCCAATTCTCAGCTCCATCTCCTAGAGTTTTCCCATAAAAATTTAAGGGGACTAATACACTTAATATCATATGACAATTCTATTGCCAAATGTGCCCTTTTATTCTCATCTTTAGGTTATGTTGTGCAACGTTCACATTATTATTCCCAACATTTACATCATGATTTGCAGCATTAGGATCTCTGTTGCATTTACATTATTATTTTCTCGCATTAGGCATCCCCGAGGCTACGTTATTTCATCTCCCTCGTTATTCGTCATCCTCAAATAAAATAAATTGTTCAAGAACAACAATACGATTGTGAGTTTCTTGCATGACAACAAGTATCTCATCTAATTTCTAAATTGTGGTTACCTCAACCCCAATAGGTGGTTATTTGCAAACATTTCCTCTTTTCCTAACCATTTTTTTGTTAAACAAGAATGCAATTTAATATTAGTGTAAGGACCCATTTTGTCCAAGAGTTGTATTAACCTTCAACTTTGATACCAAAAATAACACCCAATGTTAGTGTGACTCCAGTTAAGGGATTTTTTAAAAACAAACCCCTTAACCCCATTACATGCCTTTAATGATTTTATAATGCAACAATAATAATCCAACAAGTAATCTAGTTTACAATCCATCTGATAACATCAAAAACCATGTGTAGCTATAAAGGTCAATTAGATCTACCTGATCCCTTTATCATCACTCTCTTGAGTGTGCATATCTTGTATGTAGTTGGTTAACCCATTCAATAGGTTTGTGAACTGATGCAATTCCTAAGTGTCTACCTAAAAATCAGCTTGTTGAGTTTCATCTAGAATCTCACACTGTTATTTAGGAACTCGGTGAACTGACAATTTATTTAGGCGATACACTACTTAATCCAAATATTTTAAGCTACGATTTGTATGCTTTGTTTCATGACCACATAAAATAAAATTGAAACTTTTCCCTTCACTGCACATTCATCCCACATAGTTATCTAGATCACATCTTAATAGTTAACTGATTTACGCTCACGTATTGAGAAGGCCTAAAATTTAGTTTTCACCTCTCAATTTGAGTGTACACTAATAGTACAATCTTGGGACCCCTATGAGAAAGATAATGATTACTTTTTAATTTCTTCAAGAAGTAATTTTTAACCTTCTCATAGCCGTCCTAAGATGCTACAGTTAGAGTACATTCAACTCAAACTACGAGACTTAGAGTCCATGCATTCTTGACACGTAAGACAATTATAAGGTAGGTTCACCATTAAGATATTTAGACAAGTTAAATGTTTAACGACAAGTCATTAGAAACTTATTAACTATTGAATTTCTAAGTTCCCAAACTCAAAGTGTCACTTTACGACATCCATTGTTAGGAATAGGTTTAGTTTAATCATTTCACTAAGATTAGGTAGTAAACCCAATCCTACCTAGATAATGATGTGTTTCAACCTTATCATTTTCTAATGTTAAGTACCTCTTTAAAAAGAGATATTTTCTCTTAAACATTTGTATAAGTTTTAATGTCGGTAATAACTTAAATTGCTTCATTCACATTTCATATAATAACTTATTAAAGACATTGTAATTTTGAGCTTTGACATCATTATGTCATTAATCAAGTTATTGTCATGAAGGTACAACTAATTATCGATGTACTATTAGGTTGCACTATATAATAAATCAATTATTTACTTAGAATTTTTTGATTGATTCCAAGAAATATATTTATTTCACGTCTCTTGTATAGTTGTCCCAAAACAACATTATTTGTTTAAATAATTTAATTTAACATTTAAATGATGATGTCATGATTATGATTGTAATAATTGTCATTTAATAATTCAGATTAAATGTTTTCATAAGGTACAATTAATTGATCAAGTAAAATTTGTTTCAAAATCATTATGAAGTATAACTGTCAATGCCGTTGTAAAACAACGTAATTCATCATTACAACTTATAAGAATTTATTCAAATAATAAAGTATGTATTGAAGTCAATGCAGGATAATACCTTATTCAAAAGGTACCACAATCATTTCATAATGATATAATTGGTCAATATTCCATTTACAACTTCATGAAATAATAATTCATTCATCAAAGATTACATATTCCAAATTAGGATATACATTAAATCAATGTTTAAAATCAGATAAAAAATTCATCGCATGACGAGCATGCATGTAATCAGTCTAATTAGTTTCTCATAATATTTAATCCATCATATTATCTGTAAGGTAAAAATGATAATGTACATGGTCAGTTCATAGAACTAACATGGGTTAGCATCTCTTTTTCTAGTTGTTACATACAAAATAATTGGACACCTACTGATTGATTTAATGATGTTGGATTAAGTATCTCATCAACAATACAAGTACACTATAATCAAATATTCTAATGATATAAACCATATTGCTATAAAAAAACTTATAACATCATAATACCTTAAATCACATTCATATTGAAGTAATCTAAAACTTAAATCACTTAATCAAAATAAACCTCCTTACTACCCATCAAGATAGGAAAAGTAATTTGTACTCAACATTTATATTCACTATATTCAGATAGGTTTTTCTAATTGGAATCGAAAAAGGAACAAATTTTTTTCTCCTAAAGCAATATTACCCCATATCACTAAATTAGTTATTAAACAATCCATATTTACCTTCAATATTAAATGATACATCACTTTAATGTCTCATTCTTCTTCATTAAAATAACAAAAAAATGTTTGCTTCGTAAATGAATATTCAACATATTCTCTAAGCATCCAATCAACAAGTAATCCTTAATAAATCAAGTATATCAATGTCATGTAATCACACTTAACCATTTATTTCATTCAATAAGAATATGTATATCTGAAAATGATTTAATCAACCAAAAGTTGGACAACATTTAGAGAGGTGTGTACATGATCATCAAATTTGAGCAATACTTCACAAATTCAAACTTATGATTCATATCCTTTGAGAGATCATTAAATTGAATCCCTTTTAAGTCAATCGAAGAGACCCATCTATTCTTGCCAAAGGGCATTATATAACCTAAATTATTAATCTCAACTTGATCAATAATTCTTTAAAAATTCCCCTACGTATAAGACAATAAGGTGAAGAAATGAGCTCCTTAACTCAAATACACGAAAGAAAAATAGTGCATATGGTTAAACATAACCAAATCCTAACACGTTCTTACAAGGTATATTATCATCTAGTTTGAATAGACAATACAATTATAGACTCGGCGTGCTTAACCCGATTGTGATTCTATACACAAATTCCTTCTCCATAGGTGATAACGCATGCCCAAAATTCCCTTTCACAAAATCAATTAAAAATCAAGAAAACAAAACACCCATGACACAAAATCAGTTAATACCGATTTTAGATCAAAGACCAATTCTTAGATAGTCATTCATTTAACCTAGATACGACTTAAACACAACAATATTACCCCTTCTTTTTAAGTTTTGAAGATCCGGTTAAGATTTTCCAATCCTTTATACAAACGTAAGGATCATACTTTAAACTAAATTATTATAGATTAAATTGAAATACCTAGATACTTGTTTATTAATTAATATTTCACTCAAAACAAGTATCCAAAGTCATAATCTTAAAATGAAGAAAAATCACAATGAGATAGCTTAAAAAAGCAAAATAATTGAACATATAGAAGAGGTACTATCTTAGATCAAATGATCTAATCATTTGCATGAACAACTACTAACCAACATTAGATTAATCATTCGAAGCTACCCAACTATTTCAAAATGAAATAACTAGAAAAGGGAGTGTAAATCCATACCTGTGAAGGGAAAATCGTTGAAACCATTCCTTCGATCTTCCTTTGAAAGATTTCAATCCACCGAGCTAGGATTCCAAAACATTTTTCTCCAACAATGCTTAAAAATACAACCCGATCAAATAATAATAACCCCAAAATCCATGCATATCAGAATTAAATATTGTTGAGTCTCCCATTTATTCTCCATGAATAACTCAACAAATAACAATATTAAACTTTCATGAAGACCAATGGAGGTTTAAATGGCGAGAGGGAAAGGTGTTAGCCAAAACAACCAAACAATAAAAAATGGTTTACCACTTTTTGCATGTAGGTAGCTTCGAGAGGAAGCTTCTCAATTCCTTTGAGAAAATTAAATGCTCACAGTTTGACAGGTGCCACATAGTTGTCGACTTCATAAATGAATTCTGCCATCTACCAATTCTCTCCATTTTTTGTGGAGTCTGAATTAAACAATAATTAAAAAAATAAATTTAATCTTGCATGGGTCGATTAACGACCATTATCCAATAAACTAAAAAAATTTCATTCGACTATGGTTGAATTAATATTGATTCCCAAACAAGGCAAGACTTATGAATTTGGTCGAAGGTTATAACAACATCAATCAAATAAAACCACTACCTTTCAAAGCAATTTACTTACCATTGAAAAGGAGCATAACAAATCAACATGATCATATAAGCCAATCACTTCACCATTTCCCATATCACTTTTCAATTTAAAGGAGTTTGACATATTTGCTTAAACAATTTAACTACTCACTGAAATTCTCTTAAGCTAACTTTATGGTTAAAGATCAATAATCGCTCGATAGAGCACGCTCGATCCTAGGCAATATTCATACCAACAAATTTTGATCCATCACATATTGTGACCAATAAGTCAACCATCAATAGAACATTAAATGTGCTATGATAAATATTGCTAAACAGCTTAATTAATTAATCATAATCAAATAAACCATACTAACATTTTACTCTAATAAAGATACTTAAACTTTTACCTTGCAATCTGAAATTTACTTGTTCCATTACTGAGACTATCTTAACATTGTACGATCAATGATCATCATAATGCCAAAAGGAGTTAGTAACTTTTAACATTCATCATTATTTTCACATAACAAAATAATACATTACAACTATGTATAGACTCTACATACTTGTAATTCATGATTTACAACAAGAAAGATGTACCATAATATCAATAAAAGATATAACAACCAAGAAATATATCCAAACATTGAAATTATCACACTCGTGAAGAAGTAAGTAAACTCAAACAACCAACTAAGAAAAATAAGTTATTAATGTAACGTGTTTCATGAGTGTTTGACGATAAGAATCATTACACGGTTGGGTTCTCAACTATGCGTAAGTATGTTTATCATTTTTAGGGTAAACGTATGTACGCCTAGCTGCGACACCAACCAAGTAACACTTCCAATCCCCCAAATTCCTATGACCCACTTCATGTTAAATAACACAATTTTGCGACAACAAAAATGAAAATGTTCGCGTTAGGCTTGGTTGGTCTTGGTTTCCTTCTTAGGTTGGTCCTTTTTCTCTTTCTTCTTTTCAGTTTTCTTTTCCTTACCCTTACTTTCCACAAGGGCATGTGACTTGGATTTTAGAGTCCCCATTTGAATGAGTTGGTTCTATTCTCAAATGTGTTAGGATGAAAGATTTTTAAATGAGGGAATTTTCCAAGTATTACCCAAGGCATATTTCATTACATGGAAATTCAAAACAAAGACACAGTATTTGGGACCTAACTTAGAAAGAATCGACAATATCAACTGAGAATATTTCTTCTCCACTTTACATTCCTTTAGAAGCAATATAGTGTGGAAAAACTTTGAGAAGAAGGCTTGTAGGTTTTCAAAGTCACTAGGATTTAATCCTAGTAATTTTTTCTCCAAATCATGCACTCTCATGTAATCTTGTTTCCCAAACATATCGTCAAGAAATTTCCAAGCTCCATCGGGTGTTAATGAAGTTTTGACGTGGAAGAGAAATCGGGAGAGCTAGACATACGATAAAACCTTAGGCTTCATCACAATGGTTAAACCACCTAGATTTTTCAAGTTCATCTTTAGGTTCAGTCTCTACTCCCATGGTGACATAGAACAACCCTTTATTACGTAATACCATAGCAATTTTAGATCTCCATTCGAAGAAATTGAATGGTGTGAGAAAAGGTATTGAAGAGGCATCCATCATGAAGAGAGAGAAAGAAGGAATGCATAAGGAAAGAGAAAGAAACACAACCACCCCAAAATAATATTAACACCCCCTATGTTTGGAACTTTATAGTTTAGTGCATTGATTACAATCAAGTGGGAATGTACATCGTGAAATAGTTGGTCTCTCACCTTACAATCAACATAATAACAAGTAAGAGTAGAGACCAAAATCAAGTTTCATTGATCACAAAAATTTGATACTTGTAAGAAAGCATAAAAAGAGAAGGGAAAAAATAGAGTCCCATGTGAGAAATAACGTCTCACGTCAGTAACAAAAATCCCCTTAGCACAAGACCGTGGCAAATAGGCTCACTAGTTTGCGCAAGCAATAACAAGGGTAATACAAAGCATAAGAGGGCTCAAAATGAGTACATAGGACCTCCAAGACACAATGAGGGCTCCTAGAAGGCAAAAAAATGCTAGAGATGATGTTGCACACTCCAACAAGGATTAGTAGAAAAAATCATCTAATAAAAATGCCATATTAGTCTAATTTTAGAGATTAAAAGGGACAAAAAAGGTGCAATTAAAACGATTAATTAAATGATAATATTTAACTACTAATCGAAAAGAAATAGATTATTACTAAATTATATGCCTAATTTAATTTTAAACCCCTAGATTAAAATTAATTAAATTAATCACTTTGGAAAAGGAATTAGATCCTAAAGTTTTAATTAAGATATATATATATATATAACAACCTACCACCTTATATATTAAATCCCACATTAGTTTAAAAACCCAACCCCTCTTATAAAATATACCCACGTAACAATATGAAACCCGAATTATATTAAGAAGCTACCACTTATAAATTAAATAGGATAAAGGAGCGGCGGAAATTTAAAAATGAAGGATTAACGAAGGTGGACTCATTCTACGATGTGGTGAGTTAAGCGATCGGCATGGTGAGGAGGGTAGGCTCGAGCCATGGTGTCTCAACGGGGTAAGTTAGAGAAACACGACGAGAAGCAAAAAGCAAGGCATGGCAAGAAGAGGGTTACATTCGACATAGGGGTGGAGCCAACGAATCGATGGACCAACAAACCCCACATGCAAATCATGAACATGAACAACCCGATGGAAAAACAATGACCCGAATGCAAACATAGAGGGATCAAATTCAACATGCATAACATGAAGAGAAGACTCAATGCAATGCGAGAAACAATTCAACTCAGCCACATACAAATACAATGTGGCTCGGCACAATCTCAAACAGAGAAAGTATGATCATACCTATAATGGTTCAAGACACAAAGAGATAAATGTAAAACACAATTCAATGAGCCAATTGACTAACATACAACAACAATGAAAATAGGTAACTCGACCGATGCAACTCAACTTTGTGGGGCACAAAACAACCATCTTGACAATAACCAACGTAATGCAAATTACTTAACCCAACTCGCACATAGCCACCAACAGGAGCCACTCGCTAGTAGGAGCCGGGTGGCTTAACCCGATGATTTGAGCTAGGAGGAGATCTCCCGAGAAAAGGAAGGAGACATGCGAAGTAGGGGTAAATAAAATTCAAAACTAGTAGGGAAGAGGTCGAATAGGTTCGAGACAAATATTTTAATTAAAAACCAATTTTAATTAAAAATATTGATAAGACCATTAAACAATACCCACCTCTAAAACTACTTTCTCACAAAATATAACTACAACTAGATAAATATGGTAGTGAAATTTCTAAACCTATACATCCACAAACCCTAAAAATGCACAAGCTCCAAACAACCACTATTATAATACTAGTTAGCAAGATTCTAAAATAAACAAACACAAACTTGCACGAGAAGCGAAAGAAACAAAACCGAAGTAATTAGCATCCAAAATATGAGTGCATGTTTACCGAACAAGGGATCGATACCATGTGAGATTGTTCTACAAGGATCAATCTGGAACCTCATGTATATCGAAGAGGTTTCACTCCAATGATAACGTGATACTCCAAATAATTAGCAAGAATCAAACAATAATGGAAAATCATGCATAAGGAAAAACAAGTCTAGCATTCTCGTAGAATGAAAAAAGAGGGAACATATAAGATTGATGTGTAAATCATTTGTGTGGACAATCATTCCCTTTAAGAGGGAAAGAGGAGTTACGATTCCAAATAGGGAATGTAACTCCTATGATGTCATTGACGCATATGACAATGACAGATTCTATGACAGAATTTTCCATGTGTCATATAACTCCTAAGACCTATGATCTCGCTAAGCAAGATGACTCACCATGTGATGTGGACAAAAACCCGAGTGATGATAAGGAAAGTCACACACACCAACAATAATGATGTTTTGAAGTTTCCCTCCAAAACTCCCTTTTCAAATATTTGAATTCTCCTTATTTGTAATTAGTGACTTAAGGACTAGGTTAGGTTTGTGTTATGAGTCTAAAAGGTGTAAAAAACACTCATGTAATCTAGTATTATGTCCTCCATCCATGAGGGTGAGGTTACTCACTTATAACCTAGTTGTAACTAAGGTTTGAATCCCTAACCAATTGAGTAACTAAGTCATTTTTGGACAAAATGGGAAGGATTATAATGGAGGAGGCTAGTATGATATAGGGTAAGGTTAAAATAGGGTAGGAAAAGGTGTGAAAGAGCTTGTAAGCTCATAAATTCCATGATGTATAAGGGAAATCATGTAAATAAAATAATTTCTTGAGAATATCTAACTATGAGTTATGTATGAATGATTGTTAGGTTGTGGAGATAAATAGCTTCACGAGATAGCATGCACTACAAATTTGTTGGGAAATACATCAACCGTTATCGGTTAAGGAGAAGTCAGCATCGGTCACCAAGAACTCGGCATTAGTCGAGAAAGTAGGAAATGGCTGTGGTTAAGGCTAACCGGCACCGGTTACCTATGTGATGATGTTTTAATTAACTCTCGGGAATTAAATCTATTTTTAGCATTAATGTAGATTTATTGGATGTAATTTCATTTCTAAGTGCCCTAAGTTTATATACGCCTATATAAGCATGAAAGTTAGGGTTTAGAAGTAGAATTAAGAGAAGGATTGAATTAGATCCTTGATTCTCCTAGATTGAGAGGATGAAGACGAAGAAGAAGAAGAGAAAGAAAGAATAGGTTACATGAAGACAAAGTCCATGGAGAGGAGCTAGACAGAAGGAAATAGTAGGTACATCTGAATGGTGAGAAGAGGGTAACATCTTCTACTGTATTTCCTTTGTATAGTTATTATCTCATTGTAATGGCTTACATAGTATACAAAGCACATAGAGTTTCTTCTTTTAGATCCACATGTTGGTGAGATCTTGTATTATAGATCCATGTAGATATAGTCTTGTATTGTAGATCCATGAGATCATATTGTATTATAGATCCATGTAGATCTAGATATTGTAGAGGAGGTTGTCTTCATGTTTGCACAGGTTATGCAGTGATGGAGAGACAAACTTACTTCTTGGTGTATAGTCATAATTACACATATGGTAGACCCATGTGAGAGGTCTTGTTTATAGATCCACAAAGAACTTGGTAGCTGTTCAAAGATCCGTAGAGTTCCTAGTTATGTGAGATCTGTTGGTGGTGTTTGGAGGCATAGTTGTAGTGCACTCATGGAGATCTATTTAGAGATCCGAAGGAGAGGAGATAATCTTGCAAAGATACATTATACTCTTGTATTGAAGAGTTTGTTTGTACTCTTGTTGCATTATATATATGAGATCTCTATCTTTGGTGGACGTAACCCACATTGGGTGAACCATGGTACATGCTTTATGTTATATGTGTGTGTACTTTTGTTTTGATTTGGATTATTCTAGTTTATACTTCCACTATTTGTAGATTTTGGGGAATTGTTAAGATCCTATGTGCATAATTTGGGTTTTTAATTTAATCATAGCACTATTCCATAGTCCTGAATTCCCAACAACTGGTATCAGAGCTTGGTTAGCTTGGTTATTTCAGAGCAAGGTTTTGCTTCAATATATTGTTAGTATTTTATTGACAGGTGTATGAGAGTAGGGTTTGTTTTTCTTGATGATAAGATCACTGGAAGAGATTCAATCTCAAGTGAAAGCTGGAAGAGTAAGGATGTTGGAGATTACAATAACTAGCATCGGTTAAGTGGCAACCAAAGGTCGGTAGGGTGAGTGGTGATTCTGGTGGTAACCGTGGTCGGTCTGAGTGATCGTGGTTGGTTACTGGGTAGCCTAGTTTTAAACAGAAAATCACATATCTGAAGAATTAAGAAGATGCATGGAATGTATCTTGGTTGCTGAGGTGTCCCTAGTTCTTAGAGGCACAAGCATGTTGGTCAGATTGCAGATCCGTTTATTGAGGTATGGTTTTATCTTGGTATTTCAGTGCTTATATTATTTTGGTTGCACATGCATGTTTGGGATTGTAGATCTAGATCTGAGAATGAGATAAAAGGAGAAGTTATGCATCCTTTGGTGTAGTTAGATGCATGGGCTTCATTAGAGAAGCTGAATATAGTAGCACATAATGAAGATGGGGTTTCCATTAGAGAAGCATGTTCTTTAGTTGAAGATGATGTTGAGTATCTTAGTTTGGGTAAGGTGACGTGTTTCATCTTGGTGCAATTTTTATTACATGTATGATTGTTGTTAAGTTTTTGTGTAAGGTTGGGTGCTTCTTGAAATGACTGGCTCAACACAACTATCGATTTGGTCGAGTAGGCACCTAGTTTGGTGACCTATGCCAATTTTTGGTGTTGTGTTAGTTCCAAAGCTGACCAATGTTGATCAAGGAAAACCAACATCGATCACAGAGGGTAACTGGTATCAATAAGAGAACTGTTGTCGATCTCTGTGATAATGAGTTTGCATAAGGTTTCTTACAGTAGAAGAGGGCATGGTTGGTTCAGTGTCCTATTTTGGAGGATCTGGTTTTTGGCACAGTGTGTACAGGTAGAAATGGTGTAGATCACTTCAATGTTTGGATTAGAAAGAGGACGGAGTTGGCTCGGTTAGTCCAGTGAGACTTTGAGTTAGGTATCTCTATATGATTCACATTTTATTTCTTTCATTTGGAGAAACTGATATTATGTTTGGATAGTGTGCACAGATTTACACCATGTTTTTGGTGTTGTTTGACTTTTATTTCCCGATTGTGTGGAATCTTGAGGACAAGGATATCTAGTCTAAGGATGAGATCCTCAATGAAAAGTCACGGTTAGACACAGTTGCATGTAATGAAATATGTTGAGTACACAAGATGAAAAGAATTTGATTCACCTACTTCACAAGAAGTCCAAACTTCTGTGATGTAGGAGTATTCTTTGATAAGAAGGGAATCATTTTATATTTTCTTTCATCTGGTTTTATTTCTCACTGACATATTAGCTTTTGAGCTTGGTGTTAGAGGCAATTTAGGGAATTTCATGTTTCAATGGGAGCAATCCATGGTTGTTGGCATTACAGATTGGATACATGATGCACATGCAGAGTGAGGGGAAATTGCTACTATTCAGAGTGGCAGAGGCACTAGTTGTTTTTGGAGGAAAGTCACGAATTTACAGGTATATTGAGTTTATTTCTTTGTGATGTCACTTCTTGTTTATTTTGTGGTGCCTAGATATCCATGTGGCATTACAGTTGATGATTAGATTCAGCGGTGAAGATGCTAAAGATGTTTTTAGAGTTTTAAGGGTTTAAGGAGAAAATATGACTATTAAAGAGACCAAAGTCGATTAGGATTAACCGTGTTCGGTCATCTTATAACCATGGTCGATCGGGCGGTGACCGGGTCGGTTAGGGGAAATCGTGGTCAGTTTGGTCATAGGTTTAACATCAATGTTTATTTACCATTTTTATGGTGCCCTTGTTTTGCTTTCATCTTGGTTTGGTTTGTGCAGTATGTTGATGACATGTTTGTTGGTATTTGCACTTGGTATTAGTTGCATGGTTTAGCATGGTTGTTTGTTATTGACATTGATGAGCACAGGATTCATATATTGCTTTGGAGTTAGTCAGTGAGAGACTTGGTGCTTCTGGAGAGCCCGATGATATGGATGGATGTATAGGTGAGTTTATACATATGGATAGATTCATTTTTGTGAGTCTATGATGATGTAGATGTTTGATTTGCACATGGATGCCTATGAGCACAGTTTAGATGCCTTGAGCATGAGTAGGGATGTTTGTATTTCCTCTTGATTACTATGTTACTCCTTGATATGTATGTTATCTATAGATGAATGTCTTGGACATGTTAGTTGTTTATGCAATGTTGGATTTGTAGATTACGGTGTTTGGATTTCTTTGACTTATGCGGTGTTTATGGATTGATCACCCACCGTTGCATGTAGAACTCATTTAGGTTATTTTTAATCGGGATCTTGTTTTTCTTTTCGCATATTCTAGTTTGACTTGTCTTTGGACCGTTGCATTGGTGGTTGCATGGAGATATGGATATATGGATGGAGAATGTGGTTGGTTTTACAAGTATGGCTATGGTTGCGATTGAAGCTCGGTACTTTAGTTTGAGTGGGATCTATTACAGTGTGTGTAGTCATGATGGCTTGGTTGCATGAGAGGATTGTTGTTATGATTCAGTGGGAGCTTGATGTATGGATAGCTCGGTTATCACGAATCAGTAGTAGCTTTATGTAGGTCTTTGGTAAGTCATGTTTTTATCTTCTTGGTTTGAGAAGATGGTTTGATCTTCCTGGTTTTATTTTTGAGAGAATTGTTGAAGGAAAGAATAGATGGTCTTCACGGTGTGTAGAGGATGGTGATGTATAGGTACAGGTACAAATATTCAGCAATTTATCTCCAAGTGGGAGATTGTTAGGTTGTGGAGATAAATAGCTTCACTAGATAGCATGCATTACAAAGTTGTCGAGAAATACAAAAACCGTCATCGGTCACCAAGAAGCCGACATCGGTCAGAGCAAGTAAGAACCGACCGCGCAGTTAAGGCTAACTGGCATTGGTTACCTATGCGATGATGTTTTAATTAACTCTCGGGAATTAAATCTATTTTTAGCATTAAAGTAGATTTATTGGATGTAATTGCATGGCTAAGTGCCCTAAGTTTATATACGCCTATATAAGCATGAAAGCTAGGGTTTAGAAGTAGAATTAAGAGAAGGATTGAATTAGATCCTTGATTCTCCTAGATTGAGAGGATGAAGATGAGGAAGAAGAGAAAGAAAGAACAGTTACATGAAGACGAGTCTCCATGGAGAGGAGATGGATAGAACGAAATAAAGCAGGTACATCTGAATGGTGAGAAGAGGGTAACATCTTCTATTGTATTTCCTTTGTATAGTTATTGTCTCATTGTAATGGCTTACATAGTATGTAAATCACATAGAGTTTCTTCTTTTAGATCCACATGTTGGTGAGATCTTGTATTATAGATCCAATCCATGTAGATCTAGTCTTGTATTAGCAGATCCATGAGATCATATTGTATTATAGATACATGTAGATATAGATATCGTAGAGGAGGTTTTCTTCATGTTTGCACAAGTTATGCAAAGTGATGGAGAGACAAAATTACTTCTCGGTGCACACCATAGTTGCACATATGGTAGACCCATGTGAGAGGCCTTGTTTATAGATCCACAGAGAACTTGGTAGCAGTTCAAAGATGTAGTAGTTCCTGGTTATGTGAGACCTGTTGGTGGTGTTTGGAGGCACAGTTGTAGTGCAATCATGGAGATTCATTTAGAGATCTGAAGGAGAGGAGATACTCTTGCAGAGATACATTATACTCTTGTATTGAAGATTTGGTTTGTACTCTTGTTGTATTATATATATGAGATCATTATCTTTGGTGGACGTAATCCACATTGGGTGAACCATGGTACATGTTGTGTTATATGTGTGTATAATTTTGTTTTGATTTGGATTATTCTAGTTTATACTTCCACTACTGTAGATTCTAGGGAATTGTTAAGATCCTGTGTGCATGATTTGGATTTGTTATTTAATCATAACACTATTCTCATGATCTGAATTCCCAACAATGATGATTGAATTATGTTGTGTATGTTATATTGAGTGGTGTTATAGGTACAATATAATGGATCATGTTGTGATAAGGTTCTAAAATAAGTTTCAAATATTTAATACACACCAAGGACTCAAGATTCCTTGAGAAATAATGACTTTGTATGAAATAAGGTATGTAACTTACATTATGGTTTGTATATGACATTGAATGATAGTTTGTATGAATTGATAAGTGAATGTGAAGTTTCTAAGAATTAATTTTTGGGATGGAGTAAGTGTAAACTATTGATAGGTCTTAGAAATGAGGAATAGATGTTTACTTTTTATTGGAAAAAGAAGAAATTGAAACTAAGAACCACGATATATAGTGTAAGACTAGGTTTGTAAGTGGAAAATTTGGTGATTATAGAATAAGCCAAGAGGAAAGGAATAGGTTTTAGAATATAAATAAGGACCTATAGAATCTTTATAAGCTTTGGTAAAGTATGTAGACCAAGAACAATGGAAAATGAATCTATTTGTGTCTGTTGGGATTGTAGCTTATGTTAGGGTTTTTGAAACCAAAGAAAGTTATATACTAAGAGAAATATCCATTGAAATTTGTTAAGATTTTGAGAGGAGAGACTGATCAGGGTAATAAGTGTGTGGGAGAAAGTACATGGAAAAGGAATTAGATTTGGTAGGTCAAAACATAAAAACACAGACTAAATACGATCTATTGTCATAAATACCTGGTTTGAGGTTGAATCAAAGAGATTGGAAGTATAAATACAAATCCTCTTGTTATGATAATATAAAATTAATAACATGATAATACAGACCTAAAGAAAGTGAAAACCTAGTGGATAAAATATGATATAAGATTTTAGAGGAGAATATAGCAAAATTAATTATATATGCACAATCATTGTTCTAGAAACCGGTCCAAAATACTTGAGGAAGTATTGAAAAAGGAAGCTATAAAAAATTAATAGTAATGTGTTTTCCAAGAGTTTGGGAAAATTAAGGAAGAGTGGAAAAGGTTTGGAAGATATTCTAAACTGTCATACCAAGGAAAAATTGGAGATAAATCAGTCCTATGTTGAAAATGTATTAAGAGGAAACATGAAATGAGTCAAATGGCTTATGTTGAAGTTTTAGTTCATGATATTTAGTTCTTAAGGAAGGTGATGGAGAGGTGAGAAAGTGGATATGAAGAATTTATTTGTGCAATACAAGACCATACTATCATACCTTGTCTAAAACCATAGTTTAAGAACTCAAGTTGAGAAGAAACAAGGAATAACAAAGGTGAGTTAAGAAGAAAACAGAGGAGAAGCCTTAGAAATAGGTTGAGAAGGGTATTTTCAAGAGGTATAAAGAATTTATATGGAAATATAATCAATTAACGACAAAATAAGCTTGGAATCTCGGTAAAAAGTATTAGACAAACCTAATAAGATTTGCGAAAAACGTTAAGGGTGAAATTGAAAGGTTGAAACTTGGAATTGGATTTTAAAACTTGAAAATAAGTACAAGCTTAGTAAAGGGTACTCAAATATGTTTGTATACTCTCAAGAAATAGTGTGAGTTTCTTTTATCATGAGGATTTGACTAAGGACATGGCTACAAGTGAGGCGGGGCTAATTGAGAAGAAAAATTGGAGTTTGATGGGGTTATACTAAACCTTAGGGTATGAAATTAGGATATAAGACGTAAGGGCCAAATGGGTGCCTCGTAATGTATTTTGTTTGGTTTGAAACCTAGCGAGTATTTCAAAATTACAATATTTTCTTGTTTTTAGGGATACAAGAGCTCTTGAGAAGGCTTAGGAAGGTTAATGAGTTAAAATAACATTTTGATGCTTGGTGATTGTTCCAATCAAGTTTATTGAGTGATTCTATATAGGTTAAAGGTGATCAATTCCCTTAAGACAAGATGATGAGGAAATTTGGTGTTTTGTTGCATTTGAAGATTCTTGTATTCTTGGACATATTGGCATGATTGGTTGATTTTACTCTAACAATTGATATAGTTGTTGCATGGTGAAGGGGTACTAATTTCCATTTTCATAAAAACTCCATGTGGATTACAAGGGGATGTAATATTATTTGTACGTAATTTAATTAAATCTAGGTGTAATATGTAAGAGATATTTTGTCTTGTAGTGGTATATGAATGCTTACCATATGAATGTGAAGATTCTTCCCGTAAGATGAAATGAATAACCATCCTTGTCTATATATTTTGTAATATTTTTTTATTTAGATCAAAGTGAATACAATTTTGGTTCACACTAAATTATTATTAAGTGTCATTCCATTATATCTATAGACTAACACTAGGAATCCGATAAATTGAGGATTTAGTATCAAATAGGATGTAAGGAATTAAAAGTCTTTATCTATAGAAATAAATAACAATAATAAAAAGAGTACAAAATAATTAGTGAGAAACGATACACTTTTATTCTATTATTAAAGTATAAGTATATTTGACTCTTTTATAATATATTATACTTTACACCAAGGTAAATAGTTCCATACATTCTCTTATAAATTGTTGATAAAATACATATTTAAATGCAAATAAAATTTAAGGATATTGTTCTCATCAAAAGTAATAATCATTAAAGGGGTGATATTTTTTAAGTTATATTCATAATATTATATATATAAGCACTACAACATATAGTTCAAATAACCCCATGAAATTGTGATAATTTCTTGTCTTTTTAATTTTATTTTTGAATCTTGATTTGTGACATAAAAATGTGGAGCAAAAAATGTGCCACATTTGCACCCCCTAGTGAAAAAATTAATTCACATTTCCCATATCCATTTAATATTAAAGTATTTATCGTATTTTTGGTTTATTGTAAAATTCCCACAATATGAAATTAGAGCATCTTTAAGAACATAATAATAAATTAGGGTTTGTGATAATCCATTTTCTCTTTCTATCACATTGTTCATTTTGGAGAAAAATATACCGTTGAAATCCAAACTGAAAAGTGGAGGGTCAAGTTTTGGACAATAAGGTGAGGAATTTATTATTTTGACATGATTTCTTGAAGAAAATATTTTCCTCAAAGTTTACAAATTTGTTCTTCCAAGATCTTTTTTAGATTGTGCCTAAAATTTTAAGGTTATTGGATTATTTTTATACAAAATGAGTTATTTGGGTTCATGATGTATGAAATTGGTGTTCTTTTGGAAAAATATGCAGACAATAGGAAATGTTAGGCACTTAGACTTGTATGCATAACTTGTTGTTACCAAACAATACTTCTATTCAAGAAGATATAGTTTGGTGTTCCTTCACCATTATTGGAAACTAGCTTTACAATTTTCTCTAATTTTCAATTTTTCATTTAATATTAAATTATGGCACATCCCTTTTTCATTATTGTAAAATCACACAATACAAAATTAAGGCATATTTAACTGCATAATTATAAACAAGGGTTTATAGAAAACTCAATATTTATCTTACTTTGCACACTTTACATTTATGTGTAAACTTATAATTGTTTAAATGAGTGGTTTACTATTTTATAGATACTATGTCATCATCCAGTACGTATAAATCATCCCCTCTATAGAGGCCTACTTTGGTAAATCTAAGTTACTCATCCATATTGATATCTACTTCCCCATAATACAACTCTTCATCAATGAGTATTGTTGTTGCATATGAGTTCGTATGTAAATGTAATTTTGCATTAAAAATTGTAATTTTGTGTTGACATAAGTTGTTTTCATTTTATGTATGGGGAGAGTCATCACAATCTCTTGATTGATATAGGGGTTGAAATATAAGAAGTAGAAGAGGAGGGGGCATATTGGTCGAGTGATTATGGAGCCACATAATTCTTTCTTTGAGGTAAATTTAATTTTTAATATGTTGCATTCAAATGAAAACATCATAATATTGATGTAGTCTATATGGATATTGTACTAATATTAACTTAATACACATATATATATGATATTGAATATTCAAATAGTGACTTTGATGTTGAATGAGTTCGACCAAAGAAAAATCCAAAGTACATCTTCCTACTATGTCATCCCAATGATGAAATGTATCCTAACAACATCATAAGGGATCATAAAGCTCATTTGAAAAGACTTTACTCAAAGGAAATGATGGGGTGTTGGGTGAAAAAAATACATTTTCCTAGGCTTTTTAATGAATATGTATAATGGAAGAGGAAATTAGTCTTCAAAAATGGGTTTCCATTTATTTTATCATGATCATGAGGCTAATGATGAACAATATAATGATGATGATGAAGAGTAGGATCAAGAACAGGAGAGGATGGTTTTGAATTTTTCTCAAATTCATCTGTTTACACCGAAAGAGTCTAGAAAATCATTTTGAGTGTTATATTCGAATTGATGCAATCGAAAGAAGGGTTTGGTTAGTCTATAACATCATTATTGATCCTGAACATCATTTTCTAGAACATCTATACTACGAATGTCTAACTAAGTACATATGTAATGAAGAATTATAGAAGTGATGGGATGTGTAACTGTGGTATTAATGTTCATTTTCCATGTGGATATTTTGGGGTTAGGAATGTCAATTGATGCATGTGTGAAAATGTGGTAGAGGATTTTCATCAAGTACATGTGTGTGTTCCATAACAAGAATGTTAATGGGGAATGTGCTAGTGGTATTAGATACTATCCTTTATGACTCCGTGTCTTCAAAACATGGTTTTATCATACAAAAATATAAATCTAACAATACTTTAAAATATATTTTCAAGAAGATGATAACTACGCATATATGGTTCACTTATAACTAACAAATCTTTCATAATGGTTAGAAACATGATTTTTTTTTCTGAGAACAAGACACGTAAGTATTTTCCATAATATCAATCGATATAGCCACCACCAAATAATATTAAACAACATATGGCAATGGACTACCTAGCGTATGCTAGTTTTGAGAAGCGTGTAACTTCCTAGAAGGTTTTCAATCCACTATTTTTAACAATTTAATGCAAGGAAAGAGCATAAACAAATGAATCCTATTATAGTTAATATGATTTAGGCATCTCATATAAAACACAATAAGAAAATCTAATCTAACAGAAAGTTATGATTAAATTTGAGGGGTAGTAGGTTGGTCTAGGCTTACAGGTCTGATAGAGGCTATAAATGAGGTCTGGGAAAGATTTGGTGAGGTTTTGGGTTGTTGGGAAGGAGTTATTAGCTTTTGGTTTGGAGATCTTACCAGTCACAGAGATCGGTATCGGTTAGGTGAACGATGCGAAACTATTAGGTAAAGACCGACGTCGTTGGGTGGCACTGTGTGCCAACAGGGGAAATTGGGGGAAATGTTAAAAATTAAAATGGGTTTGATGGGAGCTCTTTGATTGCACAAAAGAGTTTGGGAAGGCTTGGGTGAGGTCATGGATTTTAAGAAGACTCAGAGGTGATAAGATGGGTGTTTGGGTAAGGTATGAAGGTTCTTTGGGAAGATGGTTGGATGGAGGTGTTGGGAGAGATCCTGGGTATGATAGAGGGGAAGAAATGAAATAGATAATTAATAAATAACTAATCTATTAAAAAAATGACAAAGAAGAAATATACTTACTTGTGAAATGAAGGTGAATAGCAGAGGGTGGTGGTAGTTGAAGGAGAGGTTGGTCCCAAATGAATGCAATGGTAGAAGGAAGGCATGATGCTTCCTATGTGAGTGCATTTGGAGCTCTGGATTAATATGTTGATGAATGGAGTGGTGTATAAATGCAATGTAAGGGCCTATGGTATGTCACAAGATTATTGGAAAACTTGAGAGTAAGGATGCAAGGTTACAAGAGCTAGAAGATATGATTTCGAACCCGGGTAAAGGATTGGAAATCCTTATTTAAGGTAACCGAATGATGGTTAGGTGACCGGTGCCAGTTGAGGAATAACTAGCATCGGTTAGGGAGAAAAGGTCATACTTTTCCAAAAATAGCCTTTTCTTCCCAATTTTGGCATGATTCAAAATTGATTCCGGGTCAAGAGTGTGGAATGATGCTAAATGGAGCAGAGAAGTTGGTTGGAGGAATAATAGGTAATTAAGGTTAGGGTTAGAATGAGTCCTAGTTAGTTAAGGTGAGTGGGGACTTAGTCTAGGTTAATTAATAGGCTTGGAATAGGTCTAGGATGAGGTGGAGAGATGAGGTGGCTAGGTGAGGTGGAAATTAATTTAATTTAGGTAATTAAATTAATAATGATGTGAGGAGGGGTCATGGTTAGATGTATGTTAATCGAAGGGGACTTGGCAGGGTGTGACCTAATTTGGGTGTCTACATTTTCCCCTTTTTGTCATGTAGCTTGTATTGATAAGTGATGATGAAAAAAATAGGAGGTGGTTTCCCCAGTATGGGTGAAGGTTAGGTTTCCCTAGGTATGGGTGGAGGTGATCCCCTCAAACCAGAACTGATGAAGTAGCAGGAAGAATCGGTGATGGGTTTGATAAAGTGGTAGGTGATGAAAAAGGTGGTAAGGTGTGGGTGTAGGTAATGGTGATATCGGTGTGGGTAATAGGTGGGGGCATTCAAATGCACACACACATGTAGAATGTGATAAGGCACTAGGTTGAAGAGCTCACAAAATCTACATCATCAAAGGTCGATAGTTTATCCAAACAAGGTTGATGTGGTCCAGTATCCAAGGTATAGGATACGGTCCTAGAAACACAATGAGGCTAGGTGTGAAATGAGAATTAGGTGTGTTCCAAAGCACACCAAAGGTTTGGTCTAGTCAAGATAAACATCATGACATAAGGCAAGGAAGGTTGGTAGGCTAAACAACATGAGTAATGTCATCATCAAGGTACAACAAGTAAGTGAATTTGAGTGTCAATGGTTAGGTTCGGGTTGGGTGTATAGGTAAGGTGTAGGTAAGGCTAAGGTGTAGTAAAAAAATGCCCCTAAGATACACTGAGGTTGGGGGTTGGTGATAAGGCTATTAGGTGAACCTATAGGGCTAGGGTAAGGTTGAGGTAGCAAGAAAATGGCATCTTGCATCAAAAAAATTTTGGGAAAATTAGGTATAATTGGTTTAGATAGGGTGACCGATACTTGGTTGAAAGGGAAACTATGTCGGTAAGGGTGAACCGATGACGTCACTGGTCACCTAGGGCATGACCAAGAATGACATCGTCGGTCATGCCAAAATTTGGGTTAAAATGGAAAATCCATGTGAAAGTGATTCATTTGTGCATTTCCTAATTTAGAAAATGACTATGGAGAAATTTTTGACAAGAAAAATGACAAGGAGGGTTAGGAGGCTGAGTTGGTGAGAGGTTTTGTGGTGGAAGGAGTGTAGTTTATGGGCCCATGAGATCTACCCAAGTGATTTGATTGGTTGAGAGCTGAGAGAGTGATTCAAACATGGTAGAGGAAGGAGAGGGTGTCGGAGGACCTCCATTTCGAGACCTCACATCCCACCACCATGAGGAGGATCAGTAGAGGTAGGATTTGAGCTCCATTAGTGGTTTTGGTTAAAACTAAGGTAGAAAAATGAATAATTTGGATTTTGAAATGGAATTGAAATTTTGGTTAAAATTGGGTGAAATGGGGTATGGGGAGGGTGAAATGTAGTTTAATTAGGTGGTAAATTGAATCAAAGAGGGAAAGGTGGTGATTTGGGTAGTTATTTTAGGTGTTTTAATTAATTTTTTTGAAAATGGGGATGTGGGGTTCAGCTCTAGGGCCGAACTAGATGACCAACCATGCCAATTAGGTATTATCATCGATGGTGGTGGTCAGTCGATGGGTTACATCATCAAGGGGTTAAAGGGGACCGTATCGGTCAGGTGACCATGCTGTCGATCACTATTAAAAGTGACCAAGTTTAAAAAAATGAAATTGGGAAAGTGGAAAAGTAAGGGAGGGGTAGGTTAGGTTTAATTTAGGTAGGAATGAATGGGTTAAGGTTAATTTAAGTAGGAAGGGTGGGGAGGGTTAAGTTAGGTAGGAATGGGTGGGTGAGGGTCAAGTTAGGTAGGAATGGGTGGGTGAGGGTTAAGTTAGATAGGAATGGGAAGGGTCAAGGTGAAGATAGGAAGGTGAAGTGGGTAAGGAAAGTTAGATAGGAATGGGTTAGGGAAAATTAGGTGAAGAAGGGGGAAGGAATGAAATAGAGAAAGTGTAGATGATTAGGCTAGATAGAATGTACATCAAAAGTAGGTTGGGTAAAGGTGGGTAGGCTAGGAAAGGCGTAGGTAGGTATTGGGTTGGGTAGGGTCAAATAAATGATTGAAAGGACCAATTGATTAACAAGTTTAAATGGTGATGATGCAGCATGTCAGCAGTTGATGATGAGAGATAGAGATGCCACCCCTTTTTTAGTGTAGATGTGACCTAGTGTTATAGAGGATGAGTGGGCACATATGAGGGATGTTGGGTTAGGCACCATTAGATGGTATAGAGGATAGTCCAAGATCACAACATGATGGTCACTCTCATCGATAGATGGGATCCAACGACCAACACATTCCACTTACCACAAGAGATGATGATCATCACTCTAGAGGACGTCTACAGGATCTTGAGGCTACCTATTGTTGGGGAGCCACTATATCATATTTCTTTAGATGAGGCATTTGATCCTATGGTTACAGTGTTTGGAGAGGCCATGGGAGCTTTGTCTTATCATAGTGCTAGCATTAGCTATGGAGATATGTATGCCACACACCCACATGAGAGATGAGATTAGTGGTGTTGATGATGGTGGGGATTGGTTGTTTTGCACTCCTACTCTCGAGGGTGGGATATTTCCATGGGCAATTGATGGGGGTTTTGGAGGACATGATTGAGGAGAGAGTTTTTTTGCATGGGCACCAACATGCATACCTAGTACAACTTTATAGGGAGTTGTGGGCCTATAGGAGGATTTGATGGTTTGGTGTGTGTTGTACCTATCTTCTTCATTGTTGGGCCTATGAGCACATAGTGTGTCTATATCCACCAGGCCTTCCATGATAGGATTGGTTTAGAGGGTTTATAGAGAGTAGGTTTTAAGAGGTGGGTACCGATAGGAGCACATCCTAGGGTGGATGAGGCATCAGATGTGACATATTACAGAAATATTAGATGGCATATCAAGTTGATATTTTTTGTGGTGGCCCTATGTAGATTTCCTTCATATGGAGGCATGGAGGAGGAGCTAGTAAGATTACAAATAGTTTGATGGATACAGGGATGATGACCCGAGGAGCACGAGATGATACCAATTGACAAGTCAGATGCAAGTTTGGGTTTGGGCATCAGATGATGTCTCCACCCTTTCCACAGTACCACAGGGATGATGATGGAGAGACCATTATCTCCACCACATCTAATAGATCCCACAGGAGGAGGAGGTTGTTAGGATAGGTGGATTGATGATGTAGGCACAATGATGATGATATAGGTATAGGTGTGGATGGATAGCCCAACTACAAAGCACCACCAGAGGCCAGGACAACCAATTTGGCTACTATTATAGTAGAGAGGGACAGGTATATAGGGGATAGGTGATGATTTATAGGGGCATAGGCTAGGCAAGCTCATGCACAGTGGCCACCTTACAGGGACTAGTACATGACTAGCACAGAGGCATAGCACAGCACTAGCACACAGCTCAACATATAGGCAACCAGAAGGGATGGGGGTAGGTATAGGATTTCAGCTCAGTGACTACTTTACAGGCATAGGTGGCCACATTATATTATAGAATAACAACAGCAGCACACATATACACAAGACCAATGGGATAGGGTCATGTTATAGTATAGGCACAAATGCACAGATAGGGTCTTTGTACAAGCAAAGAGAGGACAGGTCTATAGGTAGGTGTTAGAGAGAATGACACCACCATAGGTGATATCCATGGATAGGTACAAAGATGTTGTGGCTAAGGCTAGGTATCATGAGGATTGGATTATAGATGTTGGTCTCCAAGTTTTTTCATATGTTGAGTATAGAGCACAATAGGTAGCTGTGAGAGGACCAGTCACGGACTCCATAGTACTAGTAGTTCAGGAGCCACCAGTCACATAGGCAAGGGTGATCGGGAGGAGGTGACCAGTTTCATGGAGACCAGGCCAGGGAGGAGACAAGGAGAGAGTAGTAGGTGTTGGGCCCTCCTAGAGATGATATGGAGATAGAGATGTTGATTATTTTTTTTTAGTTTTGACTATATATACCGGCTACATGCATGAAGAGGCGAGATGTATATGAGAGATTTTTGAGATACTTGTATTTATATCTATATATACAATGTATTGATATATACATACATTCCAGTTATATAGTTGATGATGATATTTACATATGATGTGTTTGATTGTATTTCCATTGTATTGTTATCATGGAAACTAGATATAGGCATGGTTGATGTTATGGTTGTATAATTTGATTTTATTTCCATTATATTGATGTCATGGAAACTAGATGATTAGGCATGGTTTGGTGATGTATGATTATGACTTGGTTTAATTTCCATTTTATTGGTATGATGGAAACTAGTTGTAGGCATGGTTTGGTTGAAATTTCCAAGTTATTGGTTTTATGGAAATTAATTATAGGCATGGTTTGGTGAATGTAGTGATGAGTTGTTTGCATTTCCATTATATTGTTGTCATGGAAAGTAGATGCTTAGGCATGGTTTGGTTTAATTTCCAAGTTATTGATGTTATGAAACTTATTATTTATATTATGTATTTGATTTGGATTTTAATTTTCATGATTTATGGAAATTATATTATGATTGGTTTATTTATATTTATTTGTTTTTCATTCCATTATATTGATGTCATGGAAACTAGTGGTTTGGTTGGTTTGGTTATGATTTGTTTTTTTGATTTGAATTTTAATTTCCAATGTATTGAATTATGGAAACTAGATGATTAGGCATGGTTTGGTTGATGTTGTGGTATGATGATGTTGTTTTGATTTCCAAGTTATTGATTATGGAAACTAACTATGTAGGCATGGTTGAGTTTGATTTGGATTTTCAATGTATTGAGTTATGGAAATTAGATGTAGGCATGGTGTAGTTGTGTTATGGTTTGTTTAAATTTCCAATGTATTAATATGATGGAAACTTAGATGTATAGGCATGGTTTGGTTTAATTTCCAAGTTATTGATGTTATGGAAACTAGATGTATAGGCATGGTTTGGTTTAATTTCCAGGCATGGGAAATTAGATGTTTATTTGTAATTTTTAAATTATTATATATGGGAAAATAAATGATGATGTGTATGGGTGATGTATGGTTTGTTTTGAGTTAATTTCTAAGTTATTGTTTTTATGGAAACTAACTAACTAGGTTTTTGGTTATGGGGAAGAAAGGTGGGGAAAAGAGTGGCTGAGCTAACCTTGAGGGCCCATGCCCTCAGAGTGTTGCCTACATAGCCCTTGCAAAAGGGGCCTCAGGATCGATGTAGTTCTCCCTTAAACCAGGGAAGAATGAGATTAGATTAGGTTAGGTAAATTGGTAGGTAGGTTGGGTAGGTAGGTTGGGCAAGTAGGTTAGAATAAGTTGGTTGGGTAAGGTATGTTTGAAAATAGGCAAGGTCGAATGTTGAATAGGTAATAGGAAAGGTGAATTAAGTGTAGGCATAGATGAAGGTGTTATGATTGATTCCATTTCATGGTCTTGTCTTGTTTAAAGAAACAATAAGTAAACAAATAAGAAAATAAAAGAGGTGGCATGCCCATATTTGGAAAGGACCATAAGTGTCATACCCTAGAGACTTATTAAACATAAGTCCCTAGATACACTGCATGAGCGATAGGTCCATAGGTGAAAGAAGTTGCATGATCACAATGTGTAGAATACATGCCACATCCCTTGAGTTGATAGGAGATAAATAAAAAAAAGGTAGGGTGGAGGGTTTTGTTAAGCATAACCTTGTTGTGGGACAACATGCCCCTTCTACAAGATACCCAAAACCAGAATAGGCAAGTCCATGACCAAAAGTTTGTATTTTTCTTGACTTTTTTTTTTTTTTTTTTTTACATGTATAGAATGATCGATGTGGGAAGTCTATATTGGGATAAATAGGTTCTCCTTGAGGTCTTCATGAAGTTGATCGATGTGGGAAGCTCCATAAATTATTTTTATTTTTTAGAAGATAGATTAGTCTTTCTTTTTGTTAGATAGACTAAATACAATAGGTGGCTAACTTTTATAGTTGTCCTTTGAGGGAGTAGTCTACTTATAGTAAACATGAGAGAGAAAGATAGATGTCCTTTTTGAGGAATCATCTATTTGCAAGAAGTTTGACTCAAGGAGTAGAGTTTTTTTATCCCATATATTTTGTATTTTTGGACTTGAAGTCATGGACAAGACTATAAAGGAGTATAGGCCTCTTTTATGAAGGAAAAAACATAGCACAAAAAAGGTTAGCTATGAAAGAGGGGTTTTAAGTGATGAATGACCATGGGATTCCATCCTAAAAAGGATGAAAAGTATCCATGAGAATCATGCCATGAGTAGAGTCATGGTACTCATATTTAAGACAAGGCTGAAAGGTGATGGATAATCACACAATTCTGTTTGAGTCATTGGTCCTTAAAAGAGGTAGGTGAAAGGAAAGGTTTCACTCAAGGGATGAGCATATAAGTGACATAAAGTGATGTAGTACTTTATTCAACAATAGAATGGTCAAAGATGCAAAGCATTAAGGGGCTCAGGTTTGGGTTTACCCTCAAGAGAGGATAAATGATAAGCACTTGATCCATAGGCATGGGTAACAATATAGGGTCCAAGCCAATTAGGGAAAACTTTCCTCATTTACTTTTCTCTTGGCTTTGGTTACATGTTGGTTTTCCTTGAGGACAAGGTCACCAATTTTGAAGGTTTGTTCATGAACACATTTTTCATAGGCATGCTTGATGCATTTTTGGTAGATTTGAAGGTGGTCTAGAGCATTTAGATGATGTTTTCATCTAGTAACTCAAGTTGTGCCAAATTCTTGGTGAAAATCATTCATCAGAGAGCATATCTTTGAGTGATATACAAAGAGATGGAATTTGGACTTCAAGAGGTAGGATGACCTCTATACATAGACCAAAGAGAAAGGTGTGGCATTGGTAGAGGTACAAATGCTGGTACGATAAGCCCATAAGGTGAAAGGAATGTGTGTGTGCCAATCCTTACCAGTGTCATCAATGAATTTCATAAGAATTTTGTTGAGGGTTTTGTTGGAAGATTCAGCTTGGCCATTTGTTTATGGGTAATAGGGTGAAGAGAAACTGAGTTGAATGCCAAAGTTTTCACACAGTTTGCGTAGGGTTTTTTTTTTTAAATTGTTTTCCATTTTCAGTGATAAGGCGATGAGGAACACCAAAATGAAAAATGATATGATGATTGATGAATTCCATGATCTTTTCAGCTTTGGTAGAAATGAGAGGAATGACCTCCACCCATTTTTGTAGTATTTAGGTTCATTGTGATGATCCATTGATGACATTGAGAAGAATGAGGGTTAATCTCTCCGATGAGATCCAAACCCCATTGAGAGAAAGGCCAAAAGTCTCTGGTGACTTGTAAGGCATGACTTGGGGTGTATGATGAAGGTTAGCATGTTGTTGACACTTCACACAATGTTTGACATATTCACAAGTAGTCTTGGTTAAGGGTTGGCTAATAATAGCCGAGGTGAAGGATACATTTAGCAATGATGAGGCCACTAAAAATGTCCACCACAAATCCCATCATGGATTTCTTTGATGGTGTATGGAATTTCAGAACTAGTGAGGCATCTAAGGAGGATACCATCAAAGCCATGTTTGTAGAGAAGACCCCCATGATGATGTAATGAGAGACACTTTTGAGGAAGGCTCATCATCCATTGTGAGTGAGATCTGAGGCAGAATTGAAAGGGAGAGGTAGTCAAAAATTTCTTATACCAAATATCGTCGTGGGTTGGTTTTGATTCTTCCCACAAAATTCATGCCATGAATAAGATAAGAGGGTGACTGCAACCATTGTATTGTGACAAATATTTTAGAGTTCTAAAGGTGAGGCAAGGTATTTGTGAGGTGAGGCAAGCCATGGTATCCATGAATTTGTTAGTGGATCATGGAGTGGTTTGAATGAGGTAGGTGTCAAATGTGGTCAAAAGTATGTCACATGATGTTTATACTTTTAAAGGACCTCATTATGAAACTAGTACAAACCATTGACTTGGTTCACAACTAGTTGAGAGTCACCAAAGATATTAATGGATTTAACATCTAGGGCTATGGTAGTTTGAAGACCCAAGACAAGTGCTTCATACTCAAGATGATGTTGTTGGTGCAATCAAAGTCAAGTTTGAAGGATAAAGGCATAGGCTCACCATCAAGAGGAATGAGGATGACCCTACACCACCCCCCCACGTTGAAATTTAGAACCATCAAAGAATAAGGTCATCTGATAAATGGTGTCATCAAGGGAGAGGGTAGCGATAGATTCATCAGGAAAATCAAAGTTAGAAGATTGATGTCCAGGAAGAGGAGCATCAGCAAGCTGATCTACAATGGTTTGTCCCTTGATAAATTTTGATGAATGAATTCCAGTCTAGGTCTAAGGAGCATGAGCCAATGCGAGGTGCATTGATGTTGGTAAGGTTTAGCATACATGTAATGCAGAGGGGGTCATGTTGGTGATGATGAAGGTTTTGTGGTTAAGTAGGTAGTGGAAAAGTTTAGTAGCCACAAGACCAAGGCTAGGAAAATATTTTCAACATGAGTATACCTAGTCTCATAGTCTAAAAGAGTATGGCTTATGTAATAAACCACTTTCTCCTGTGTTTCTCATCATGATGAGTGAGCATGGCACCCAAGGAATGATTAGTGGCAAATGTAGAGGTAAAAAGGTTTGTCATCTTTAGGTGGGATGAGCACAGGTGGTGAAGAAGGTATTTCTTCAACACTTCAAAGGATTTGTGGCACTCATCATTCCAATTGAAGGAGACATCCTTTTTAAGAAGATGATGAAAAGGGTGACATCGGTCGAAAGTTGGGAAATAAAGTGTCGAATGGATTGTAATTTTCCTTGCAAAACTACGAAGTTGTCGAAGGTTAGTAGGTGGTGGCATCTCGAGAATAGCCTTGATTTTGGTGGGATCAATTTGATGCCCCACAAAGAGATGATGAAACCAAGGAGTTTTCTAGAGAGAATGGAAAAGACACACTTCTTTGGTTGAAGGAAAATGCATAGTATTGGATGAGATGATCAAAGATGACCTTAAGAACTGAGAGGTGTTTGGCATGAATTTTGGACTTACCGAGGTCATCAACATAATCTCCAATATGTCATGCATGATATCATGGAAGATATAAGTCATAGTGCATTGATAATAAGTGGCACCAAATTTTTCAAGCCAAAGGGCATGACATGATAATAGAAGGTCCCCCAAGGGGTGATGAAGGTGGTTTTGTGTTGATCTTCCAGAGTGAGTAATATTTGATTATAACCCGAGAATCCATCCATAAGAGATAACATCTCATGGCCAGCTATAAGATCAATGAGTTGGTCGATGCTAGGTAGAGGAAATTCATCCTTAGGGTAGGCTGAGGTTAAGGTCATGAAATCCATGCAAATGTGGAGTCCCCTGTCACTTTGGTGATAGGAACAATGTTAGAAATCCATTGTGGATAGTCAATGGGTAGAATGAAGGAAATAGAAAGGAGGCATTGGAGTTCTTCTTTTACAAGAAGGGAAATGTGTGGATGCATTTTTCACAACTTCTATTTCACAGGTTTGGCATTGGGGATAGTCATGATGTTGTGGACCATGATATTAGGGTCAATATCGGGCATATCGGCATAAGACCAAGAAAAATCATTGTTATGATCTCAAAGGAAAGAGGTGAAGGCTTCTTGTTCAAAAATCTAAATATTGGCTATCTTTAGAATTTGAGGGTCATCTTGAGTGTGAATGTTGATCTCTATGGTTGATTCATTCAGCATGGTTTGTGTCTCAAAAGGTAACAACAGTGAATGTAAGAATCTTCTACACCTAAATAGGTGAGAATAGAATCATCATCCTGACATTGAATGACATTGATAAAGGTGTGTTTCATCATCTAACATGTCAAGATAAAGAAGAGGAAGGGAAGAAGAGGAACCTCACCACCATCATGATGATAGGTCGAGGTCCCCAAGGAAATGGTGTTCACGAAAAAAAAATTTAGGAGGGATGGATTCTAGATCCATGGACTCCATGGGTGAAGGTGGCACAATAGGTGAGGAAGGTGGGAAGGTGAATATGGATTTTCATCTTTGATGAGTGTAATGTGAGCCTTCTTAGGAGGAGGCTGTGAAGAAAAACCAAGTCCATAATGGTCCTTTTGTTTTTGGGTAGGTGGTATGATTGTGTGATGACCTTTCTCATAAAGACCAAATCCAAAGCCCTTCCAGGCACATCGATGAAGAAAAGTGTGGGTGAAAGTGGTGGTTGGTGAGGTATTGGAAATCAAATGAGAAAGGTCAAGTTTGGGTAGGTGGTTCAGAGAATAAGAAGAAGTGTCTAGTCCCCCATATGTCAGGTTGGTGAAGGTGGGGAGGACCATATGGAAAAACCTCTCCTACACGATGGTCATAATGTGGGTGTTGGTGAAGGCTTCCATACTCTTGAGGAGTAAGGAAGGTGTTTACGTTGTATAAGTGGTATTCCCCAAGGAAAGGCATTGAAAAACACCTACCAAGGGATCAGAGGTCGGGACTTGAGTAGCGGGAATGGATGAGCTACTCAAAGCCTGGAAGGTGGGGTATCAGTTGATGGTGAAATAGGTGTGTTGGTAGATGGGCTAGTTGTGGAAGTTGGAATTAAGGGGGATAATGGGTTAATATGTAGAAGATGTAGTGGTAGAAGTGGTAGATGAGGCGAAGATGTGGAAGATGTAGTGGTAGAAGGTAGATGAGGTAGTGAAGAAGATGAAGTGGTAGGGGTGGTAGATACCTTGACTAGAACAAGGACATCATTTGGTCGATAAAGCATGTTGTAGTTTTAAAAGGGAAGGATCCACCTTAATGGTGTAGGGGTGCCCTTCATACTCAAATTTTATGCAACGGTGAAGGGTTGAAGTGACACACCCCATAGCATGAATCCAGGTCAACCAAGTAGCAAGTTATATTGAAATTCCCCCTCAAAACATAGAATAGTTTGGGACTAGTGTGGGGACCCACACGGATGTGGAGGATGATGGTGCCAAGGGTAGAAGTCAAGGCATCATTGAAATAACACAACATAACAGGTTTTATGCATGTAATGGGTGAGGGTATGCATAATTTTTCATATGCATGGGAAGAAATGATATTGATGCTAGCACCTCCATCAATCATAATATCAATGTGAGTATCATTGATGTAGGTGGTGATGAAGATCTGGGATCGGATCAAGATAGATCATCGATTGATTGAGAGGGAAATCTCAAATCATAAAAACTAATGGTGGAAAACTTGAGGAGAGGAAATGGGTGTGAAGTTTGAGGTGGAGTGGTTAGGGCAGCCACATGATGTGGGTAAAGATGGCAGCCATAGGTGTCGAATCATTTGGTGGAACCTCATAGATTGTAGGACCTCAATGAGGGCCTAATGATGAGACTCAGAGGTTTGAATTAGTCATACAAAGACATCTTCAAAGGATATTGATGAATTTTTTAATCATAGTGTGATGTGTGACTCCATTAGAAATAGGATAATTGACCCATGGATGGTTACCTTGGGGAAGGTGCAAGTGGAATGGTGGGTGAAGGTGCACTAGATGGGCTACCAATTTTTCTCTTTTCCTTTATATTTTTGTGATCAGTGGCTACTCGACCATGTTTATTTCAAATAATTAGAGGAGGAAAATAGGTTATGGAGAGAGTATAGGTAAGGTTTTTGAATAGATATAGGGCTAGGCTATGTGATAGTGGGGAAAAGGGGAAATGGAATTCTCCTCTAGCAAGTCATCTTCATCAAAGATACCATCCAAAGAACAAAGTTGAAGGAGAATGTTTTTAGGGCCTTACAAATTTTCAACATCATGCCTAGTGAGCGATGATATGCACATATTTTGGAGTCATCAAACCCTCTGTTGGTTTGGGTTTGAGCAGGTCATAAGGATTAATAGGTGGCAATGTGATAGTGGAGGTTTCTAACAACCTAGTGAGGATGTTAGAATAGGATCCTACCAATGGATCACAATGAGAATTCAGAGTGGGTTTGGATGAAGGTGTGGATGATTTTTGTGAAAGAGGTGGAGTTGGGGTTGAGTCGGTTTAACTACCTTTTTAGTAGGTAGTGTGGTTTTTGGTTTAGGTTGCACCTTCTTGGGTAAAGGTGTTGGAGTAGTGCATGAAGAAGAAGGGGATGTAGAAGGTGTAGGCATGTGAGTCAACCAAGGTGATAATGGAGGTGTGGGTAAGATCATGGTCAGGGTAATGCAGAAGGTGTAGGTAAAAGAGAAGGTAAAGGTGTGGGTGATGAAGAAGGCATGGGTAGAATAGAAGATCAAAATGAGAGGTGTGGGTTGCCTCTCTTTAATTTTCCTTGGGGAGAGGTATTTGCTTGACCAAGTTGATGGATGTGGGCCTAAGATTGATGGAAGAGGTGAAGGTGAATAAGAAGGCATGGGAGAAACCGGGTATGAGGGCTTAAGAGGTTGGGTCTTCCTCTTAGGTGTGGGAAAATAAACTTGGTGGTGGTTTGTGAGGTAGTCAAATCTATCTTCATAGGGGGATGGACTAGACTAGGCATCGAAAAGACCCCCAATGTAGTGGTAGGTTTAGGTGCAGGTGAAGGTTTGGGTGTGGATGGAGGTTTGGGTGTAGGTGAAGGTTGGGGTGAAGAAGGTTGATGAAGAAAAGGTTGATATGACCTATTTCGGGTGTGATAGATTTGGTTACTTGAATATTTAGGATAGATAGTTGAAGTATCTAGGGACAACATCTACATTTGGGTGGATACTAAGGGAGTTGAAGGCACCCCAAAGTGTGTGGAGTAATCAACATACTCTAAGTGATCGGCCAAATGAGAGAATGGTGTAGAGGTAGAGGAAGATGATGATGAACTTGGTGGTAATCCCTGTGAAGAATTCCAGTTACGTGAGATGGAAGTTTTGGATTCGACTCTTATAGGTAGAAGTGATGTAAGAAGGTTGACAGGATCTTGGAAGACCCTGGGAGAAGCATCACTTACAAGAAGAGGATATATAAAAGTGGCTCCTCTATGGGTCGAGGAGGGAGTAAAGGTAGGTGGTGTAGACTCTTCCTTAGGTAGAGAGAGGATAAGATAGGCTCTTCCATGGGTAGAAGCGTGGGTAGTAGTGGGCTCCTTGATAGGCGGAGGATAAGTGGGGTAAGCTCCTCTATAGATGAAGGAGTAGGTGAGGTATGCTTTGGTGGGTAAAACAGTGGGTAGGGTAGGTTCCTCCATGGGTAGAGGAGTAGGTGAAATAGGATCCTCATGGGTAGAGGATCTTGTACAATAATTTCCTCAATAGATGGGATGGAGGAAATTGAAGCGAAGAAGGACAGTATAATGTGTCAAGATGGCATGGACCTCGTGAACATTGGTGTCATTGCTAGAGGTCTCACCAGCCTGGTTTGATGAAGGGGTATGGTTTGGAAAAGGTTTCTTAAAGACATGAAGGTTTTGATTTTCCACGTTAGGGTTGTCTAGGACGAGATCTCCATTATCTAACATTTCCTGGATAATTTTCTTAAAGGTTTTACAATTGTTGTCACTATGTCTCAAAAAGTCGAAATTGAGAATTTTTTAGGTCATCTTGTGTGTTTTTCGGGCGTCGGACATTTTGTCCCGCATGTCCCAAGATCAAGCGGGCCCTCTGTTCCCCGATCGGCGGTTTCCCGAAGTTTGTCTTTTTGAACTGTCGGACATTTTTGTCCCAAATGTCCCAAGTTCAATTGGGCAAGTTGTTCCATTTTCGTCGAATCGCCCGAACCGCGTGCCGTGCTTTCACGTCCCAAATGTCCCAAGTTCGCTCGGACCCGTTGTCACATTTTCGTCCGATCCGGCCGAGTCGCGTGCTTTGTGCACTTTTGTCCCACATGTCCCAAAAGGCATTTGTGCGTCTTTTCCCCACTTCGCCCGAATCGGCCGAGCCGCGTGTTTCACGCATTCGCGTCCCACATGTCCCAAATGAACCAAGTGCCATTCGTGCTTATTTTTCCCTTCTACCCAAATATCTTGCTTATTCAAATTGGTAGGTATGTATTAAATGCGCATTCATTATCTTTCTCTCTCCTAATCGGCTATATAACGAGTGAACCCCCTATGCATTTTTCACACTGCTTCCATGCTATCCTTTGCTCGAACCCTTGCAATCTATTGGGACCAGAGAACATCATTGTTCTTAGTGAAAGTGAAGAGAGTGAAGTGCCGGCCCTCAAATGCTCCCGAAGCTCAAACGGATAAAGATAAGGAAGTCCAAAGCACTTTGAACTTCCAAGTGCTATTGATTCCTCTCGCAACAATTGGTGAATAAGGTTTTTGATGATGCAAAGGATAATCACAAAGTCCTGGGTTTACAGCGTGGAGTGGAAGATCAAAGTCTTGGAGGAGGCTTTGGGAGAGCTGAAGAATAGGTGGCAGAAGGGTGAGGCTTTCAAGACACTGGTTGTATCTGCTTTCAAAGATATACATTGTCATCTTCAGGATGAAACTTCTGGTGTGCCTCTTTCCTTGCAAGAAATCAAAGCTCAATTGAGCTTTTGTCAAAGATAATCTATTTAAGGAAAGCTCCATTTCCAAAGAGAAAATAAAGGAGATCTCGCTCTTTCAATCTTCCATTGAAGAAGCAAATAAAGACTATCATACTCTTGTCGAGTTTGATAAGGAAATGGAGAAGTGCCTCGGATTTTGGGCTCAATCTACACCCAACACGTTAGTCCCTCGTGGCGAGACATAGCCGGCATTGAAGATAGATTCAGCAATGGTGAATTTTGAAGTCGGTGGGTCCCTCCCATTCATAACCACATGTCTTCTTCTCCTTATTCTTCTCTTCTTTTCTAATTCTTTTCTCGAATTCATTGTAATAAGTTGAGGTATTGCGATTGGCAATCCTTAACTAATCTTTAGTTAAAAGAAGTGGTTACTGAGGAGTAACTGATTTGTAAGCTATATAATGGCCTTTCCATGCCATTTTGAAGGAGGAGGAAGAACTTGGCTTATTTTTTGAAAGTGTAAATAGATCATAAAGAAATCAATACGAAGGGCTTTTCATTCTTTGTCTATCCGATCTCTTTTATCCCAAAGATTTCATTTAATTTTGTGAAGATTATTTGTTTGTGTTATGTTAAGAAACTTTGTGTTACGCGAGATGTTATTTACGAACTTTGTGTCTTTAAATTCCATCTTATTTATATGATACAAATGATCTTGTTTCAATTCACTTTGTAACTTCGCACATAAAAAGAATTACTCATTATCTATAATTTTGAGTGTTTCCTTTACTGCTCATTCTCGTATTCTCATTCCTCAGTCCTTTTGTAATTGATGATCTTTATAGAAAACACTTTCGTAATATCCAAGTTCAACCAAGAAAATCATGTTTTGTATATTTGTAAATAGGTTTGTTTCTGAATAAGGGAACCTCTCCCATTAAAGAGGAGGGACTTCTTGTCCCACAACTGCTTGCTCTTCGTAAAGTCCTATTTGACGACCAACAGTTTTTGGTGACTCCACTGGGGAAAATCATATTCCAGTTCTGTAATTTTTGATCATCCTTTGATCTGGCGACTCCGCGTTTTACTCGAGGGAGAAGGGCCCTTGGTATTGAAGATTCTCAGTTTCAGCTTTTGGAGCAGCAGGGTTTTCCTTTCCCTTCAACAAGAAATAGAAAGACTCGTTCGACAAGCACTCCACCTGTTCAAGATAGAATTCCTACGGGTGGTATTCCTTCAGAGCCAGCTAGTCCTAATCTTCGAGCTTTGATTCTTGCTGGTGTTGCAGTTCCTCTCCAAGCCATTTTTCCAAGAATGGCGGTACCATTGCCCTGGGGTCATCGTGTCGGGCCCCTTGCTCTTCCTCAGCCTTTGCATGAGTTACCCAGAGGTAACTAGAAGAACTTCCCTAAATTCAAAGGCGATGGCAAAGTGCATCCTGATGAACACATCGCAGCCTTCATAGTTGCATGTGGAGTTCTAGGAGTTGAACATGAAGACGTCTCCGTGAGACTGTTCATTGAGACTTTACAAGATAATGCTGCTGATTGGTTCTATCACCTTCCGGCTGGTGCTATCACTAGCTGGGACACCATGAGAACTAGGTTTGAAAACCATTTCAAACCAGCAGAAGATGTGCATGCCTTGCTAGCCCAAATCTCTCAGATAAAGAAAGATTCACAAGAGCCCATGAGAGAATTTGTGGCCCGATTCAATAGGTTGATTAATAAAATTCCACCAAATACTCGACCTGTTGATCAAATCCAAAAATGTTTCTTCCTAAATGCCCAATCGCCTGAAGTTAGTTATGCGCTAAGAAGGGCTAATCTCGCAACATTGGCTGAAGATCAAACTCTTGCTGTTAGTGTCGAGGATGATTTAATCATGTCAGGGAAGTTGAGGAGAGACCCTTCCAAATCTAAGTCTGCTTCTTCCTCCTCTTCCACCCCTGGACCTAATACTGATCCATTGGTTCAAAAACTTGCGAATGATCTCATTGCCATAAAGAAACAATTGGCTCAGCATGCTCCCTATGCAGATGTTCCAAGGAGGAATTTTCAGCCCAGAAATCGTTTTCCTACTTCTCAAACAAGATTAGCACTTAAGGACCTCTATTAAAGTTCCCGCTAAATGCAACTTTGTGAAGTTAAGGAACCGGATGATGATGAGGATAATGAAGCTTGTGAGGAATTTGTGGAAGAAGTTGATGATGAAGCGAGATGAACTTGAGGGATCTCGAGTTAATTTCTTCACCACCGAGGGCATTGATGATGGAGTTGATTATGATGAATTAGTAGCGAGACATGAATAGCGAATCATTCACTTTCATGACTCGAGCAGCGAGACAAATCGAGAGGAGAAAGTGATGCAGCCCCCTAAGAAATCTAAGGAGCAGCCAAACTACAACTATCCCGTAATTGCAAAAGAGGATCTCCTATCCCCGTTTCATCTACACCAAAGGTGAGTCCTATTAATCCTGCTATTAAAGTTACTTCTTTTTCCCCTAAAGTTGATAAACCTAGGATCTCAAGTGATGATGGCCCATCCACTTCTGGGTCTTTTGATATTATTGATCACCTGAAAAAGACTAAGGTTCAAATCTCAGAGGCTGAGTATTATCAAACCCATCCCAAAGCTTTTGCTAAAATGATTCACTTTGTCAATTCCCATTCTAAAACCACCTCTAAAGGCCTTTTACCCACTCCTTCTGCACCACAGCCTAGTCTGGTAGCCGCTGTCACCTCACCTAATGACAAAATCAAACCATTTTATGTAACACTTCTTATAGCTGGCCATAGGCTCAGTAATTGTGTCATAGACTCAGGAGCCTTAGACAATGTGATGCCTGCTAAAGTAGCTCATGCCTTAGGCTTGACCCTCACACACACTTATGGATCTTGTTACTCTATGGAGAGTAAGGAAGTGCCCTTGGTCGGAAGAATTAAAGATGCACAAGTAGCTTTTCTGCTTTGCTTGAGAAGAGAGTTTTGGCTACCATCTTAGTAGCAGATATTCCTCCTTCATACGGGATGTTGCTAAGCGAAACCTTCGTAAGGATGTGGGTGGAGAAATTCAAATGGATTGGTCACATGCACTCGTACCTGTTAATGGACAAATGAAGAAGTTGCTGCCTGAGAAGCAATCTGAGTATATTGTACAAAAAACGGATGATCCTAAAGCACAAATACTCTATGAGGATATGGGTCATGGCAACTACATGATTATGTCCCCTGATGAAATTCAACTCCCCAAAGTGTCACCTAAAGATCCTAATGGTGTTTGGATTTTAGAGTTTGATGGAAGTTGTTCCTCAGCTAGTTCTGGAGCTGGTGTCCTACTGGTGTCACCTGAAGGAAGCCTACATCCTTTTTCATTCAAGTTGCAGTTCGAAAATACTAATAATACAACAGAGTATGAGGCTTTCATTCTTGGGTGCAAGTGGCCAAAGAACAAGGTGTAAAGAATCTTCTGGCTCATGGTGATGCGGAATTGATTGTAAAGCAAGTTAGAAACCTTTTCCAGGTAAAAAATGGAAGGTTGAAACATTACCGGAATCAGGTTTGGGATTCCATTGAATTTCTTGATGCTTTCTCCATCGAAGCAATACCTAGGGAGAAGAACAGCAGGGCTGATTCACTAGCAGTCTCAGGGTCACTACTGATTCCTCATCCTGACTTCTCTCAAGATAAGTTCACCATTGAGATGGTCCATCGACCTAGTGTACCTGATAATACAAATAACTGGCAAGTTTTCAATGATGATCAACACTTGCTTTCTTTCTTAGAACTCAAGGGTAATTTTGAACAGCTATATTTTGAAGGAAGCGACAACCTGCCTCGTGAAAATGTGCCCTTTGACAAAGCAGTCACTCAAGGAGAAGAAACGGATCAGGATGGATGCATCAAACTCAAAGGAAACAAGATTCCTAAAGGATTGGTGAGTTTAGAGGAACTATTTGATAAACATGACAGGTATGTGAAGTCTAGAGCTTCTACTGGACCTCAACAATCAGCTGAGTATGACAAAATTAATATTGGGAGTTCTACTGATCCTAAGCTCGTGAACATTGGAAAATGTTGCACAGCAGATGAGAGGAAAAAAGCAATTGATCTTTTAAAGAGGTATAAGGATGTTCTTGCTTACTCTTATGAAGATTTAAAAGCTTTCAAACCAAAAGATATGCAACATTTTATTCCTCTCAAACCTGGAATTAAGCCTTTTAAGCAGAAATAGAGGCAATACAACCCCAAAATAGCTGACACCATCTTTCAGAAATACAGAAGTTGTTGAAGGCCAAAATCATTTTTCCCATTCACCATTCAACATGGATTGCCAATATTGTGCCTGTTAGGAAGAAAAATGGTGAGATCCGCATCTGTGTTGATTTCAGGAATCTGAATCAGGCTTCCTTGAAAGATAATTATCCTTTGCCTATGATGGATCAGGTCTTGCAAGCAGTAACAGGATCTGAAATGTTATCTATGCTTGATGGATTCTCGGGATATAATCAGGTAGAGGTTGATACTGCAGATCAACACAAAACAACTTTCACTACTCCTTGGGGTACCTTTTCTTACAAAAGAATGCCTTTTGGGCTCATTAATGTTGGTGCCACTTTTCAGAGAGCTATGGATCTAGCCTTTGGAAGTTTGAAAGGGAAGTGTATTGTCATATACCTTGACGACTTGACTGTGTTTTCTAAAACAAGGGCGGATCATTTTGACCACCTGGAGATAGTTCTGCTAAGATGCAGAGAACATGGGATTTCTTTGAATCCTAAAAAATTTGTCTTTTGTGTCACAGAGGGGAAATTATTAGGGCACATCGTCTCCAAAGATGGTATTAAGATTGATCCTGAGCGAGTTCAAGCTATCCAGCAAATTCCTCTCCCAACCAGCAAAAAGGGCGTGCACTCTTTCTTTGGTAAGATCAATTTTTTAAGAAGGTTCATCCCTGATTTTGCAGAGTTAACTTTGAATATTTCCCAAATGATGAAAGGAAAACAAACGTTTGGTTGGTCTTCTGAAGGAAAATAATCCTTTGAAGGTATTAAAAGATTTTATTATCTATTGCTATGCCACGATAATACCTTGGCTCTTGTTTTTGACTCAAGAAGATTCTAATGAGCACGAACTCCCAATTGCATTCATGAGCTATATTTTGAAAGATCATGAGTTAAAATACACCATGATGGAAAAACATGCTTTTGCAGTGGTTAAAGCTGTCAAGCAGTTTCGTTTTTACATTCTCAACTCTCATTCCATGGTGTTGGTTCCAGATACAACTATTAAGTCAATTCTCACACAACAGGAATTTGGATCCAAGAGAGGGAACTGGGTTGCTAAGGTCCAAGAATATGATATTGACATCAAACCAACCAAGCTTGTTCGTGGAAAAGGCCTTTGTGAGCTCATTGCTGAAGGAGCTAAACATGAGTTGTTGGAGGATAAAGTTGGCCTTCCTACCGTTCTGTTTCTTAGCTCAGTTGATGAATGGTATGCTGATATCACTCATTTTCTCACCTATGGAGAATGCCCCTCTCATTTGACCGCCAAAGAAAAGAGGACTGTTAAACTAAGGTCAGTGCAATATGTGTTGTGGGAAAATGCCTTGTTCAAACGTGGGTTAGATGGAAGGTTTTTGAAATGTGTGGACAAGGAACAGCAGAAAAAGTTACTCTCAGCTTTTCATGATCAGGCATGTGGAGGACACTATTCATCAACGGTCACTGCTCATAAGATACTTCGTGGAGGATATTACTGGCCTTCCTTGTTCAGAGATGCATCCAAGTGGGTTGATAAATGTGAGGCTTGTCAGACTTTCGTGGGTAGACCTAAATTGGCCTCTTTGCCTCTTAAGCCAGTTGTAATTGAAGAACCTTTTCAACAGTGGGGTTTGGACTTCATTGGAACACTTAATCCTACTTCTAGTGCTGGTCATACTCATGTATTAACTGCCACGGATTATTTCACCAAATGGGTAGAAGCTATTCCAGTTAAGAGTACTACTTCTGAAGTGGTGTGCAGCTTCATCAAAGAGAACATCTTGGTAAGGTATGGTGTACCTAACAAGATTGTGACAGATAATGCTTAATTTCTCTTTAACCGAGATAATGGATTTTTGCTATGGGTATGGCATCTCTTTGGCTCACTCCTCATATTACTATCCTCAGGGAAATGGGCAAGCAAAATCCACTAATAAAAATTTGGTGACTATTATAAGGAAATTAGTCAATGAGTCTCAACGAAACTGGCACAAGAAGCTCTATGATGCTCTTTGGGCAGATAGGATTACACCAAAGAGAGCTATTGGAATGTCTCCTTTTCAAGTGGTATATGGAGTAGAAGCTCAATTGCCAGTAACAGTGGAGCTGCCAGCCTTGCATCTAATGAAGGCCATTGAAGATACTAGTTTCAGTGATGCTTTGGATAAGAGAATTATGTATCTTCACAAATTGAATGAGGACAGATTGGAGGTTGCTGATAGGATATCTGTTCACCAGCAGAAGGTAAAGGTCCTGTTTGATAAGAAAGCTAGGTTCAGAGATTTCCAAGTTGGAGACACTGTTTTTTTATGGGATAAAAGGCATGAACCTCATGGCAGCCATGGCAAGTTTGATTCCCTTTGGCTCGGACCTTTCAAGATCAGACACTTTGCTGGTAAGAATTCTTTTTATCTTGATTACATGGATGGTTCTCCTCTCCCACTTCCTTATAGTGGGCAATACCTTAAATTGTTCAAGTCATAGGTGATTAGGGAGTCCTTTGTATATTCTCATAGCAGCCTGCGTTTTTATTTTTCTTTCCTTTTTGTTTTGGTGTGTTGTCCTCTGTATTAGTTTACTTTTTGACTCGTGGCCCAATGGATAAGGTCTTGATCCGCTTCCCGAGTTTTCTAAGTTCTTACCTTGTCCCATTCCTTGAATTTATGCCAAGTCATCCCCAGAAGGAGCCAGTTGTTGTCCACTCAAAATTTCCCTGCTCTTAAGAAAGTGAAATTTAAAATTTTGAGTTTAAGTGTCTTCTCTGTTGTACTTAATGTTAAAAGTCGAGAAATTGAGAAAATCTGCGTTTTTGGGTCATTTTGTGTGTTTTTCGGGCCTGTCGGACATTTTTGTCCCGCGTGTCCCAAGATCAATTGGGCCCTCTGTTCCCCGATCGGCCGGTTTCCCCGAAGTTTGTCTTTTTCGGGCCTGTTGGACATTTTTGTCCCAAATGTCCCAAGTTCAATTGGGCAAGTTGTTCCATTTTCGGCCGAATCACCCGAACCGCGTACTTCGCGCTTTCACGTCCCAAATGTCCCAAGTTCACCCGGACCCGTTGTCACATTTTCGTCCGATCCGGCCGAGTCGCGTGCTTCAGCACACTTTTGTCCCATGTCCCAAAAGGCATTTGTGCGTCTTTTCCCCGCTTCGCCCGAATCGGCCGAGCCGCGTGTTTCGCGCATTCGCGTCCCACATGTCCCAAATGAACCAAGTGCCATTCGTGCTTATTTTTCCCGCTCTACCCGAATATCTTGCTTATTCAAATTGGTAGGTATGTATTAAATGCATTCATTATCTTTCTCTCTCCTAATCGGCTATATAACGAGCAAACCCCCTATGCATTTTTCACACTGCTTCCATGCTATCCTTTGCTCGAACCCTTGCAATCTAAATTCCTGCGCGTGTATCCCTTCCCTCTGTAATTCCTTCCCGAGTCTAGTTTGTGGCTCTGCCCTCCGAATTACTATCAATATGAAGATCAAATTTCAGGGACAGGAACAAATCTCGCCACTAGAGTCTGCTCGTTCCCAATATTGGGGACAGTGAAGCTCGTCATCTTGACTTTGGTGATTTTTGGGCAAGGATGGCAGATGTAAACCCTACACCAATTGAGATGATTCACGACAACGGTTTGGCTTTCACTGGAGGTTTCCCAATCTCGGTGCAATGTCTTGTCTGATGCTTTCATGCGGAGCTCACTTCGACCCTGATTCGAGTGAATTGACCAACGTACACGGGGAACTCATCACCAAACTGGACGCTGCCACCATTAGCACTGCACTGAGGATTCCAGAAATGGATAATGCCATAGTTGTTTCCCAGAATCAAGCACAGGCCCTGTTCAATCAAGACAGCGACAAATACAAGGCGCGGGTGGCGAAGTCCTGGCTAAAGAACCCTAAGAAGGGAGCATCTCGTCTATCCAAGACTCTTTTCTAGGCTGATTTCAATGAAGAATTGTCAGATTTTATAATCCTACTGGCTCGGGTTATGGGCTTACCCTCTACTAATGAATTCCATTTCTGGATGTGCCCGCTCATCAGCATGGTGTGCGAGGGAACTCAAAATATCAACTGGGTGGAAATCATCAGCATGAACTTGGCGGAGCAGCTGTCCAATGTACAACAAACGAAGAAGTTCTACATGACTTTGTACTGATGTATACTACGCGGCATCAAGGCAATGGTTTGGTTTTCTTACATTGATGCCCACAGGATGATCCTATATATGCCTACTACCCGTAGTTCACCCTAGAGACCCGAAATCACAATTTAGAAGGGTAAATGATGATTTCACCATGTACGTGGTCGGGCTTCTTGAGGGTGACAACTGCTTTAGAAGGTTTTCTCGATGAAGCCATGAACACGATATCGCACTACAATGCCTATTTTATCCAATTCAAAAAATTCTCCTATATCGGAGCTTCTTTGGCTATGAGAGCACCCCTTTGAGGCTTCCCATGTTCTACAGGTGATAAGATGGCTTTGATAGAAGTATGCGGGCGATTAGACAAATTACACAGAACTGCGAGAGACAAGAAGATTATTGGTTTGCACTTTCCCATCTCTTTGGGAAATTACACTTGTAAAATAGCCCCTGGGCCTTACAGAATATAGAAAGAGCCCCGGTTCCCATCACTTTGTTCATTTCTTCAAGCTAAGAACTTGCTTCGACTTGAAGAAGTTCATTGAAACGAACATCAAGATAATCTATCATCATAGGCGGAAATCTGAAAGACTATTGGGCTGGTTTATGCTATGCAAATGATTTTGAGGCTAGAAGGAGGCACTATGGGAGGTTTTCTCTGCAATTGATCCAAGAACTTGGCTTGTACCAAGTTCCTGAAGGACTCCAGGATGACAACTCTGATCTATACTCATATGAGTATGATAATGTGGTTAAGCACACTCCTTTGGAGGACTTGGATTGGACAAGAAAGAGAAAGATGATCTTGCCAAGATCCTAGCTCCGGTCTTAGTCGGGACTAAGGTGCGGTTTGATAGGAAAGTTCGAGAGCTTAGAAGGCACTCAGGAGAATCCTCCTCTAAGGATGTTTCAACACTAAGGAGGGAAGCATCGACTCCCATATCAGACACACCTGTGCAAACCCCTCCTGCCTCATCAACGCAAGGACCTGCAGCTTCCACTCCTTCATCCACTCAAGTATACCAGAAGAAATTCAAAGAGGTTAAGAAGGAGCCTGTGGAAAAAGATCCTCAAAGAAAGCAGGTAGAAGTGCCTTTGGGACCAGAGAACATCATTGTTCTCAGTGAAAGTGAAGAGAGTGAAGTGCCAGCCCCTACAAATGCTCCTGAAGCTCCAACGGATAAAGATAAGGAAGTCCAGAGCACTGAACTTCCAAGTGCTATTGATTCCTCTGCAACAATTGTCTCAAGCGCCCCACTCACATCTCAACTTGAGACAACAGTTGTGCAAACCTTGAGCGTCATGAGCTCTCTGTCTCTTGGTCCTCTTGCCCCTCCTATTGCTTCCTCTTCCTCTTTTGCATGGGTGCAACCTTTTGTCGACAGTAAAAAGAGGAAATCTTCCTCTCGGAGCTTAGGGCCAAATTTTGATGCTGTGGCAGCCTTGTTAGGCACTACTCCTTCTTGTGCCAAGAAAGCCAGAATCACCTCCAGGATAGTGTCGATGCTCGGGTCAGTCAATTCAATTCTTGAGATTGCTAAGCCTACAGTAGAAAAATTAGAGTAGGACTTGCAGGCATCTGACCTAGAACTCTCAAGGATTCCTATGGGAGAGTCTACTCCTGAAGGTGAGATCCACAACCTCCAGGAAACGGTCACAAGAGTCATTGGGAGGGTAGAGAAAGGGCAGCAAACTATTGAATAGTTGGAGGAACAAGCCCATATTCTCACAGGTTTTATCAAATCTCTTTTGTCTAAGGACAAAGTTTTGGACCCTACCCCATTGACTACCCTTACGCCACTTTGTAATTTTGAGCCAAGATGAAGTACGAGTATCAAAGACATGCACAAGTATTCCATCTATGGCAGAGCTATGGAGGCCATGGTGGAAGATATGCTTGTTGCAGGATTGAACTTCATCGATGAAGCTTTCAAACTCCACAGAAAGGTGAACAATTTGCAACAGAAGCTCTCCTCCACTATCGGGATCATAGATAAAGAGCTCAAACTCTGGAGCAGTTGCATAGTAGACCTCCGTCTCATGGGACAGACAGATGAGAACATTTTATTGGCGAATAAGGTTTTTGATGATGCAAAGGATAATCTGTCAAAGTCCTGGGTTTACAGCGTGGAGTGGAAGATCAAAGTCTTGGAGGAGGCTTTGGGAGAGCTGAAGAATAGCTGGCAGAAGGGTGAGGCTTTCAAGACACTGGTTGTATCTGCTTTCAAAGATATACATTGTCATCTTCAGGATGAAACTTCTGGTGTGCCTCTTTCCTTGCAAGAAATCAAAGCTCAATTCAGAGCTTTTGTCAAAGATAATCTATTCAAGGAAAGCTCCATTTCCAAAGAGAAAATGAAGGAGATCTGCTCTCTTCAATCTGCCATTGAAGAAGCAAATAAAGACTATCATACTCATGTCGAGTTTGATAAGGAAATGGAGAAGTGCCTCAGATTTTGGGCTCAGTCTACAGCCAACACGTCAGTCCCTCGTGGCAGAGACATAGCCGAGGCATTGAAGAGATTCAGGCAGCGAATTTTGAAGTCAGTGGGTCCCTCCCATTCATAACCACATGTCTTCTTCTCCTTATTCTTCTCTTCTTTTCTAATTCTTTTTCTCGAATTCATTGTAATAAGTTGAGGTATTGCGATTGGCAATCCTTAACTAATCTTTAGTTAAAAGAAGTGGTTACAAAGAGTAACTGATTTGTAAGCTATATAATGGCCTCTCCATGCCATTTTGAAGGAGGAGGAAGAACTTGGCTTATTTTCTGAAAGTGTAAATAGATCATAAAGAAATCAATACAGAAGGGCTTTTCATTCTTTGTCTATCTGATCTCTTTTATCCCCAAGCTTTCATTTAATTTTGTGAAGATCATTTGTCTGTGTTATGTTAAGAAACTTTGTGTTCTGGCAGATGTTATTTACAGAACTTTGTGTCTTTAAATTCCATCTTATTTATATGATACAAATGATCTTGTTTCAATTCACTGTAACTTCGCATACATAAAGAATTACTCTGTTATCTATAATTCTGAGTGTTGCCTTTCTGCTCATTCTCGTATTCTCATTCCTCGAGTCCTTTTTGTAATTGATGATCTTTATAGAAAACACTTTCGTAATATCTAAGTTCAACCAAAAATCATGTTTTGTATATTTGTAAATAGGTTCGTTTCTCGAATAAAGGAACCTCTCCCATTAAAGAGGAGGGACTTCTTGTCCCCTAACTATTGCTCTTCGTAAAGTCCTATTTGACGACCAACAATAGGTGGAAGGGTGATGACTCCCACCTTTAACAAATTTTCCAACACAAAGGAGTAAGGCTATCCTATGGGGGTATAATGTTTATGTTCATACTTGTATTGGAAATTCTGAATAGGGACATATTAGGAGGAGGTTTTGGTTGGTTTGATAGATGAGAGGGCCGGATTTCAAGACCACTACCTTGGTGGATCATTTTTCCTTAGAATTATTGTTGGAATGATTGTTTTGCATTTTAGAAGAAGAAGATGAGTCATTCGACCTAAACTAAGTGTTCTTGTTGTGTAACTTAACCTTTTCCTCTTCAAGGGCATGAATATCTAGCTTCTGAGCCATGGTGAATGCCTCGTCAAATGTTTGAAATGTTTGTACCTGAAGATTTGGGGAAATGTGCCTAACACAAGCCCTCCTAAACAAATATATTATCTCGGATTACGGAAGTTAAAAGGTGAGTTGATTAATGAGCCTCTGCTAGCGTGTGAAAAATTTAATGATAGAATCGTCATCATACTAATGAATAGAATATAAATCAGTCATGGATACCTTCTTAGAGATATTGATGGAGAAGTGATCCAGAAAGTCTAGGCTAATTGGTTGAAGGAAAATATTGAGTTCCTAGGTAAAGCACTATACCAATCTAGGAAAGTCTTGACAATGACATGGGAAAAGTCCTAAGGAGTAAGGCATCGTCATGGGTGATCAAATAACATACATGTTTGAATGATCGCAAATGTTTTTAGGATCTTCCTTGCTATTAAATTGATTAAACTTAGGAAACTCCCAATGTGTGGGATAAGGGTGAATGGGTATGGATGGATGAATAGGCTCATTACAGATTTCATCATAAGTCAAGGCATTGTGAGAGCTAGAAACAGATGCTTCGAGGGTTTGCATCTTATCCATCATCATCTTTATAATATCCGTTATAGGATTATATTGAGGGACGCCCCCTTGTGGTATAAGGGGGTGGATAAGATGAGTGGGTAATCAACGGAACACTAGTGTTTGGTGGCGTCAAATAAGAAAATTGAGATGGTGGTATGTAATAGGGAATAGATGAAAAGGAATGTACCCTGAATAATAAGTGGAGGTGATGAGTAGTTGTTGAGGTAGGGTGTAGGTAGGAAGAAATTGTGTAGAGACCCTTGTGGTGATGGGCGGAAGAGTTTGGGGTATAAAAGAACCAGATTATGAAAGGAGGTATAGGATGTTGATGTCACTGATAGTTGAGAAGTTATAGGTACTGATGATGTGGGAATACCTATACTAAGATCCGTAGATGAAGATATGGCATATGTAGAGGCGCTAGCAGAGGTTGGGGAGTGACAAATGTCGAAGGTGCAATAGACACCGAAGGTGTGACATGACGCCGAAGGTGACATTGAGGCGAGAGTTGGTAACATTGAAGTATAATTTATGGATATGGCAGGGGGCATGGAGGTAGGCATACCAAATAGTGGCTGGCCCGATGAATCGTGGGTAGAAGAGTGGGCGAGGTAATGTTGCAAGGCCAAGAGGTTGTGATCAAGGAATTTAGAAAAATCCTCATCACCTACAGGTATAGTCACGATATTAGGATCCATCGAGATGAGATGGAGGGTGGTGAAGGGCTAGTGGGAAAGGGTACACAACTAGCGTGAAAAGTAAGTGCTTACACCTTTTGGCGAGTCTAAACATATAAAGGTGAAAAAGAGGTAGTTTAGGCTCTGCAAAACTAACGAACGCAGAAATAGATGTTTGGTGAAGTCTGGTAGATAGAAATTGATTTTTATTTCTAATAAAAATAAAAAACACATAGACCGACGTCGGTCAATAAACCGGTGCTAGTTAGGTAGAAAGACCGATGTCGGTTACTGTGAAAATAAAGAAATTTGGAAATTTGGAGAAGAAAAGTGGAAAACAGGTAAAACTAGGTCCTGTTAGGGGTGACAAAGACTCAGAAATAAGTGTGTTGAAAGATCTAGAACACAAAAAATTAGAACATAAGAAGATAATGTTTTTTTCAAAAAAAAAAAACACAGAGAAACTGATGGCGGTTAGTTAACTAGTGTCGGTATGATGAAAGAACCGATGTCGGTTATTGAGATTTTTGAGAAGATGAAGAAATTTTTAGATTTTGAAGTGAATTAAGTCAAAACAAGCCAACACAAAAGTTGTGTATAACATAAATATGTCCTATCACACTCGAGAAAAACTAGAATACACTGGCTGTGATGGTGGAGTGTGAAAGAGAAGAAAAAGTGATGAATCATCCTCACAACTCAAAATGCAATTCAATCAAGCAAAAACTAGCAAAACACGTAAATCCTAGGTGTCATATTTTAGTGTTTAGTGGCTTATGCCTTTTATAATTATTTGTGAATGAAATAGAGTTTTGGATAACGAAGGTGCCCTAAAAGCAAGCTATGGCTGGTTTTAGGTTAGTTTTGGATAAAGAGTCCTCGATATACCTTTCAATACATGAGGTCCGAGGTCTAATAATATGACAAACCGTCCAAAACAGTAGGCGGGGCCACCGTCAACGGGTTGTTAAATCCTTAATAGCTTCTTCCTAGAAGGGAATGTTTAAGAAATGTGTAAATTGTGTAAGTGATTTTTCTTGGGAGTGTGTGCAAAAATGTGAACTACACTTAATCCAATCTAATCACCAAGTGGTCATGACCTCCACCATGTGATTGCTAATTAAATCTATGTGATCTAATGCAACACTCAAAGGATGAAATGCATAGATTTTAAACCCAAATCAAAAATTATATTCAATGTAGCAAAAGGAGAACAGGAAGAGGAATGCTCTTTCACTAAATGTAATATAGAAGAAAAGAAGAAGTGTTCTTTTTAAGCACCAAAGGACATATTTCTTTTAGAAAAATAGAAAGAAAAGAATATTTTCAGGGGAGAGATTTAGTGTGAATTTTTTAGGAAAGAAACAAACACACAAATGCACCCTATATGAACAATGAAAAGAACCCACAAGATGGGGTCCCACCGGGCATGCCAAAATGTTTCACCACAAAGTAGAGATAAAACATATAAGAGGTAAAGGTGAGGAGGAATACCTGTGATAGTCGAAGAAGGTTGCACACCGTTGAATGTTGACCAAGATGATTGTGAAGAGCTTCCCTTTGGATAGGAGGAACGACCTATAGAAGTAATACAATACCACCAAATAATATTAAACAACATATGGCAGTGGATTGCTAGCATATGTTAGTTCCGGAAGTAGGGTTCTTCGAAAAGGCTATAAATCTGTTGTATTTAACAATTTAATGTAAGGAAAGAGTATAAACAAATGAATCCTATTGTAGTTAATATGATTTAGGCATCTCATATAAAACATAATAAGAAAATATAATCTAACAGACAAGTTATGATTAAATTTGGAGGGCTGGTAGGTTGGTTTAGGCTTACAGGTTTGACAAGAGGCTATAAATGAGGTCTGGGAAAGATTTGGTGAGGTTCTAGGTTGTTGGGAAGGATTTATTAGCTCGCTGGTTTGGAGGATCTTACCACTCACGAGACCATGTCAGTTAGGTGATCGATGCCGACTACTGGTAAAGAGCCTACGTCGGTTGGGTGACCGATGTTGGTAGGGGTAATTGGATAATAAGGATTAAAATGGGTTGATAGCATTTCTCTATGATTGCAAAGAGATTTGGGAAGGCTTGGGTGAGGTCGTGGGATTTTTAAGAAGACCCAGAGGTGGTAAGATGGGTGTTAGGGTAAGGTATGAAGGTTATTTAGGAAGATGGTTGGATGGAGGTGTTGTAGGAGAGATCCATGTATGACAGAGTTAGAAGGAAGAAAATAAATGATAAAAACTAATCTACTGAAATCAAATGACAAAGAAGAAAATTACTTACTTGTTAAATGAATCTGAATAGCAAAGGGTGGTGGTAGTTGAAAGAGAGGTTAGTCCCGAATGAATGCAGCGGTAGCAGGAAGGCACAATGCTTCCCTGTGAGTGCATTGGAGCTTTGGATTAACATGTTGATGAATGGAGTGGTGCCTGAATGCAATAAGGGCCTCTGGTATGTCACAAGATCGCTGGAAAGCTCGAGAGTAAGGATGCAAGGTCGCAAGAGCCAAGAAGCTAGATTCGGGAACACGAGTAAAGGATTGGAAATCCATATTTAAGGTAATCAACAAAGTGGTTAGGTGACCGGCACCAACCAATGAATAACCGACATCAATTAGGAGAAAAGGTCATATTTTCCAAAAATAGCCTTTTCTTCCCAATTTTAGCATGATTCAAAATTGATCCTAGGTCAAAAGTGTGGGTTGTTGCTAAATGGAGTGGGAAATTGGTTAGAGGGATAATAGGTAATTAAGATTAGGGTTAGAATGAGTCCTAGTTAGTTAAGGGGAGTGGGGACTTAGTCTAGGTTAATTAATAGGCTTGGAATAGGTCTAGGATGATGTGGAGAGGAGGTGGCTATGTGAGGTGGAAATTAATTTAATTTATGTAATTAAATTAATAATGATGTGAGGAGGGGTCATGGTTAGATGTATGTTAATAGAAGGGAACTTGGCGGTGTGACCTAATTCACGCAAATGATGTAAGGTTTATTAATGGTGTTTACAATCTGTTTGTGATTAGTTTAATTGGTAAATTTAAATTTGAGAAATTAATACCATGTTCCGAGTTATGAAGATAGAATTTATTGATTTGTGTAATGATATGATATGACATGAAAGATTTTGCAATGTCGTAATTAGTGAATTTATTAAAGGATTCAAATTTATGAGGATAGTAAATAATGGTTATAGAGAATCTAGAACCATGCAAGAAGACCTATTGCTCGATTTATGGTGGAATTCTTAGAATATTTGAAACTTTGTGATTCCTAGGTTTGCGGGGTAAGAAATGTACCATTCTTGATGTTTAGTGAATGATTAAACCTCTGTGATCACTTAAACATGTGCATGATAGTGAAACACATCTACAATAGGATTTAAGAGGTTTAAAATTGTTTTACTTTTCATTTAAGGTATTTGGAAGCCTCACGAGATGTCTCAAAGCGGCAGTGGGGTTTAGACCAATCCTTGAGAATGAAGGTATAAAACTTCTTGCTAATGCTTGAAAATTAAAGAAATCACCTAGACTAGGAATAAAACCACATTTTAAAGCTTTAAGACGTTAAGATACCTGAGTTCTTGATATTTTCTTGATAGTTTTCCTCTAGAAAGGACTGTAAGAGAGTTTCCCATGGTTTGAATAGAGTAACTCAAGTCAAAAGATTGATACTTAGATCATGACCCATACATTGGAAGAAAGCTTCTTGACATGGCTTTCATGCATATTTGAAATTTTGAATTTTGGAGAGAATCCATTCTTCTAGAATCCTTGACAGTTTAGTAGAAGAAGACTACTACTACAGATCTTAGGAGGCCTAATTAGAGAAGGAAAACTTGTTTAAAGAGGGTTTATGCTTAGAAGTTGGCCAAGAAATCTTGTGGGTGACTATAACTTGATAATGGGTATTAGAAACAACCATTGGTTTATTAAGTATCCTCCTAGAAAATATTTTATGCATGATAATGTAAGGATGCATGGCTACTAGAAGGCAAGTCAACTAGGAAAGATAAAAAGGTGATTGGGAGAGAATCATTTGGACTTAGACTATAAGATTTTCCACACACCATATTAAAGATAAATGGTATTTGGAGAAGCTTATAGTTTGTTTTGGGTATGCAGCAAATGCTCTAACCATGAAAACACCAAAGTGGTCATGATTCTTGAGAATAAAGTAGGAAATTTTTCAAAAGGAAAAGCAATCTGAGTTTTTCTATATGTTGATCATTTAAGAGGATTGATTTTACATTGAATAAGGTATTGGGGAAGGGAACTTGATGGTGTAGTAATTTAAGAACATATAAGTCCAAAATTGCTTAAGTTTGAACAAATCCTTGAGAGTCTACATAGGATAATTTGGAAGAAGAAGATTAACTTGGTTAATTCATTTTTGTGAATTGTTTGGAGGGATTATTTGTCATTGCATGAGGTGTTTAAACAGGGAAATGGATAATGGAGTTAGATTATTCGTGAAAAGGTCAAGATTGTATATGTTTGAGCCATTCTAAGGCTACTTGAGTAGATCCTCTATGCAGAGTATTGGGTATAGTTTGGTGATTGACCTTTCATAGCTTTTTGTGTACATTGAATTTGCATAGATCTCTACATCATTTTGGTATCATATCTGAGATATATCATAAGAAGAAGTTTGATTATTATAATAAGAAAGTGTGGAAGTTGTTTGGGAAGTGTGTGTGACAGGTGATTGTGAAGGCAAAGAGAGAAAATGGATAGAGAAGAGTTAGTGAGGGAGTTTGTGGTGATACTAAGCCACAAGAAGAAGCAATATGAGAGAGAGGAAAAATAAAGAATCCAAGAAGAAAGAGGAAGAAAGAAGTGCATGGAGTAAGAATTGAGAGAGTTGAGAAAGGATGTAGAGAAACTTGGAGAGTTGATGATGAAAGAGGACAACGAAGTTGGATTTGTGATGAGAAGAAAGGTTAAGTGGCCTATAGAGCTACTTGTGAAAATAAAACAGAAATTGCAGCTGAGAGAAGCATACGAAAATGAGGAGAAGAAGATGAGGCAAATGAGGAAGCATGTAATAAAATCGAGATAAATAAGTAGTCAAAGAAGGTATGTATGAAGGAACTCGAGAGATTGAATTAAGACAAAGTAGGAACAACAAAAATAGATCAGTTTGTCAAGAAGGTATCTAAATGAACTTATTTTCAAAATGAAGGTTTCTTGATTGTAAATACCCAAGAAGAAGAAGAAAGAAAATTGATAATCCTATATATATTAATATTTGTTCAAACCACATGTTGAAGAGAAGGAAATCAGTTCAAGAAAGATGATTACAGGTGAACAAGAACCACAAGCAGGGCTGGTTATGATGATGTCAGCCAAGAAATTCTTGATGAGAACTAGAGAAACATGTAAAGATACCTTATTAATGGATGTTAAGCCTTATATTTGTGATTTACAAATTGATTTGGATTATGATAGTGTAGGTATGAAGGTGAAAGAGGATGAGAAAAATAAAATGATAGGTCAGAGGTATAAAACATATGAAGAATGAAATGAAGAGGTCTTGGAAGAGGCCTTAGATATGTTTTTACAACTTAATGACAACAAGAAAGGTATGGTGCACAAGAAGGAACTTGAGAAGGAATATCAAGAGAAGTTTAAGAAAGAGGAGAGAGGAAAAAACATGTAGCAGCAATAGAGGTTGATAAATAGGTATGTGAAGAAGTTATGAAGGCCTCAAAGTAATATGAGGTCAAGAGGAAAGAAGATGACATAATTAAAAAGAGAGAGATGAAGTTGGAAAAGTGAGAGAAGAGAGAGATGAAGGTAAGAGTGAAGAAGCACATGATGAAGTGCTTGTGGACCAAAATAAAAGTCTATTAGATGAAGAATCAGTTTATGAAGTTGGTGAAGATGATGAGAAGAGGAAGAATGAATAATATGGAAAAATTTCAGTCCTTTCAAGAAAGGAAAATGTTGAGAAAATATTGGGCACAAGTTAGACAGAGATGAAGAACATACATCATAATGAAGATGAGTATGTTTTTGTTGTTGCTATGTTTGTTTGTGTAGGTATGGAAGCTTGGAAATGAAAATCAAGAAGAAAAGATGCAAATTCAAAGAAAAGAAAAGCAAGCATAGAGAGAAAAATATGGGCTTCAGGTGGTCAAAGAGGAAACAAAGATAGTAGGAGTGAAGAAAGAAGATGAGGAACATGCAAGGATAGTGAAGATTCAGTTAGTGACATAGCTATAAAAATAAAGTACATGGTTTCTCTTCTCCAACTTGGGAGTATGATGCAAGAACATCATAAAAACATCAAAAATGAAAATTATCCTCCTTTCATGGTTGTGGAGGTAAAATTAGGTGTTATAGGGTGTGGTTAAGTCATGTTGGAAAGTCTTAGGTGGTCTAGTATTAACAATTTCAAATTTTTCTATTCCCTCCTTTTTGTAATTCAAATTACTAAGCATGTAAAAGAGACAAATATGGTTTGTTAAGGAGACTTGAAGGTTTTAAATGTGTTCAAGTGTGATTAAAATTGTGGTAATAGGTCCTAGAGGCTATTTAGAGTTCATAAATGTTAAAAATTTGTTAAAATACGCCTCATTATGTTGTGTATGGGCATGTGAATCATATGAGTTAGTTAGGTTTTCAAAAATGAGGGGCATTGATAAGGTTGATTTAAGAAAAAGGAGTTAGTTGGAGAGATCTCTCAAGGAGAGTGGAAGAGAGAGAGGAGAGGAGGAACTTATAGAAGTAGGTAGAAGTATGAGATCCTCTATTTTGTATGGAAGAGCAATGAAGTGTTGATGAATAAGAGAAATTTTGAAGATAAAATGTCAATGTGTTGATGAAAAGGTTTGAATCTCTAAATCCACAAGTTCATACAAAGGATGTAAGGTTTATTAATGGTGTTTATAATATATTTTTAATTATTTTAATTGGTAAAGTCAAATTTGAGAAGTTAATACCTTGTTTTGAGTTATGAAGAAGTTCTTGAATGTGTAATGGTATGATATGATTGTGAAAGCTTTTTCAACTGGAATAATTAGTGAATTTATTAAAGGATTTGTTAACCTTTAAATCCTACCTTAAGAAGATGTTTAAAAAATTAACTCAATTCTTTATGAGATCTTTCTCCTGAAAGTGTTTTAAAATTTTGAATTTTTCCAAAACTCTGAAGTCCGAAGTTTTGGACTTCGGATTTTGGAGGTTTTTTTCTTTTTGGGGTCTTTGAAGAAGTCACTACGAAACGAAGTTTTGAATTTAGAGTTCTAAACTCCGAAATTCCAAATTTTAGAGTTTTGGACTTTCGAGTCTCGGAGTCTCCCGTCATCTTTTTGATAATTTCGTCCTCAGAGTTGCGAAGTCTGAAACTCCGAAGTTCAAATTTTGGAACTTCGGACTTTTGGGTTTCGAGTTTTGTATTACCTTTTTGGAAAATTCCTTACAGAAGTTCTAAAGTTTGAAACTCGAAGTTCTGAAATTTCAAAACTTCTGACTTTCGGGTCTCAAAGTCTCCCGTCATCTTTTGATAATTTCCTCCCCCGAGTTCTGAAGTTCAAAACTCCAAACTTCCAAAAAATTGGAACTTAAGACTTTTGGGGATTCGTACTTGGGTTTTGTATTGCAAAACTCGCATTCCATTTCGGAGTTTCGGGGTTTACAATTTCGGAGCTTCTATGAGCATTTAATGTTCAACTACCCCCACATGTCGGCTTCCGAGCATTAATTCCAGGTTTTTCTATATAAACTCAAATTTTTACCTGTCATTTTCACTTGGCTTTTGCTCTAACACTCGATTTTTACCGAACCATTTTGTACTTTTGAGGCATCATTTTCAAGGTAATTTTTATTTTTGGGTTATTTCTTCTTGGTTTATGATCATTTTGGGTTTTCTTTGTTTGTTTATTCTCTTTTTTGTTCTTCTTTTCTTATTTGAAAATGGAACCCTCATCATCCGCCATTTTTCCCTCAATCATGTTATTTGATTCCCAAAACGCAAATTCTAATACGTGCAGACATCTAGTCCAAATTGCACACCAATTCCTTATATATCTTCACAAGTATTCTATTTTCATTTTGTGCCCTTCAACGATTTCGAGTTTTGCAGTTTCATTTTCAAAACCTTGCTTTCGGAGTTTTTAAGGTTCAAAGTTTTGAGTTTCGGAGGTTCAAAATTTTCAAAGTTTCAAAGATTTTCTCTTGAGGTTCGAGATCTGATTTTAGAGTTTCAAAGGTCTTCCATTTTGATTTTTCGAAATTTATATTTTAAAGTCGAACTTTTTCAGAGTTGTTTTTAGACTTTGAGACTTCACATTTCGGAGATTTTATAGTTTTTTTTAAGAAATTTCCAAAGTCCATTCAGATTCTGAATTCCAAATTAAATGTCAACCTCCTCATCTAAAGGAAAAGAAAATATGAAGTACATATTTTTAGGAGTTTCTCCTCACTCATGCCTTTCCTCGATTTGGGAAACATTGGAGATACCGATCTTGGACAAGTAGATTTTCTAGACTTTTGGGTAAGGTTAAAGGCCCCTAATAAGAAGTCTTGGATGCATGCTATATATGATAGTGGGCTTGCTATCACTATCGGTTTTCTGCATTCGTGCATTGTCCTGGATTTGTCTTGGCCACAAGCAGCCCATTTTGACAAATATTCCAGATCGGTAAAAAATGACGATGGCAAGGTCATAATTAGACTGGACACTGACTTCTTTGAAGATTTATTTAAACTTCCAGATGTTGAGGGGTATGTAAAAATTTCACCAGAAGCTACAATTGAACATTGGGACAAGGAAACAGAAATGTGTACAAAAGTCATGATGAAGAGATACTTGGCCAAGAATGTCACCAAACTGCTTAAGATAATGTTTTGATCGGATTTCATCCAGGAAGTGAACGATCTCATTGTGTTGTTGAGTAGAGTTTCGGGCCTCGATTTGTGAGGAGTTTCAAGAATGGATGTTCCTGTATATTGCCACTATTAAAAAGAACAAATAATTCATATGATGGGGAGAGCATATCAATGCAGCTCTATTTGTTTTCAATTGAGTAAAGTCTTGTCTTCAAAAAAAATTTACATGACTTCTTTCTTGGTTTATGTTGCAGCTTCCATGGGGAATTCAATGGTTTAAATACAAAAGGTGTTAGAAGTACATCACAAATTTATGAATTTTATCCTCAAATCACGATGGACGAGGGAAGCAAGACATTTCCGTAGGGTCAATGATGCCTTTTTCATTGTTCTCCTTTATCATTTTGACAAGAATTTGTATAATTGAAGGATTTCTGATGAGGCTTTTAAAGAAGTACAGAGTGGGAGCCATTTATCTTCAATTTCCAACATTTACATACATCAGATTCCCTATTTCTAGGGTTCCCCTAGCAAGTTACCAAGATGTATGTTGGTTTTTAAAATAGCACTTTGTAGTAATCAACAGTCAAGGGACAACAAGTCCCTCCTCTTTATGGGAGAGGTTCCCTTATTGAAAGAAACAAAGCTTATATACAAATATATAATGTTCATATTGGTTAGGAATTCTGATATTTCAAACATTTTACACCAAGATGGAATATCAATACCTAAGAATAGAAGAACAAAGAAACTAAAAGGGAAGAATATAATAGTACTTTCAGGTAATATAGATAGCAGAATATAACCTTACATATACTTTAGCAAAAATGGGTTCGAATAGAATCATTCACATTAGCAACACCAGATATTATTTCTTAGATACAAATTTTTGGACATCATATCATAAGAACACAAAGTTTCTTAACATGAAAGATTGATGATTCACAAATTTAAGACATGAAAGGAAAAGACAGTAGAGGAAAATTAGAGACAACAAGAATTCTTTTGTATTGATTACTTTCAACTCACTTTACATTTCAAAAGTATCAGAGTCCTACCTCCCCTTAACAATGGCATGGAGGGCCCATTAAATAGCTTACAAAATGGTTACATTCAGTTCCAACTTATTTTAATCTAGAAGATTAAAGACTACTTAGAAATACATTAATAGAATGTTCTTTAGCCAAGTATTACATCATGGGCTTACAACCTTAAATAAAGAGAGGTGTTTTAGGATTCCAAGGTAGAAGCATCCAACGGAGGATTAGTTCACACCATGGCCTTAACCTCCTTTTGAGGTTTCCCTCACACTTCTTAGATAATCTAGATCCCCTGGACCTCTAAAACCAAAATCACAATCTACTCCTAACTCTCCTACTCATGTGTGACATGCTCGTTCTCATAGGTTTGCTAGTCCATCACACCACTCTAGGTCCACCATTCGGATAGCTCCTTCACCTCGGTATACATCACCTCCACATTCTATTTCACATAGGTTTCCATCACCTCCATGTTTTGTTTCACATAGGTGTCTATCACCTCCACACTCTGCTTCACATAGCATCCACCACCTTTTTGTATACTCATCGGTCACATGCATATAGGCTTCATTCACCTACACAACATCTATCTCATATACCACCACTCTTAGAGCATGTTCACACATCTTTATCTCCTCCTACATTGGGTGGAGGACCCGTGACATTCACTTTTATCAGATAGATTTCACATACTCATACACTTGGAGGGCATCACGCTCATTCCCCCCATCTTACTCTTACATCACTAAAATTCTATCATTTCTATAATCACTTTCTATACATCATCCTACACATCTATAAGCATTCATCACATACACTACTCGTATCATCATTACCATATGATGCACTCTTGTGCTAAGGTTCACACTTGACTATTGAGGGAATACTATACACATGAACCTCACACACTACACATTTCACATTTATGACATCCTCTTCTTCCTACACATCATACATATTGTGTGATTTCTACATCTTCTATTCACACCTACTACTACACATCATACACACTTTGTGCTTTCTACACCTACTCATTCTACACATTTTACACTATACACATCTTCAACATCATCTCCTTACTCCTACTATGCATTATATGCGCTTTGCGCTTTCCACACTTACACATTCTATACATCTTATGTTGCACACTACACATCTTCACTCGGCCCATTCAACACACATCTTCCTAGTGTCGCATACTCATACAACACAATACAACCTTTCAATCTACATCTTCTTAGCACATCCTACTTACACGCACACACTACCCAATGATGCACTCTAGTCTCATGGTTCATACTTGATTGTTGAGGGTCTAAATATGAATTGAACCTCACCTCATCACATTTACATCATTCTATGTTTGGTCTTCACAATCAATCAATATTTCTAGCTATCACATCATGCAATATTATTCTACAATTTATGCTTCATGCTTCACAATCAATACCTCCTACAATCTTATTCACACATTCCATGATCTACACTTTATGTTACATCATCAATCATTCTAGCATCTCATCCTAAGCTTCTTGATCAATCCTTATAATGTCGCATTCAATATTACACATCACTTTACAATTTATGTTTCATGCTTCACATTCAACACTATTTTTATCATCTTATTCAATCCTACTATCATCTACACAACATTATTATATAATTTATGATATGCACTCTCTTGATTGCATCTTTCTACACACAACATAATTTAAACCATTTCCCGATGACACACTCTTTCTATACAGTTCATTCTTGACTAATGAGGGTCTTGTACAAATGAACCTAATCTCACTCATGTATACATCCATACTAGGGGCTCGCTTCCCTATAACACTCACACCGCATTGCATTCCATATCATCCACAACATACTATATATCTTGGATGCATTTAGTCTTTATTTCTTATGCTTATATGTACGCTTTATTACACATGTCAAATAGATATATCATTTTCATTATCTTTATCATACACACATGCACGTTCACTTGCTTTCTAGTTGTGATCACAGACTCTACACAGATCGATACATGTAGCATGTATGCTTGGTGCGATCCCTCATACCAGTCCCGCAATGACTCTTGGGGAATTCACATTCGTACACATTCTAGGTGTTATTGTTTCATTTTTCATAGCACATTACTATATCGTATTATACATGCTTTGACATACTTTTATCTCCCTAACATGCTAATGGGTGCTTCATGTGTAGCATTTTCTTTGCAAGTTTATTTTCCTCCATGGTTATCGATGTTTGCCTACTCTTTCTTACCATTGTTTTCCTTTGTATGCCATTATTTGCGGGATTTTTTCTTGCATGCTTTCAGCCTCAATTGTCTTATGACATCATGAGTTATGTCCCATGTTTTCAACCCACTTTTCGTTGTCTACTATGTTTTCTTGCTTAGTAGCTTACATTTTTCTATATTTTTCTTATCTTATTTACACTAACACTTATCTTCTAGCCATTGTTTGCATCTGCCTTGGTTTCTATTAAGCACATTCCCTTCTACATATCGGTATCGATTCAACATGGGTTCCTCTTTTGAGCCACATCCTCCTAGCAATGTCGCTTGCACCCCAAACAAGGGTGGCATATATTGAGTGAATAATTCACCCCGTTTGGAATTCTACATCACAATTCAACAATCTACATCATAGTTCAAGACTATAAAACACAGATTCAACACAATCTATAGACTCAAACAGAGCTCGAATCGGACTTGTGTCCTACTTCATCAGATACACTAGCACCCATAATCAAACTTGGGCACTTAGGCACTTCGTCCCTTCCGGGTTCCCCGAGACCAGGGCGAGATACACAATTTTTTTCAATTCAATATGGTTTTCAGCATTGTCACCGATGTTTTTCACGGGGTAGAAGTCCTTCAACGATGTTCAATCATGTTTGATCACACCTATTATCATGTTTGATCACATCTATTCACACTAGATTGGACTTGTACACACCATTTGTAGTTGTGTTTTTACTTTGGGAAGCATTCAAAGGTTAGAGAATGACACTAGACCTTTCTCCCTACACTACTTCTATTATGGCGTAGGATCACCCAAAAAACCAACATTCAGCATACTCAACAATTTTGGGAAGCAGTCAAAGGTTAGAGAATGATACTCCTACACTACTTCTTACATGTGGTGTGAGATTTCCCTAAAAACATGATCTTCATCGATATTTTCAAGATCATCTCTACACTCTTTTACTCATCACGAGATCAGGTGCACATGTTCCTTTTTCACATTTTCAACATTTTACACATTTCTTACATGTATTTTATACATCTATACACCATGTTTGACTACTTTTTCATTCTTCTCTTTTGCAGTCCATCCTTATGGGAAGTGGTAGTCAACATCAACACACAACAAGCATCATCATCAACAACAGTACAACATCAACAATCTACACGTGTTTCCACCCTAGGGTCATTATCATCACTTTTATTTTTACTTCCTCTTCTTTAGCATCCATGCTTCACACTTTTTATCATTCCATGCTCTCTTTTTCTTGGCACACTCTTCTACATTGATCTACATGGTTATCAGTATGCATCTCTATCTACTTTATGTTATTGAGCTTTCTTCTCACCAACATAAAGTGGGGAAAATGTAGACACAAAATCACGCACTTGGGTACATTACTAGGTCCTAATCACATACTACTATTCATATGCTTCTTATGGGAGAAAATTACTAATTGATCACTATACTTGGCCTCTTAGGTTCCCTTCTAGTCTCCCTTTTGACCTTACGGACCTCACTACCCAGTCGACCCTTCATACTTTACCTTTTCTAGCTTTGGACACCAGCGCCAGCACCCTTGTCCTCTCTTAGTGCCCTAGACCTATTTGTATTTAGGTCACTCCTTTTTGGTTATTTCTAGCCATTAGGCATCCTTATCTCTTAGGGGTCAGCCTTTTAGTGATCAATTATGAAATTTGAACAAGAGAAGCATATAAATATAAAGTTATGTGACAAAATTAAAGGACCAAGCTCTAAGCATCTATATTATCACCTAAGGTTGCATCTCACAAGCACTCAAGAGCATATTTTCATTCATCTAGCACCATTGCAAGGGACAAGGGCTGGTTTTCTGCATCACACATAGGAGGGAAGTTCATTTTATTCCATGCACACATCTATTACATCTTTTTACATCTAGCTACTTTTCTCGCTATCAAGTGCGACACACACAAGAGCCACCTAGGACACGATTTTGCACACACAAACACACACATACATAGATAACTACATTGGGTCTGAGATGTAGTACGGGGCTCGGTCGTAAGATCACCATTGTGATAGATGAGGACATTTTGGCCCCTCATTTTGTATCTTTATTTTTAGGATTTGATGTTCTTTTGAGGTTTTTGTAGGTGATATCTTCATTGGAGGTTATCAACAACATCTACAAGAGTTCAACAAAATACTAAAAACATGAAGTGAGGGTTTTGGATCAACCAGTGACCCTTTGAAATTGACTTCTAGACCTCCTGTGCAGACCACAGTGACTAGAAAGGGATCATAGCACATAGGCGCCACAATACCACTCCGGTCGCCCCGGTCCCTACTCCTCCTACACTTCTACATTTTTTTGGGCTTGATTACAACCTCCTGTGTTCTAGTTTGATCAGTCTTCCACCTTCACACACCTTTGGGATATTTATGAAATCAACTAAGTGATCTAACTCTCTCTTGCACTTAGGGTTTTACTTTCATTGCTTGTTTCTTGAGTCATCTAGTGTACTTTACTATCATATCTATTTGCTATAACATATTTTAGAATTTAACATAAGTAATACTATCCATTTAATTTATTTTTATTAAATCAGCTTCCCCAACGAATCAAAGAGAAACATCCTTTTGCGCAATGGGGTTTGGATTTCATTGGCATGATCAACCCTCCTTCAAGCGATGGTCACAAGTAGTTGTTAAAGGCTATGGATTATTTCTCCAAATGGATAGAAGCTAATGCACTCAAGAAATCAATAGAGTCAGGTCATTCTTGACTTTCTCGAGGCATTGTAACAAGGTTTGGTGTTCCTCATACCATTATCTCTGATAATGCAAAATCCTTCCTTGGTACAAGAATTTCTGATTGGGCTCTTAGTCTTGGTATCTATTTGAAGACTTCTTCCAACTACTACCCTCGGGAAATGTCCTAGAGGAATCTACTAATAAAAACATGATCGAATCATGAAGTGGAAAATGAATATCAACCGAGGAAATGACACACTAAGGTATCGCACGTGCTCTTGGCAAACAAAATCACGGTGAAGAAGGCAATAGGTACTTCACCTTACAAACTAGTTTATGGAAAGGAAGCAAGACTTCCTTTATCTTTATATTTACCTTCATTAGAACTAGCCCAACAACTAGATTTTGAAGGCACGGACCAAAGAGAATTCGAATGGTAGAGTTATTTGATCTTGAGGAATTAAGGAACTTTTCCATGATCAAATTAAAACAACATCAGCAATCAACCAAGTATTAGTTTGAAAAAGGGCTAGAGATTATATTTTCAAAGTGGGTGATCTACTCTTAAAATGGGATGTTGATAGAGCTAAACCGGGAGCCATTCAAAGTTTGATGCACTTTGGAGTGGCCCATACATCATCATTTCTTGTAGGGAGGCTAACTCTTTTGATTTATCTCACATTGATGGAGATGTGTTGTCAATCCATGCCAATGGGATTTATCTCAATCACTTCCACTAAGTTTCCTCTCGCATCATTATACACATTATAATAGTTTTCAATTCCTCCAAGTGCGCTCTATGCACATTTTTTTTTGTACATAGTTCTTTCTTCTCGCACACCCTATTGCACGTGCTCTTATTTTCCTTCCAAGATGACAGTTCGATTAAGGGTCTTCCGGTAGTTTTGCGGATAGTTTTACACTCTCATAAAATCTAAAACATAACATATTCATATGAGAGTAACAATTATATTATAATTCGACAGATATTCAAGTGACTTAAATGGTGTTCTTCAAGTTGTGGATCAGAATTTCATAAATTTCAGCCGAGACTCCATGCCCAACGGATGCTTCTAAGGCTACGGCCTCTTTCATCTAGCGGATAGATGGCCCGAAATTCATCAAACTATTTTCCAAAATAACCAACCTGGTTATTTAGACAACTTACATATCCATCTTAACTCGACATAAAAATTTTACGTGCACACTTCTAGTCTTATACCTTGGCACATTTTCATGGCTGCAATTCCTCACATGCGCCCTGCGCATCCATCCCACCTCTTTTACTTTTCATTTTCCCTGTTTTCATCCACGCACTTCCACTTTTCCTCCTCATCCCTCTATCTCCTTCTATTTTCCCTTTGCATACACTCTTATGCAACCCTCTTCATTCCAAAATTTTTGTGCACTCCTCGCACACACCTACGGACTTGCCTTGTAATTTTTCTAAGTCCCCGACATGCTTCCCCACGCATACCCTTCCTACCTGATTTTTGTGCACTATCTTGCGTACACTCATTCTTCTTCCACAATCTTCCTTCATGCATCATGCCTTTACACTCGTCTTCCCGTATGTCCTTGTCTTGTGCACTCCCCCTTGCTTTGCATGCTTGCATATTTTACGAGATATGAACATTTTCTTCCCATTCCTTTCCCCCTCTCATACGTGTGCTCACATACCTCTAATTTATTTCTTCTCGTTCCTCTTGTTCTTACACACATGATCCAAATCCTTGCATCAAATGAATGCATGACATGTGGTAGAAAAGATAAAAACAACATACACTAGCCAATCGAGTGTGCCACGTGTCTTATGTGTTTAGTTTACACAGACTTCAAATCAGAGTGCCCACTTCCCTTTGACACTTTTTGATACTAATTTTGATACTATTGATCATATTATGGGCACTACAGTTTGCTCACTTCTCCACCTACCCTCGGACTTGGTCCTTCCGTGGGTGCGTGGACCTGCATGCCCTCTTCTTCCTTTTCTTCCCTGTCGGGTGCAACATGCCAAAATTCTCCGCCGCTCTGCCAAACTCCTCACCCTTTCTCGACATGTGCCAAGGCTCGACACGTGTACACCAGGGACCCACGGGGGCATGAAATGTTTTGTGCCCTTGAGCTTTACGATGGGAAAATTTCCCTATGCCACCCCGCAACCTACCAAGCCACCCAAGGCACAATCCCCCTCCTCTTGCCACGTGTCCCTCTAGGGAAAAATTTCCCTAGAAACTCCACCCACTCATAACTTGAGTTATGTAAGGAGTTAGAAGGACTACTTTATATCATCGAAAGGTGAGAAAATTTCCTATCCATTGGGAATGGTTTAGGGAAATTTTGGAAGTGTTTAGTAGGAGAAAAATCTAGTTGAAGTTCTGAGTCTGTTAGAGAGCAGGCATGGGGTAGATTACTCCCTGAACCTAAGCAAAATATGTAACCCTAAAATTGGAACTATGTGAACATGAAATGGGTTAATAATGGAAGCTTGTGTTTTGGGTAAATAGGATTTGTTCCGGAACCTACCAGTAGTAAACTGATGTCTTGCAACTTAGTTGTAGACTCTTCTAATAAAAAAATTATTCCATAATTTTATAGCCAACCCTAGGTTGTTTCTTTGGTCTTAAGTGGTTGTTTAATCGGGCACTACAAAATCACAATAACTTCTACTACATAGCTCAAATTCCCGTGCACTTGGGTTTGTTATAAATTTTTTCGTGTGGGCTACACTCTAGGATATTCAAAATCAGATTTTGGTGGGATTTGGTAGGTGGAAAATAGGGAAACATAACACGGGCCATTAATGCACACATACAATCGGCTCAACCACCCGCATTTAATTTGATCTGCCTCCTTCCTTCTTCCAAAATCTAAACAAACATGGGGAGGTAGATCTGACAAGTGTTGTAGGCACATTTGTAGGAATTTATTGCTTGTTGTTGGTGGTTGGAAGTTTGAATCCGAGTTTCCCTCTTCTTTCTTCCTTTTCTCTCCTTCTTCTATATATTGTAGATTAATGCTCATTGTAAAGGTTGGACCCCCTTAGTTTGCTAAGGACATTGTTCATAGATCTTCTCTTTAGCATTTTGAGTTACAGGCCTCAAATCTGAGCCATTGCATGTAGATCCTTTCCTCTTTCATTTGTGTAATTGATTTTGCATCACTTGGAAGCAATAAAAGTTGTGTTTTGTGGCTATTCTCTACCCTATCTCAAGTTTTACTACATCTTCTTGCCTTTTTTGCATTTTTGATCTGTTGTGCATATTTTATATCTCTTGCAGGATTTTTTTTTGTGCTCCATAAAAATGGGTGTGTGAATGGGTTTCAGATTGTGGCACATTGTCTTCCCTCTTTGTGCTTGTTTTCCTTCATTTTTGCTCAAGATGAGTGAGTTCATCCCTCTCTTTGTGGTGCTATCACCTCCCCTTAGCATAGGTTTTCCCTTTTATGCATATCCTTCTTACCCTAGTCCCTTGGAATATTAAAGTAGTGATAGGTATTTTCCTTTCCCTTCATAGGTGTTGTTTTAGTAGTAGAGATAGGTAGAGGAAGTTGACCTTCTCCGGAGGTTTGTCTCAAGCTCAAGTCCCACAACTTGGAGACAATCCTAGGTTTCCTCAAAGCCCTAGTTCATCCTAATCTAGGATGGATGCAATTTTGAGCTCCAACATAATTGTTGAAGAATTTTTGCATAGTGGGAGTATAATCAAACTTGGGAACATCTTCAAGTTTCCCTTCTTCTTGATTTCAAATATAGGGTTTTATATGTTGGATCTAGTTTGTACATTTCAAGGTGGAGGTTTTATCTTCTTAATGTTGGCATATCTTATGAAAAAATAATCAATGTAATGATGAAGTGAATTAGGAAAACCATCAACCTTGTGGTTATTTTTATCACATAGATAGATTGAGAGTGTGTGTAGTAGAATCACCAAGAAAAAATTTCATCAAGAAGCATGGATACTTGAAGGAGGTTTTCTGGAAATATTTTTCCAATGAGATTGGGCATTCAATAACTTTTCACATAAGATGATAATGTCATAGAGGTAAATGTGAAATAAAATAGGCTTAAAACATGATAATGTCATAGAGGTATATGCTTGAGTCCGGATGACCTCGGAGGTCACCCCAATGTGATTTTCACTTAGCGTTGCACTACATTTCAAACTCTCTCCGTAGTTCTTGTGTGTGTTTGATCGGAATCATGTCCCTTAAAGCTAGGTTTCCCTTGTGTCAGTTGCACCAAGATAATGAGCTACAACTACTTTTCCCCAAGATGAATGTGTGAGATGGAATTTAGAAATGTCCCTTCCTATGCAATGAATGATGTAGCCCAAATGTAGTCTTTGAATGTTTCTTTTTCCCAAGTAGTAGATAGTAAGTATTAGCCCCAAATTTCATGACCCTTAATAATGGTAAGTAAGTCATGTATATATATGATTCCCTTGTTTGAATTTTGTCATTAATAACTAAAAATCTGACCCAAAGTGATAAAAGAGACTCTAGAAAAGAGACCAAATGATATAGAAATTCAAAATCATGAAAAGGAGGGAAAGAGATAAAAGCACTCGAGGGGACAATAGCACCTAGGGTGCTCCTGTCCCTAATGGGCGGTAGTGTCTCGAGATGCTCAAAAGATATAACGATTAATACAAAGATGGGTCACATGTTGTTTAGTATCCAAAATTAAAGTGATCATTCCAGAAAATCAAATAACAAGAGTGTGGGAAAGATAAAAGCAATGAAAGAGTAAAACAAGTGTTGTTAATGTCTAATCTTCTTTCTTAGGAATCATGCATATAATGAAATACTTAGAGGCGTGATGTAAGTAGAAAGTGTGTGATTTCGTGACTAAATTTTCCCCAACTTTATACTTGTGAATATATTTTTTTAGCATAAATTAGATAAGAAGAGCATACCTTGTGGAGATTCAAAGCGAGTTGTAAATGATAGCATGTTGAATGAGGGTTTTATTTTATCATGCCGAATAGAGATAGTAGAATGTGTATCATGAAATCTAGAGAAAGATAAGGATCCTAGGGGTGACCTTTGCATTCGTAGTAGAAGTGATGTACATGTGTGTTACTTAGATATTGCCTTTGTTGGAGTGTTGTTGTTATTAAGATTGTTCCTTGTTCCATTTTATGTGTTTCCCTTTTTGTTGGAGTAAGTTCGGACCCAAAAAAAAAAAAAAAAAAAGTGTAGTCAATGCTCATGATAAATGAAATTGAACTTTAACTTAGTACATGTCAAAATAGGAATGCATGTTAAAAAATTAATGAATTGAGTGTAGAATACACCTATGTGTCATGAGAGAAGGGATAAAAAATTATTGTATGTTTTTTTCCTTGGAGATGGTTAGAATAGTACTAATGATTTGGGCATACTATTGCTAAACTTCATATTTGAGAATCATGTCACTAAACTTTGGATTTGAGCATCATGTCGCTAAACTTCATATTTGAGTGTCCTGTCGCTAAACTTCATATTTTGGTGTTCTGCCACCAAGGGAAGAGTATTGGGAGAGTGTTCAAATTTTCTCTCCAACCCTTAACACTTCTACATTGATAAATGTCACCGCAAATGGTAATAAACCCAATAGAAACTAGTCATTGAGCCATATGTAGTAATTAGTTTTATTGCACAAAGTGTGTAACATACCACTAATAATAACTTGTAATCAATCCCGTGTTGTTGTAAATTGTAAAATATTGTCACTAAGAACTGTTTGATTTTGTATTGTATTTATTTCTACCCCTAGGATAGGAGTTCCCAAGTGGGAAACTAGGTCCCACCGGTCCCGTTTGTGTTAGGCACTTCTATCATAAACTGAATTTAGGCCCAATTCGATTATAAACATATTATCCAATTGCATTACCCCACCTAATTTGAAAACTGAAAAGCTTACACTATAACCACCGGCAAAAGAAGTGCCTAGTGGGAAGCACCATAACTTCCTCCAATGTTGTACGCAACTCCTAATGTGCCTAAGGAGATCCAAAAGGTTGATAAGATGCGAGATAGGTTGGGTGAGTTCTAAAATTTTCACCTTGAGTTGGTCGTGCTCATGGCTGAGATTTTCCCTGCTCATCAAGCTATCTTCATTATACATCGGTTACACACCGAGAGAAGATCGAGCTCACGTGATAATAGTCAAGCTATAAGGATGTAACTAAACTCTTTAAACTACTTATCGAGCTAAACAAGGGCGAGTTACTCATTTCAAATCCACCAAGCTGCATTGGTTGATCCCCAAGCCCGTGCATTATGTTGACTGATCTAATTGATTCAATGACTAGCCATTACAACATATTGAGCTTGACCGAGCTAATTAAAGAAAGCCTAATAAATGTGCAAATAGAGTAAGGAACTCAAGCAATGGGAAGATCACGAAGTCATAGTTGAGCTTGAGTAAGTAGGTCAGGTCATGTCAGGTTACAAGTGAATGACCAGGATATCCAAGTGGAGATGGGCCGAGTTATGCTACACTAGACAAGCTCTTGGACATCAAGCTACCTTTTCAGTGCCTGTGTCTAACCATGACTTCTGAATAATCTCCTACTAAAGCTAAGTCCCACTGGGACGATCGACCTATTTTTGATCAAGGTCGGGTCATTGCTTTGGCTAGTGATAAGGAGTGCAGAGCTCTGTGAGGGATTAGGGGATTCAACCATTGAGGAACAAAGTTCATCTAGTGAAGCATCGAGCTCATTTAAACCACACCGAGATCCTCTGGGATCCACCAATCTCTTTCGCAAGACCAAGCTTATGGCCAAGCTCATACAAGGAATGACTCTTTTGGCTCAAATGTGCACCATCGTAACCAGGAGATGTCAACTCGAGCTGGTAAGGAGATTGGTCCGAATCAGGGCCAGCATTGTTGAAGTGGCGAGCTCAAATGCTTGAACACGAATGAAGAGATCTCGAGTAGTTCGAATGGCATGTAGAATAAGTCAAGCTCACTTGGAAAAAGGGTAAAGGAATGATGACAACACGAGCTTGGGTACAAGAGTGAAGGAGATGATTCAAAAGCTCTAAAGCTCAACACGAATCAAGGGAAGAAGATTAACTTGCCAAATCCAACTTGGCAATTCCGTCCATGTGAGTGGATCGGTGGGGTCAAAACATTATGGACACACGGGGAGCCATGTGGCCTCTCGGCATGGCTTCAACGGGTTAGGAAAATACAAAGCTCGCAACGATGCATGTAGAGCTCGCACATGGCACAAGGTGGCATGTACACGTCACGCCAATAGCCTAGGTTGGTAATACGGCCACGGTGGAATGATGAAGCCCCAAAAAGAAACCAACTCGGGCCCAAACGAAGGTAACTTAATGGGTCGAGGCGACAGTGACACCGAGCTAGAGCTAGGGTATAGGTCGGTGAGTTGGTGACTTGGTGACACACAAGGAGGAATGGAGAATTGAGTTAAATGAAGTGAGGTGCCTCGCGGGTTGATAAATCATGTTATGCATTATTTAAAACCCCAAGGTGAGTCCGACTTAAAGATTGATGTGGGTACGTGGCACCGAAATATGGCGGGGTGGCGAGATGATGACAAATACAGCCTCGGGAAAATGCGTGGATCGATGTCCTATAATGGTGACTCTAAGCATCTAAGAGGGATGAGCCCACAATAATGCAAATGAGCATTAGCATGGAGATTGGAGGACTTGGTAATGTTTGGCGATGAAACAAGGCTGCCTTCACCAAGTCGGCCGAGCTAGCACTTACAAAACATTAAAAGCATAGCTCCCCTAAAACATAAACAATGATCAAATCAACAAAATGAACCACCATAAATTAAATTCAAATCATTTCAAATAATTCTATAGATATGCATAAACATTGAGGAAAGGGAAAATATTTTCAATGATGCATTTCACCAAATAGACTTATTGCACAATCCCATAAAAACGAAGAAATGCCCTATTAAACCCTAAACAACAAGTTGCCTTTTCGTAAGGCCGTAACTTTTACATTTCTCAGTGAAATTAAACAAAATTAGTCTCTTTGGAATCGTGGTTTTGCACCCAACGCATAGCATTAAAAAATATAGGGATTGATGAATATTGAAAGGTGTATTTTACGTAAAACAAACCTGTTCCAAGAGGGTATTTGATCAGGGGGGAAGTGCAATTAATGGGCATAGATGGAAATTTTTCTACTATCAGTAAGTTATGGGCAGTATGGGGATGCTTTTTCAAGTTACAATCATCCTTTTCACCCACTTTTGGTACTTTTAAATTGATGCAAAGAGCTAGATCCTAGATTTTTTTCCCCCTTTTTCCTTCTTTCCATTTTCTATAAATTGGGGTGTTGTCTCGTTGTTTAAGGAGGATGATTTGAGTAGAAAAATTGTACCCATTTTATTTTGTGAAGCCAATGTGTTGCAAGCCTTTGTAGTGGACTCCTTTCATGGTGATCTAGGCCTTTAATTTGTAAAATTTTGAACTGTGTATATCAATGAAGCAATAGATGCAAGTGTTTAGATGTATCTTCCTTGTTGTGTTTGTTTACATTATTCTTGCCTCTTCAATATTATTACAGGTGTATTATGTCTATTCTATGCACTTTCACGGTTTCATTATTATTATGAATGCATGGAAATGTTATGGTGAATGTTTTTATTAGACTGATGGAGAATTGTTATCACCCTCTCTAATCTGTATTTTGCTTCCATTTTCACACATTGGGGATTGTTCTCATACCCTTATTTTGGTGCATCACCTATGTAGTGTAGATTTCTATTGTTTTCATGTTTTTTCTCTCTCCCGGTCCTCAAAGTGATATATTAGAAGTAGTCAGCTTATTTGCTTTCAGAGAGTTAGTTTGTGCTAGATTAGGAAGAGGAACCAGCCTTCTCTAGAGGTCTATCTCAAGTAGCAAGTCCCACACTTGGAGATAATACCCATGTTACCCAGTCACACCGTGAGCTCAAGTACACACACTTGTGCAAATTGGAGGGTGTTGTGATTTAGTGATGACAAAACATATTTCTTATCTTTTATGTACCCCGATTTTTTGTGAATCTTGTCTATGAACTACTAAAAGGGTGAAATAGTCACCTGATTATTTCCCCATTTGGGTACGTGAGATGGAAAAAGGTGAGCATGGCCCAAATAAGGAAATATAAAACTGATGTGCACATCTGAAATAAATCATGCAAGGGGAATAGGGAATACGCATGGTAAAAACCATGGCATATGCAAAAATAAGAAAAATGCTAGTCAATAGTGTTAGTCACAACCAAGTATACATGATGCAATAGAAATAAGTCACAACATGCAGTAATATTGCAAAAGACACATCGAGTAGATGGTTAAATATATGGGACAACACTTAGGATATCATAAGACAATCGAAGCCTTTAAGGTGATACAAGTAAAAAAGCAATGAACATAGGGCATAACTTGTAAAGGATGGTAATCAAGACACAAACAAGGAGGAAAATATATAATCAAATCATAGAACCATGATTGAAAGTAGGTATGCAATACAAATGTTACACATGAAGCACCCATTATCATGTTAGAAAAGTTTATAGTATGCCACAATGTATATAACTAAAAATAGAAACGAAAGTAGTAGATTTTGCAATGATATAACCTAAATATAGGAAAATAGGAAAGGTAGGTTCCCCAAGAGCCTCGTAGTCTGGTATGGTATAGTTCCAAGCATCATACATCATGTAGAAACCTATAAGTGATCTACATTCACCTCAAAAAGTACCATGTGAATGCACATGTGTGTATGGAAAATGATAAAGCATATTATGAACCCAAGTAATATGATAAGTAATGTGCAACATAGAATAGAATGAGAAAGAAAGGATACATCCAATCAATATCTAAGCTAGTATTTTTGAATTTTTGTAAATATGTGAACATGAAATATAGCTATGAGAGGGGAGTAAGGTTTCCCCAATGTATGTGTGCAAAGTGAGGTCCATGTAAGAAAATGTGCTCTCAACAAATCATGCTTGGACATAGAACAAGAGTGTACCATAAAATTGTGAGGGGGATAATATACCCAAAAGTGTATATGTCATGGTGATCTATCCAATGAGGATAGGGGTGAGGGCATTCTTTATGCTAGTGTGAAGGAAGTATGCATATGATCATGATCAAAGACTTTATGGTCATGGGGAATACATGTGGAGAAATAATCCATGAAATAGGCCTAGATATATCATGGGCAACTTGTGTCCTATGATGAGACATGTCCGAGTGAGGTGGACTATAAGACCAATGTATCTTTTGTGAATGGGAATTAGAAGTTATATGTAGAGGAGATCTAGTTGCATGTATAACAATAACAATAGGAATTGTAAGAACTCTAGATTCTATAGGATTATGTACCAAATCCATGTGGCCATCATGATAATATATAGAAGTAGGTGCACTAGTGATAGGAATAGTTGAAAATGGGGCAAGTTTGAGAGGAAAATACAACGGAGTTCATGGTGGGATTCCTCAAATAGTGATAATGTGACTCTCATGTACAAACTTAAGGCATAAGTGAACTATGGATGACATGGATTTGGAATCCCTAAGCTAAGGGAGTCCTAAGATCATGTCACAATGTGCAACAACAAAAGGCATAGAGAGTGAGAGGCCCAATGGTGATGGGAAGAATGACATACCCACAAGAAGTAGGGGTCCTACGTGTCATCTGAGATAATGGAAAATTGATATCTTGCAAGAAAGATAATGAACATGTATTGCGCTTGTAAGTAAGATGCACCATAACATTTTTGATAGCATGAGAACCAATAGAAGTGTCAATGTGTAATCTTTGTAATGATGATGAAGTGTGAAAATCAGCATTAGTGAAAGAAATGATAGGTGGAGGTAGATTATTAGTACCAATAAGAAATCCAAGGATAAGATCTGAAGATGGAGGAGAAGAAATTTAAATATTTATCATAGGGATGAGATCAAATGAATATAGAAATAAAAACAAGATCTAGCATACAAAGTACAAACAAGTATGCAAGATAGGAAAATGAGAATGACTTAGCTTGTATCAAGAGATCTAGGTTGATTCTGGGCCGGAAGATGACTAGAACAAGCTAGATCTAGATTGTGTGAGCTTTATTTGGAAAATGGAGACCTAAGAATTATGTAGACAGGAGAGCCCATAGGAGTACAGGAGCATTCAGGATCTAGTGTCCGATCCGGGTGCTAGTGTCCTTGCAGTAGCTCTACATTGGTCTTTTCAGGCTTGAGCTAGGTCCTTCCTTTTGATGATGTTTATCATTCTATATTTTTCGTAGGGTTTCTATATCACACATGTACTTGCAAAAAAACCTAGCTACCTACATAAAGTTCAAGAAAACATCGATGGAAAAAATAATGCATATGTGTTAGAAAGACTAACCTCGGCGGTCACCCCAATGTGATTGTCACCAAGTGGTGCACTACATTTCAAAATCTATGAGTTCTTGGGTGTGTGTGATTGGAATCGTGTTCCTTGAAGCTAGGTTTCTCTTTTATCGATAACACCAAGATAATAAGCTACAACTAATTTTCCCCCAAGATGAATGTGTGAGATAGAATTTATAAATGTCCCTTCTTGTGTAGTGAATGATGTAGCCCAAATGCATTCTTTGAATGTTTCTCTTTTCCCGAGTACTAGATAGTAAGTATTATCCCTAAATATCATGTCCTTTAATAATGGTGAGTAATTCATGTGTGTGTGTGTGTGTGTGTGTTGTGTTTCCCTTGTTTGAATTTCATCATTAACAATTGAAAATTTGACCCAAAGTGATAAAAGAGACCAAATGATATGGTAGTTCAAAATTAAGAAAAGGAGGGAAAGGGACAAAAGTTCCTAGAGGGGGCAAGAACGCCCGGGACACTCTGTCTAGGATGTGTGGAAGATATAATGATCAATACTAAGTTGTCTCATGTTGTTTAATATCCAAAAGTAAAGGGATCATTCCAAAAAAGTAAATAACAAGAGTGAGGGAAAGATAAAATTAATGAAAGAGTAAAACAAGTTTTGTTAATGTCTAATCTTCTTGCTTAGGAATCATGTATATAATGAAATACTTATAGGCGTGATGTAAGTAGAAAGTGTTTGATTTCATGACTACATATATAGCAATGAATGACCAATCAACAACATACATATGCAAGATAAAGTACTAAGAAGTGTTAGAAATATTTACCTATAGCATGTGTGTGACCATTGATGCACAATGCACTTCCTAGAGAAAACAACACCAAGAGAGAATCACTATGGGTAGAAGAGGAAATCTCAACAAAAATATCTACAATCCTAACTCACTATGGTGACCCAAATACAAAAAAGGTAAGCTCCAAGACTTCAAGTACAACAAGTAGGTGTGAAATAGTGTGAAAATATGTGAGCTATAAGTGCTTTCATGTGTTATAAAAATGATTGTTTGGTGGTGGTTTGAAAAAAATGTGGTGGCAAGCGATGGCGTTGGCTATGGAAAATCCAAACCTAACACCATCGATCAGTGGTGATGGTGTTGGTCTTAAGGGAAACCTAAGGACAAAAGGGTGAAAAACATGTGAGATGGAAGCTAGAAGACACATAGAGGTAAATGAAAAAGGTCTATGGTGACCAATATTATGGATAATAGTTGCAATAAGCATACAAAAGTAGACATGACGGGTGTAATGTGTAAATATAAGAAATAAATTAGGCATGTGTAGGTTAAATATGGAATAATATTTACATATCTCTTATGTTTTGGTCTAGCCCAAATGATAAATTCTAATCACACCCCAAACCCTACAGATCCCTTCAGCACCCACTTAGGAGTAAGATGCATTAGTAGCCCCTATACAAAATAAATGATTAGCAATCATAAAAAATGAGGTGTATACAAATTCCATTTAAGTCTATGAGGGCATGAAATGGGATATATTATCTAACTAGAAAGTTTCATTTTCAATATTGATTTGTAGAAATCATGTGAAAAAATTGAGTGTCCTTTTATTCTTATCATGCTTTGGACTTTGGGTTTGGCTCTTTTTGTGCATACACTTAATATGTTGTTTCATGATGCAAGAGCTTGTATTACTAATAATGGGAGTTTAATATCACAGGTTTGGTATCTACATATCCAATAGGAAAGGTTTTCTTGTTACAAATATATGTTATCTTAGTGTTCGCATGGGCGGCATTATTATTTGTGTTATTAAAATAAAACAATTATTTTTTGCAAATGATTTGGTTGAAAAAATCATGTAGGAATATTTTAGGAGATTAGTTTCTTATTGAATATGTGTGAGAGATTTTTGGTTGAGGGATTTGAGGGATACTTGATAAAGTTTGACTCCAATCTTGTAGGAGTTTTACAAAATATAAATTGTAAATCCCGAATGAATTGAAGATCATTATTATTTTTGTGCTTAATTTATTGTGTGTTTAGTTTTTGAAGTCAAACCAGAATTATCATATGGTATCAAATCCTCATTAAATTTATGCTTGTAATAGAGTTATAGATCAAGGTTTATTTCTATGATTGAATTGAATTGAAAGATTTTAATGATGTCCATGAGGCCAAACAACCTATGGGACCTAAAAACAAAAACAAGCCAGCCAAATACACCAAAGAAACTAGCCCAAAATTGTTACTTCTACTTTTTCTCGATTTCTTTGCTAATCTTGAGCCTTCTATTATGGATTTTAGTCAAGTAATCTATTTTGTTACAATCTTATCCTCTTCAAACAAGGTTGTGAGAGCTTTCATTTTTAAAAATCAATATAACTACTCCGAATGTCCTCATTTGCCACACACTCCATTGGGAAATTTCATTCCATTTCCACATAACTTGACTTGTGAAACTAGAGAAATATTTCAAACCATTCCTCTTTCAGCGTTGTCCATCTTCCTGTTTCACATCTGAGATGATGCAAACTAGTTTTCAGCTAGGCAATTAACATTTTAGCTTTCCACTTTATTTCCACCTCCATATAGTGCTTTTTCTCATGATCACATGTGGGGTTAAAGTTCTTGACATAATATTCTCTTTTTCTTCCCAGTTGTTTCATCCACATGGTAGTTTTGACTTTCTCTCTCACATACTTTTTGATATCCCCATTAGTGTTAGGACAGTCCTGCATGATAATTCCCAATTCTTCATCCACTTTTCATTCTACTTCATCCAAGTGCATTTCCTTATAGTCAAATTTTCTTCCACTGTTATCTTGGGCCACCGGATACCATCCATGCTTTTCACTTTCTTCAAGTGCCCCAAAAGCATAATCAAAGCCGCCATCTCCATCGGGAAGGCCCCAAATTTAGCAAGAATGATCTTGTAAGGAACCGTGGATCTTATTTTGAAGCTAATAATACATTTATAGGTATGACTTTTTTATTCTTCGTTGTCCCATTTATGAGATTCATTTAGTGATAAACTCATTTTATATCTTTAGTGTCGAGCGTTATCTCATTTTTTACAAGGTGACACACTCATTGATCTCCACTTCATTGTTTTTCTCTATACATTGGATCAGCATTGCCTTAGCTTAAGTTGACATTGGTGGTTTTGATCTCGCCCTCTTTTGATTTATAAGGACTATTAGACTCTTATTTCTTGCATCGGTATTTGCATCTTCTCGATCGTGTTCTTGTTTGCAAAGTATTTTCATTAGATTCAACAAACTTCACAAAGATTCATTTTTACTTGATTTGCATACATTGTTTCAACATTGCACTTGACTTGTTAGTAGCATTGGATAATCACCCAAAGACTTTTCTTTGATGTGTGAATAAAACAAAAACTTTTGCATTAAATTGTATCTTTCATTGCAGCCCTATATATCCTCTACATCAACAATTCTCCCATAAGCTAACCACATGCATTTCATTCATTGTCCATGTTTTGGTAATTAGTCGATTAATAAGTCTTATTGTTGTGTAAGTTTTGTATCATCAATTAAATTTTGTAAAAAGTGATAAAGTATATTGTTAAAAGGTAATCAAATATGACTTTTTAATAGTTTTATTGATTGATCTCCTAGTCTTCTAAAATAAAGATTCGTTAATCCATCGAGTTTGTTTAGTCGTCAAAATCATCGCAAGTTGTCAATAATAAAAAATAATAACAAATGATAGAAATTATTTTGTTAAAAAGTGATCGATATTACTTTTTAATCATTTTATTGATTGTAATTCAAAGTTGTTTTGTCAAAAGTGTTGAAAAATTAAAAAAATGCCTCACTTTTAGCCAAACACACTATTGGTAGAATCTGACATCCGAGTCAAATTTGAGGGGGACATTTCAAACCAAGCCTCATGTTCACATATCGCTGAGTTAGCAGTGTCATGTTTTGAGGATGGAGGTAGCGGGCGTATGAGGTCGATCAGTGACCTCTCATTAGTCACTAACGATGGAGCCATATAGTAACATTAGTAGCATTTTGTTTTAGTTGTGTGCTTGCTTTCAGGTTGTGTTGTGTTTCACTTTTAGTATTCTTATTTTTCATAGTGTTATGAATAAACCCCCAACATTTGGGAAAGAGGCATGTTCTAGAGATTCTAACTTGTTGGGGACAAAAGAAGATTTCAAGATAAACTCAAAGTGTAGATGGTTGTCTAGTTAGTTCTGAGCTAGTGAATACCGGAGATTCAAATTTTGGGAACCCAAGGAGAAAGGGAATGACACACATAATTTGTCTCGTAGAAATGCCTTCATGAAGGTAAAGAGACAACTTATGGAGTTATACCTAGTCGAAGAAATTTTTCGTAAAGTAAAGCATCAACAGATATGTTTATCTTCTCGTCATGTTCACACGAAAGGGAGTTATTACAAATATTTGTTAAATTAGTGTTCACATGGGCTAGCATTTTTATTTGTGTTACTAAAATAACATAATTATTTGTTGTAAGTGATTTGTTCGATGAACAAATCATGTAGGGATATTTTAAGAGATTAGTTTGTTGTTGAAGATGTGTGAGAGATTTTTGGTTGAGGGATTTGAGGGATACTTGATAAAGTTTGACTCCAATCTTGTAGGAATTTTACAAACTATAAATTGTAAATCCCAAATGAATTGAAGATCATTATTATTTGGTGCTTAATTTATTTTGTGCTTAGTTTTCAAATCAAACCAAAATTATCATGTCCGACGATTCCCTCTTTATATGTTTTAGTTATCAAGGGTTCAAATATCCAATCGCATTATTATTTTAGAGGGTTATCAAGGAATTTCTATTGCTTGATCCGAATACCAACTCATAAATGGCCACTTTAAAGATGACTCCTTTCTCACTCTTCTAGAAGAGAAATCCTCTTTGAAGCATGATATGGAATGCCTTGAGATTTTACGTGTTGCTTCTAGCTCCTCCATTTGGTGGATAAAGACTCAATGTTACATATAATAGTCATTTTCCAAACAACCATTGGTTGAGGGATATAAATGGTAATGGATTCAACCATATGAGAAATTCATGTCAGTAGGCATCCATTTTCTTTTCGACTTTTCCTTTTGAGATATGGTTACATGTGATTCAAAGAGTTGAGAAAAAATGACCTTTTTGGATTACCAAACCTCTCTCCTTGGCTGGAAACTTTCAAGTCTGCTCTAAAGTGTTATTTTCCACTCATGTTTAGTATTCCTCTTCTTGAGCAAACTCCAAAGTTACTTCTACCAAGTTAGAGAAACTTTTGAGGGATTTCTTATGAGATAATTCTCAAGGAAGATAAAGGCTTTTCCACATTCCATTGAGATATTATAGACTTAAGGAAGCTAGAGGGATTGATCTCATCGACATCAAGATTTAATGTTATGCTTTTAGTGTCAAGTGGATTATCGAGGCTTATAAGGTCATGGGGCAAGGAAAATCCTCTTGAGAACTCGCATCTCGCAGGTATTACTCTTGAAATATGTCTTGAATGACACCAAATTTCATTCTCTTCTTAACACCCTTATGTCAATGACAATTGGTGGATTATTTGTGGCTAAAAGCATGTGGAAGGCTTGGGAACTTCTCAAACCCAATCTCATTTAGATTGAGATGGATACATGAATGATTTGTCCCTTGATTCTCAATCTCTTTGGTGGTCTCTTGTTTTTAAATTTCACAATTTCCCTTACGCTATGGTTCCCAAGATTAAGATTCTTCGGATTTTAAAAAGGGAACTAAGACTTTTTATGAAATCTTTTGCAAAGTGTCTTACAATTAGCTTCTTTAGAACACACTCAAGGACAAATTTAAATTTAAAAGTGAGGATGTTGAGTCTGCTTTCTAAGATTCAAAATGTCATAGTTGATGGATGCCTCCATAAAATTGGGATACTCTCCCAAGTTCTCTAGTGGAAAGATTTAGATTGGCCAATCGAAACCCAATTCTACTAGTAAAACCCACGATTTGGTTGTCAACTTCTCTCATCTTAGCATATTGAGGTAAAAACCCTTAACCACTATGGGTAGTTAAGGTCTATGAATTCTACTTGGGCTAGGCATTTTGTAAATCTATGTGAAGACATCATTTAGCTCAAAAATAACTTTTTTTGTGCATTCATTACTAGGATATGCTCATTGGTGATAAATTGAATCATATAGGGGTTTGAAAACCCACTTGCCTCCATACGACCAAGTTGAGACCATCAAGCATTTATTCTACTATTTCCCTTATGTCCATTCTTCCTCGAACTAGATTCATAGCCTATTTCAACCCATCCAACCATAATTCTTCACCTAGAAATAGAATTGTTAGGTGATTCTACCATATTACCCGCAAAAATCAAACAAGTTTAATGTATTTTTCATGTATTTGGAAAGACGTGAATTGTATTATTTTCAATAAATTAGCTATGGATAAAGAATATTATATGACTAAAGAAGTTGTGCTCTCGAATTCCATACTTCAATACAAGGTCAAGCTAAAAAAATGCATTTAGAGTTAGTACACCTTCAAACCATCCTCAACCACTAGGGTAATGCTTAATATGAAGTTAGCCAGTGCCGCTTAATTCCCTCGCTTATTTGTCTCTTTAACAAGGTCGTGGCTTGGGTTATCTTGGGTGTCGCCACTCGAGAAGACAAAGAAGTTTCTCGTCTTGCTTGCACCGAGATTCACTTGTTAGAAGTAGTGGTGGTGGCAAAGGTGAAATTTTGGTTCATGTGTCCCACCTTCTTAGGATAAGTTCCCCCTTAGCACTTGCCATCTCGCCGACTAGGTTGGCCAAGAAAGAAGAAGATAAGACAACTAGCATTGGTTAGGAGCCCATATCTAACATAACTTCTCCATGTAGCGGTATCAATTGGAAAGGCAACCCTAACAATCCCTATCTTCAATATTCATCGCTTGTCATATTCGTTGTTGCTATTTAAATAACGTGTTCTACATGTTTGTACTATTAAACCTTACTTTTATAATATTTTTATTTAAAAAATAATAATTATAGACTTTGACATGATGTAATTATCACTTTTCGAAAGACTATAATTTAATTTAATTTATGTTACATAAGCAAATTGCATTATTATTTATTAATAGAAGTACACTTTTCAATCCCCATCTATGTATATATAATTTCTTTTGTAGGTGTTTGTTATCCGCGGTGGTTCATTAAGTAGGCAAATTGACATATCTATAAAAACAAGCGAAGTGTCAATATCAGTACAGATTGTCAAGATAACGAAAGGCGACCTCCACGTGCCACTCACGTCTCCCCTGCACGTATCACGAATCACGATAAACATTTTCACCGGCCCATTGGACGAGCAAAACATCCCTGAAAATGTCGGTTACCGGAGTGACTGGCTACAGCCTGTCGTGTCTGTCAACGAAAAATAAATAACAAATTATCAACTTATCTGAAAGGCAAGGGTGCTTATTATAGGATAAGAAGTACAGCCACGTGCAAGCTGCCAGCGCATTGTGTTCAAAAAATAAAGCCGCCCAGAAATCTAGGGTATGAAATGACGCCGATTCGTTCCAATCGGTTCGGAATGAATCCACACCACACCATTTTTTAAATTTATTTTGGCGTTAAGACCATTGGAATAAAAAGAGGGCAAGTTATTGGCCAATGACCGTGACAAGTTCTGTTAATTTATTAGTTAATAGTAGAATATTCAAATCCCTAAACTTGCATGAATTTTTTTAATAAATAGAAATAAAATGGCCTTTTTTTTGTAATTAAATACTAGACAATATAAAGTGTAAATTTTATTATAGTAAGAAGAAACATAATATTAAAAAGACAATAAATGATGCAAGTATTGATACATCTATGTATTCAACATGTCTAGACATATAAAAATTCAATCTATATTTTAAAATGAGTAGTGGAGATAACTCTCATTATTACAAACATTTTTTTAAGTTTGAATATATTTTTAAACTTAAAAAGGTCATGTCATTTATAATCATACACACTTTCATCCACAAAATTAAAAGACTTCATTGTCACAATAGGACACAACTCCAATCAAATACCACATTAAATGAAAAAATTTCAAATAATAAAATGTCAAGTCATATCCACATTGCCCCTTCTTTCCATCCCATCTACAAGCATTAATGATAAACCTGCAAAAAGAATACAAATTTGTAAGGCTCAAGAAACACTATGCATTTATTGAAGGGTGGAATTCAAACAAATATATCTCACCTAAAAATTCACCGTAGCCATTAGATTTATCATCTCATCACTCTCAATCCACACTAACCAAATTCAACCAATCACAAACAAGCACATGGATCAAGCACCCAATGCAAGGTCAACAACATCTATAAATACATTTCATTGTTCAACAATCAAATTTCACAAGTTTTCCTTTGTCAAATTGGAGCATCGACCCAATCTTGTTTGACAGTTCTCAATTCTGGTAAGAGTTTGAAAATATTCCAATATTATAATTAAATTATTTGCATTCTCAGCTCGAGTCATTTTCCATTTGCAGAAATTAACTTTGAATATATATAGATATTCTAGTTTAGTTACTCTACACAGAAACCCTGCAAATAAAATATATATATGAAACATGCATAAAATAGTTTCTTTATTTTTATTTTATAGTTCAGTTTCAGAAAACCTGCAAATAATATTATTCTTCCCAAGCAGCTAAAAAGGCAAAATACGTGCAACTAAAAATAAGGTAAATATAATATAAACAACTACCAGCAACATGATATTCATTAGCTAGTTCAGTATTACATACAAGTATATAATAAGAAATATATTCTCATTAATGGTGTGTATATACAAACTCAAATCGAGTTAATCTTTTTTTTTGCATAACTTATTTGCAGGTATTTTGTGTGCATGGAAACCTGTTTTAGAAAGTGCAAATCAAAAAGACTATTTTATGCATGTTTCATATATATATCTTATTTACAAATTTTATGTGCCTAAACTAGAATATCTATATTTATTCAGTGTCATTTTCCTGTATACATATATGCATACTACAGTTTCCAATACACGCAAAAACCTGCACATAAGAAGGTGAATGAATATATAAATCTATATAATTTGAGTTTCATATACACACTGCAAATGACAATAGTTGCATTTATAATTGTATATAAAATCAAGTAGATAATGAATATCTTATTGCTGGTAATTATTCATATTATAATTAATTTCATTTTAGTTGTTGGTGACCACATCACATACATTTTCAATTTAGTATTCAATTTAAATGTTATTACATTTAATATAAAAACTAATTATATACCTATAAAGATCTTGCATTCAAAATCGTGAGCAGTGCTTTGGTTGTTCATATTGTTTCAAAATGCACTGATATTATTCCTTGTGTTTTTAAGGTGTTATTTGCTAACATGAGGAGAAAACGATCACTTAAAAGAGTTTGCCTGCTTGCGCCAAAACAAGGGGAGTCATATTTCCACCAAGTGAACCAGACGAAGACGAGGTTGGCAACAATGGACCACAACTACGTACTACAATCAAGAAATCGGTGGAGGGGCAAAGAACAACAAAAATCGAATACATGGAGATTGGGATGAGACTAGTATGAATAATGCCATCAAAGAAGTCGAAGATTATGGTTCCTCAACACATGGTGTTGCAAGAAAGTGGGGCATACCTCCAAGCACACTTACTTCATGGTTGTTGGGGATAACCACTAAGAAAACAAAGGGACCACCCACAATTCTTACTAAAGAAGAAGAACTTGAGTTGGTGCAATGGTGTCATGAAATGGCTGATATGGGTCATGGGTTAGAAATCTCACAACTTAAAGCATATGTGGCACAAATATGTGAATCTAGATCCACCCCATTCACAGATGGTATCCCTGGAAACTCATGGTGGGCATGTTTTAAAAGAAGGCACCCAAATTTAATTTTGAGGACAACGCAGAAGGCCTTGATAGAGATAGGGCAATAAGTCTAAGACCATCTATTGTTAATTCTTTCTATCTGAATTTGTCCTCTGTTTACAAAGCTAACCTATATGAGTCAAGAAAAATATGGAATTGTGATGAAGCTGGATTACAAGCAAGAAGAAATGGTGGTATGAGAGTGCTTGCTAGAAGAGGAAGTAGAAGTGTCCCATACATAATCCCAAAAAGTAGAGAATGGATAACCATATTATGTTGTGTCAATGTTGCTGGACAAAGCATCCCTGGTTTCTATCTTTTCAAAGGGAAGAAACAATTGCAGAATTACATAGCAGGTTGTGAGCTCGGTGCTTGCATGGCAGCACAACCTCATGCATGGATGACAAAGGAGTTATTTATGAAATGGTTGCATCATTTTGCAGCATGTGTGCCTGGTGGTGTGTCTCCAACTAACAGAATTTATTGATTTTTGATGGTCATGGTTCTCATGTGGCTCTAGGAACAATTCAAGAGGCGCGAAGTTTGGGAATAGATTTACTTACTTTACCAACGACATACTTCTCACAAACTACAACCTCTAGATGTCAATATCTTTGCTCCATTCAAAAGTTACTTCAAAGAGGAAAGGTGTAAATGGCTATTTGAGAAACATGGGATAGATGTCAACAGGGCAAAATTAGCTACATTGAGGAGTAGGGTTTTCCAAAAGGCTCTTTCCCCGAAAAATATTAAATCAGGTTTCAAGAGGACAGGTATATGGCCTCTTAATCCACATGCCTTGGATGAGGACATGGCACCTAACAAAACATTTGACACATCTAATCGAGATGAATCACATGCAACGGAAAATATATTAAGGCTAGCTAGAGATAATTTAGAGGTGTCAAGCAGTGAGTTGTGTAGTGAAGATGTTGAGATTGTACTCAACACACAAACAAGTAAAGAATGTGATGCTGAACATAATGAACAAAACACAAATCAATATGTTCAACAACAAACTTCAACTCAGAGTGGAGGGAGTCAATTCGATGAGTCGCTAGCATTGCCTACCCAAGTTAGTTTTCCTGATTGGATGAAAGAAGATGCTCTTAATCTTGGTGTCAATTTAAACAACATCGAAGAAGACACATTATGTACTCTCTCACAACCATCAGTACTTCATGAGTCAGATGTGGTCCACTACTTTGTCAACACTCTAGATGAGGAACACATTGATGCAAAGCAGAAGTTAGAGGAAGCAGATATTAGAGCGTAAAATGGGGACAAAACTTTCAAGGAAAATGAGGACAAAGTTCCATTTCTAAATTTTTGAAACTTCCAATGGAAAGGGTGAAGGATTCATCAAGGTCAAATTGTAATGATGGAATACGATTAAGTAGAGAATCTCAACTCATCACTACTGATCAATAGATGGAGCTGCTCATGGAAAAGAGAAGCGAAAGAAAGAAATCAAGAGAGTTAAAGCAACGAAAAAGGGTACAGATGCAAGAGAAGAAGGCAGAGAGAATTGCCGGAAGGGATTGAAAGGAACAAGAGAAGATTGAAAAGGAAATTAGAAGGCAAGAAAAAGAACATCAAAAGTCGATGCAGAGGCAAGAAAAAGAGATGAAGAAAGAGCAGGAAAGGATCCAAAGATACCAAGAAAGGAAGGAGAAAGAGTTTGAGAAGGCAAGAAGGAGTTGGGAAGGCAAATGAGACTTAGTACTCCACAAAATCCTTTTCCTGAAGAACACCCATTATTGAGGGAATTAATTTCCATGCATTGTCCCCAGTTGTTGTCAGTGCCTAATGTTCAACCCGGGGTAAGTGGTTCCAATCCATTCTCAACACTACCTATGCAAGAAACCAACATCGGAACTCAATCACTTACATACAACACATCAACTTCAAGCATCGTTACATACTCACCCCCACCATTTCCTGGTTTTGGAAGTAGGTTCCATATATACTATACAAAATTTTTGGAGGCTTATTAGGGCCATTCGAATAGATATAACAGATATATATATTTTGATAACTTTGTGGGCCAAATATATTTCTAATCAATGTAAGGCTATGGCTATTTTTTATTTATGTATTCCCAGCCACATATGATATCACAAGTAATAGATGACCTAAATATGTTTTGATATGTACAATTTCTTGAAATATGTAATGAAAAATAGCTTAGTTTCATATTGTCTGTAAAACAACTGTGTTCCATAGAAGATAATCAAACTGTGTTTTGTATATTTCTCTAAAATAAAATTGTAATATCTTTTATTTTTCAAGAAAATGATGCAATACAATTGATGATATTTGATCAAAATCCAACACAACAATCATGCTATGTTCCTATCATTGCCTTAGTGAGGGCAATATCCTCACCAGATTTGTCAGTATTAGTGAGGGAAGTACCAGTAAGGACATTCATTCATCCAAAACCCTGCAAAAGAAAAATTAGGATGCAAAAGCACAATTTATATTTAGATGGGTAAAAGAAATTATGGGCAACAAAAAATTTACCATGACATTTATGGTGTTCAAAAACACAATTCACCTGTCAGTTGAGGGCAAGTTGTGGACATGGAGAAACTGTGGCTTTTTGCATTCCATCATGGGTTCGTTCTACCTGAATTGCCAATAGAGGTGTTGCAGTGCTATGAAGTATTGCGGTGGTCATCGTGCATATGCTTATGCTTTTGGTGTTATTCAGTTGCTGACACATTTTTCAACGTCTTTCGCATCTCATTCTGCAACTCCTGCCGAGTCTTTGCAGACCTGAAAAATAATTGAGCATTTACCAGGTGAGTTTAAACATTCAAAAACATCCCCAACAAAAAAATCGACCAAGAAAAATAAAAATAAAGCAAGTCACTTGTTTTTAAGTGTTGAATGTGCTTCAATGATAAGCGTTTATGCAAACAGGCAGCTACAAGCTTACAATTGATAGCCAGCTATTTTGCTCACAACTCTGGGCAACATATACTTAACATTATCCAAGTATTTTCATGGATATTAGTGCATTAGCTCCTATGTTTAATCAGGTTGTCTTCAAGCATGTTTGAAGGATTACCAATTAAATGGCAGACAATTTAGCAAACATGGCACTTTCAGGAGACAATGTAAGCTTATTTGGGCAACTTGGATCAGCTCCAATGGCGAACTACCGCTTCAGACCTGATTATTTGCATCTTTGTTGATGACAGTAATCTTCACATAACTCTCTGTGTACTACAACGGGTCAGCATCTCGTGTTTGAATTGAGGATGGTCCATATCTCAACGACTAGATCATCCAATCTGGAATGCGGATGAGAAACACCTTAATGAAAAGTGAGGGACATAAGAGGAGGCGTTAACTCCCTAGTCCCTACCCCGTATTTGATGAAATAAGCTCAAAAACTATCAATAAGCTCCAACTCGCCAATTGATGAAATCAACCATTAACAATGTTGCACTCGATTCTACCCGGATTTGGCTATTTTGGATGTTTGTGTGGTAGTGCTAGGAGAGTTGCAATGGTGTTGGGAGATGTGTTTTGTCTTGGCAATACTTAACCGTAGGTCCATGTCAATTGACATGTTGGGAAGGTGCAGCTGAAGAGGATACAAAACCCTATAAGTCGTCAGTTACTTTCTCTAAGCGGAAAGGGGGACTATTTAAAAAGGTGAGCGAGCTCTCTCTCTCTATGATGTTGAACTTTCCCTCATCATTTTCTCACCCATGGGAAAGCTCCATGAGCTTGCCTGCCCCAAGTAAGGAATCCACGAGCTTGCCTGCCCCACATAACTTTAAAAAAGCTAAAATGAAAAGCTCCGCTAAGAAGGAGACACTGCCCACGTTGTTGTAGAGAAAAACACAAACAAACCAAGGAAACTGGTAATAAAGCCACCATTGCTACATAATAAACCTGTTTCAAGTTGCTCACACACTGTTTCCAAGTGCGCTCACATCGCAGATGTGCAAAACAATGGAGATGCATTCTTTCCCACGCCACCGCCTTGACCAAAATGGTTGTTGGAGTTACGAGGCACGAGAGGGACATTAATTAAAAGTAGATAGGATTTAATACGACATTCAATGGCGGAGGCGTTTAAAATTAACAAGTAGCATTTCCTAACAGCTGGCACTGGGGTTCTTAATAGGAGGTATAAATGCACTCCATATGCTAGATATAATTTCGAAAAAATCCAAAACCTTTCAACAATAAACAAAACAAAGTTTGGACATTTTTAATACATGATGTTATGTTTTAAATTAGTTTTTATATCTACTGTAATAACATTAAAATTGAATAGTATAACATAGATTTTCTATCAATCATTGGATAATGAAATCCCGATGGATAGTGTATATTTTTTTAACATGCAATTTTAATATCTTGTAAAAATTGGTTTAGAAAATATATGTGGAGTGGTCGCTCTACGTTGAAACGAAATTTGTAAGTCAAAAACATGTTAAAGTATAAAAGGGTGTTTTTAAAAAATTGAAATTTAATATATATGTGTGTGAAAATAGATGCCAAACTTCAATACACGATGACTGGCTCCTCTCCCCTAGCTTTGATGTTTTTTTAAAGCATACCCTCTTTCTTAATTTAATTTAGATATTAATATTCACTATATGTTAAGTTGGGTTAATGGGATTGAAGAAGATATTACGTATATGATTATTAGTCCCTCATGGTAACTATAGTAATCATTTTTTTATTCTTTCTTTAAACTAATCACAATCAACTTTTTTTTTTTCATATGGTCTTCGCAATGGTTTTAAATTTTTTTTTTTTTTAATATTCATTTACAAATACTAATTTTCTCCTATGTTTGGTTGATAGATTTTTCTACTTATTCTCTTTTTTCATGTAACTACCCCTTGGTTTATGCTTAACATATGTGGGTTAGTATGTTATGCGCTCCACTTTATTTGTTTAAAAACTTTTTTTCAAACCTTTTTAAAAATATTATATAAGCTAAAACCTAACCTTATTTCCCTAATCTATAAACCCCTCCTAACACATATACATTATTTAAAACAAAATTCTATTTACGAAACATTTCCCTATTTTCATGCAACACAAAAATTATTTATCAAATATTTGACAAAAATTAATGATATCTTTTCTACTCCGATTTATATCCACAACCAACTCAGCAGAAATAATCTCCACAAAAACCTCCCCAGAGCTGTACACATCATATTATCCACATATCCTCCACTTTTTAGGGCGTTGAGTGTTGTTACTGCAGGCGGAAGAATCGAGCAAGACTACCCATCCGATTTTGACAATGTAAATGTCTTTCCCCTCCAATCCAGAATATTAAATGACATGCATAACTCCCTCCAGGTATTAATACTGGGAGATCAGGTAACCCTTGATGGACCTCCTTACCATGCAGCATTTAAAATTCTGAGATGTCTCCAACTCGGTTCAATACCTATGTTTCCATTTCGACATGCTTCTCAACTGGAAAAGCTCGCACGGTTAGTGAATCGCTACTTCTGATGGCATTGATGATGCCATAAACTAAAAAAAAATTGACCTATTTTTACCAATATCGATTTCAACCTATTTTCACCAAATCGCAGCTACTATTAGTATTTTATGTTTTATACCTCCAAAGATTTCTAAGCATGGGGCCGTAAACAACTACCAGCAGTTGTATTACTGTAAATGGCATTAAAAAGCCTTTGTGCTCCTCAGGAAGTCTCTGATTTGGACTAATGGTTGTAAATAATTACAGACGACAGGGAAGAGCAGGTTGGACAATCCAAATATTGTCAAACTAGAGGGCCTTGCCAATTCAAGGATGCAGTACAGTCTATACCTAGTCTTTGTTATGAAGGCTTGGTCATCTTCTTCATGCTCTCAAAAAATCTGAACGTAATGTCAATGGATCCCTTTCTCAGTAATGCAGCAATAAGTGAATTGTAAGCATGCAAATCTGGTTGAAGACCTGATTCCCCCATCCTTTTGTACACGTTGTAAGCACTAGCAACCTTGTTCGATCTACTATGCACTATAATCATTCTTGACAATCTAACTTCATCTCCTTGAATTTCAAGACAACTAGGACTCCCTTCAATAGGGTCATTGTCAAGAGAGGCTTTCGATTTTTTTTTTTTTGAGATAAGTAAATGCTTTTGACCGGAGCTATGAATCGGAGTACAAACACCAAAAAAAAAAAAGCATACAAGCCAAACCCAACACGTAAATAAAAAGCGAGAACTAACGGGAAAGACAAGAATAACCCCGACTATCACCGCTCTTCATTCGAAGAGTAGTAGTCAAGCGATTAACATAACACCTATTTTTGCCCTTTTTCTTTTTGACCTCTTGCCACTTGTTCTGATCAGAAGCTACCACCAACATAAGATTGCCGAAGAAGGTCATGATTTTGTTCCCGATCCGAATATGATATTTCGATTTATTGGAATCGTGACCCCTCTTCACACCACCTACTACTATCATGTTTTCTTCTGCCTTGTTCGAGGGGGGCGTTTTAACCGGGCTCATAGAGCCTTTCCCTAAATTTGTTGGATGAGCCTCTCTAGAATCTCGCCATATGATCTCGCCTTGCGAGCCGGGCCGAAGAAGGATTGTTCTAGCCTCCTTTGTTCGATGAACTCTTTCTCCGTTGATTCTTTTTACCTTACGAGCAAGCCGCCTCCAAATGACCTAGTGTTCAACAAACACGGCACTTGAATGTTGTGTTCTCGTAGTCTAGGGTTTGGACATGTTGGAAATTCCCAATTTCAATAAGATCTTTTCGGGAAATCCCTTACTTAAGTCGATCTCTATGCAAAATATAGCATAGGTGTGAAGGCCCACCACCTCCCTAGCGTGATCCACCTTTAAGAATTTACCCAGAGCATTACCAATATCCTCAAGAGCATACCAAAAATGCAGTGGAAGGTTCGGAAGGCAAACCCACACAGGCATTTTTGTGACAAAAAAAGTATTTGGGTTGAACTCTTGGAACCAAGGCATGAGAAATGATCCCACATTACCCCAAAACCATGGACCATCTGCTAAGCACTTTTGGTACTCTTTTCCTCCTTAAACTACACTACAAAAAAACCCTTGGAGCGAAGGAGATTTCACAATTTTGAGACCAATTTTCAAAATCCAATGAGAGAGGGTGGAAGAAGATGGCCACATACTATTGAATCTTCCAATGAATGCAAGTTGGGATAGGAAATGTAAATGAGAAAATACTTCGTAGTTATCCAAGCTTAGCAAAGGCGTCTCCTTAGCCGAATCGATGATGTATGCCGAGAGAGGCATAGGATTAGTGCTCTTTTTTACTGCACGACTTCCTTGAATGAAGTGAATTTGGACGGGCAGCTTTAGAAGACGCTGCCCCACCGCCCTACTTTCCATGGACGGATCCACCCCTAGTAGAGAGGGCCGTACTCAAACTCCATTCAAGTCCATGGGAATCTCCTCACTAGTGTTGACAACAAGACTATTGGGGTTAGGGATTCGAGGCTCCTGATTGGAATTTAGAAATCCTTCACCTTCATAAATTTGATGTATTCTAACCGGTCCTCCCTACTCACGGAGAAAAAGGCTCGGATGCCAACCAAATCCTCTCTGCCCTCTTTACCACATAAATATCCTTGCCTTGTTAGCTTCCTCCATTTTGCGAATCTTCACTACCATAGCCTAAACCTAAATTATGACCAAGTTTGGCGCCTTTCTCTATGCTAGACCCACCATTAGGGCATCGCCATCTTTCGCTTCCATTGCTCCTTGCTTTTTCCACAGAGACCTTCTATTTTGTAGGCAATAAATAGTGTGGTTTTTTGACAGATTCAATACAAATATTAAGAGATACTTATGCAATCCCTAATGGTGCTACACTTTCATTTTCATTAACAAAACTATTGAGCTCTTTTGTAATTCCATCCAAAGCCATTAGGTTATGTCTCCCTGGAACATGGTTATTTTCAGTTTGTTTATCTCCTTCTAATGAGGTGTTAATCCACGGGTGACTCACTCCAAGCCCTTGCAATGTAAACCTTGTATCCTTGTCTACCCTAGATTCTTTGTAATCCAAAACATCACCATTCACTTTCACATTTTCTTCTGCCAATTCAACCACGCTATCTTTAGCCATATATTTCAAAGCCCTCCATATCAATTTATTTTTTTCAACAATTTGGGTGTTCTAGTAACATTATTTTCTCGGGATTGAACCTTATATTTTATAGAGCCATTCCCACTCGCTAAAATTTGAATTTTTTGTGACCTCCTACGCCGACTACGATGTCATACCCTTATGGTCCGGACCTTGAGATCCCGCCTGATGATTCAAGTGGCCTATCACCTCGCCCTCAACAGTGGGATGGAAAAATGTGATAGTTAGGTCCCCCTTCGCTCCACACATGGATACGTTGTCACCAGTTTTTCTTGATGGGATGCTCTCTTTGCAGATTCCTTCCCACATTATTGTTGTGGTTTCGCTTCAAGGGATTTTCCCCGGTTGCCAAGGTCATGGGTCCTGAGACCTCCTTTGATGACATTAAAAAATGGGTGCATCTGAAATGGGCTCCTTGTGGCTCACTGGAGATTGTTGTCATGCCTAATGGTTTCATTTTGTTCACTTTCAGCCTCAAGGAGAACTTTTCTCATGCTCTTCTTGGAGGACCGTGGTTTTTCGAGGATTCTACTTACACAAAGGTCACCGGCTTCAATCCCCACACTGAAACTATGATGCACACTCCAATTTGGGTCCGCTTTCCGTGACTTCCACTAGATTTTGGGATCTATGGTTATTGAAGGTATTGCTCTCTCCATGGGCTCCTTATCACCATAGATCAAGCCACTAAGGCCAAAACTAGATTCATTCATGCTCATTTTTGTGTTAATGTTGATGTTAGTGGCCCGCTTCCAAAGACTATTGACCTTCTTTCAGACTTTGGAGTGTGGTCACAACCCATAGAATATGAATATATCCCCCAAGCTTGTTCTATCTATAAGAGCATTGGCCACAGGGCTCCTGCTTGCCCTTCTAAGCCTCAACCTAAGCAAAAAGCTTTGACTCCTCTCCTAAGAAAAAGGGTAAATTCATCCCCAAGGTTCTCCCTGAGGCTACTCCAGAGGTTAACACCTCCAACCCCTTTTTGGTTTTGGAAGATGGTGAGATTCCCCTCACCGAGCCCTCCTGTCAAGTTGCCTTTGATTTCCCCTCTGCCTAAATCCTCTGTTGTCATTCCTGAGGTTCCTGTCACCGAATTTTTGCCCCTTTTGTTGATGCTTAAACTTCATTTTCCTTCCCTTTACCCTCTCGATTCTCGGTTAGAGGTGTTTCTTTCCCCTTCTTCGCTAGCCTCTAGTGATAGCAACCAACCTCAAGTCACCATAAGCATTAGTAAGAAAGATAATGTGGGCTCCGAGAAGCCAAAAGGTAGAACTCTTGGGAATGTTAAGCTCCAACAGGAATCAACACTTAATGTGGCGCAAGGAACTCAAAGTACCCTCCCTATGGTAGTAGGGAACAAGTCCAAATCTAAAAAATGAAAATAATCTCCTGGAACATAAGAGGGCTTAACTCTTTGCAAAAGAAGAGAGTCCTAAAAGACATCAAGCTCAAACATTCTCTGGATATTATCATGCTTTAGGAAACTAAGTTAAAGTTGAGGACAACCTTCCCAGGTTGTGGCCCACTACCTCCTTTGCTTCTCAGAATTCTTTTGGGAACTCTGGGGGCCTTTGCACACTATGGAACCCAAAAGTTTTGTATGGTGAATGCATCATCAAAAATCCAAACTTCTTGGGAATGTTCTTCCAAGAGGTTGGCTTTGAAGTAGGTTGGATAACTATCAACTTATATGCACCTAATTTGGACTCCCAGAGGGAAAAGATTTGGAAGGATATCATGGAGTTTAAAAGGAGTTGCTCGCAATTTCCCTACCTTATAGTGGGTGACTTCAACAACACTCTCTACCCTTCTGAAAAGCAAGGTGGCTCACCTGCTAACCCCAACAATATGGAAGCTTTGGTTGAATTTATCAGGAAGGGGAATTTTTTGATATGGATTTGCATGGAACTACTTTCACTTGGACAAATCGCAGACTAGGGAAAAACCATATTCAAAGTAGATTAGACAGGGCTCTTGGTTCAATGGACTGGATTCTACACTTTTTGGATTTTTATCTTAATACTCGCCTAGAGCTGCATTTGATCACAATCCTCTTCTCTTAAGTGTTGACTCTTGTCACAAGACTAAAAATCCTCCCTTCAAGTTTGAATTATCTTGGTTGGAGAATAACAAGTTGGATGACCTTATTAAGAACTGGTGGAAAGTAGACATTCAAGGAACGACAATGTTCAAGTTTTCTAAAAAGTTAAAGGAAATCAAGAAGCAACTCAAGATTTGGAAGACTAAAGTGTTTGGAAACATTCACTCACGTAAGCATCAACTGACTCAGAAAATAATGGACATTTCAGCCAATATTGAGAAGGATGGCAGATTTGAGCACCTTCACAAATAAGAAATCCCCTTGTTGAGTGATTATCACAACACTCTGGTGGAAGAGGAGACTTATTGGAGACAAATATCTAGAGCGCTTTGGCTTCAACAAGGGGATCGAGAATACAATTTTTTTCCACCCCACAACATCCAAGCACAAAAGCAGAGATAAAATCAAGGAGCTTCTCTCCTCTAAAGGTAAGCTTTTGTCTTCTGAAGATGATATTTCTAATGAGCTTATCTCTTTCTATTCTAGACTCTTGCAGGAAGAAGCACCCCCATGATTGAAAATGAAATGAGAAAAATGTTATAACACATTCCTAAGCTGGTAATAGATGGTATGAATGAAATCTGACGCATCCCTTCTCCATGGAGGAGCTTCATAAAGCTATATTTACAATGAAGGGGATAAATCACCAAGTCTTGACAAATTTCCTATCACCTTCTTCAAAATATACTGGGAAATCATCAAGGAAGATCTTTATAATGTTGTGAATGAATTCTAGAGAAAAAACTCTCTTTTAAAAGAGTGGAACACTACCTTCATTGCTTTGGCTCCCAAATCGCTTGGATCTAAATCGGTTTCTAATTTTAGACCGATAAGCCTTTGCAACACTACATATAAGATAATCACAAAATGATGGTGGTAATGCTTGAAACCGTTGATGAACAACCTAATTTCTGAACAACAAAATGGATTCATGGGCGGTCATCTTATACAGGGAGGAATTATCACATTCCATGAGGAAATCCATTCAGTTCAACATGTAAAGACAATGGGGATGATTCTTAAGCTGGATATGCAAAAATATTTTGATAGAGTTAGTTGGGTTTTTCTACTGAGAGTGCTCAAGAACTTCAGGTTCAGTGACAAGTGGTGCAATTGGGTTTTCACATACATCTCTTCACCCTGCTTCTCGATCCTTGTTAATGGAATTCCAACAGGTTTCTTCAAAAATAGTAGGGGATTAGGCAAGGTGACCCTCTATCACCTTTCCTCTTTATCTTAATGGTTGATACTTTAAGTAGGGCTTTAGAAGTCATAAAACATGCTTCTATGATTTTTGCATCAAAATTACCACTAGATCTCCTATTGCTACTCACAACCAATTTACAAATGATACCCTTCTCATGAGTGCAACTTGGTGGTTGAGGCCAAGGCCCTAAAAATAATTCTTAAGAGTTATCAAATGGCCTCACAACAGCTTATAAATTTCTCTAAAAGTTGTATTTCTTTCATAAACACTCTGCCCAACAGGAAAAGGAAGATTGCTGATATTTTTGGTTGTAGCATAGTGGATCTTCCTTCTTCTTATTTAGGTCTGCCTCTTTTTAAAGGAAGACAAATTAAAAACCTTTGGATGCCGGTCATTGAATGCTACCAAAAGAAATTGGCAGGTTGGAAGGGTTCTCTCCTCGTGAGGAGAGTAAGTTGTAGCTAGTCAAAGCTATGCTTCAGAGTTTTCCTATTTATTTTATGTCATTGCTCAAAATGCCATCTTCTGTGATCACTTTCTATTGAGAAAATTCAAAAATGATTTCTCCGGTCGAGTTCAAAGGAAAGGAAAATAATTCATTTGGTGTCTTGGAATATAGCTTGTCTTCTAACCCTCTCAGGTGGTTTGGGGCTAAGAAGAATTGTTGATATGAATGAGGCCATGCTTGCTAAGATAGGTTGGGAGGTTGCTTCTGAGAACAAATCCCCTTGGGTTCAGCTCCTAAGATCAAAGTACATGCTTCCCTCAAATAATTTTCTCCATTCAAACCCCCCAGAGGTTCAGCCATTTGGAATTCAGTGGTGAGTTCTCTTCCTATGATGCAATCATGCACTAAATGACACCTTGGAAATGGTCTCCAAATTGGATTCTGGTTAGACTGGTGGATTGGGGACAAGCCTCTTACTCAGATCCTTTTTGGGATCCGATCAAAAGGACATTAATCTCCATGTGTGGCAAGAAATTCAACGGGTATTTTAATATTATCAACTCTAAACCCCATTGATTTCTTCCAATTTGGTCAAAGTTGCGGTAGTATCTAAAATTAGTGTCTCATGAGTCTCAGAAATCTTTTGTCTTCTCAATACATCCCTTCTCCTTGCCGCAAGATGGGCTTATTTGGCCTCTTTCTCCCTCTAGAAAGTTTCTTTGTCGTCAAGGTAGCCTATTCTTCTAAAACTTGCAGCCCCTATGGTCCACCACTTCATCATATTTGGCCCTCTGTTGTCACCCCCAAGATTAGTTTCTTCATGTGGCTATCCTTTAGGAATTCCCATCTTTCTGGAGAAAACCTCAAAAGAAGAGGCTTCTCTCTTCCTTCCCGTTGTGTTCTTTGCCTCTTAGCTTTGGAATCCACTTCACACCTTCTTCTCCAATGTTCGTTCTCACACACCATCTAGAGTTTACTCTTGGGTCACCTTAGTGTGTATTGGCTCTTCCCCTCCTCTCTATCTAAAGCCTTCAACCAATGGTTCTCCCCTTTCTCTCATCGATTCTTTCCCTCACTTGGAAACTTCTTCTCCCTCACGGCCTCTAGGGTATTTGGAAGGAGTGAAATAGGTGTATCTTTAAAGAGCAAGCCATGGACCCGGTGCAGGTGGTTAAAATCATTGTTATCCTCTTCCAAGACAACCTCAACAATTGTATTTGGAAAAAATATAAACAAAAGGTGAACTTTTGTGGTTCAAATAATTGGTGTCAACATCTTGCTTTCTAGGTGAAGGCTCACCCCTCGGTTATGGTATGAGCAGGCATGATTTGAACTTGTCCCCCTCTTGGTTGGTTGAAACTAAATACTGATGGAGTGGCCAAAGGAAACCCAGTAAATTTTGTGGGTGTCATTCTTCATGACCAAGACGGTTCTCCTTTAGTTGTTTATTAGCGTGACAGCTTTGGTGTGGGCACCAATCACCGTGTTGAAGCTATGGAAATCCTTAGGGGATTGGAACTGGCTCTTCAAATTGGATGTGAGCACCTCTTGGTGGAAATTGATTCCCTAAATCTTATCAAGATCTTGAACTCTGAAGAACCTGGCCAATGGACAATTAGAAACATCATTGAAGATATTTGAATTCTCCAATCCAGATTCTAGGAAATCAAGTATCAACATGTTTATAGAGAGGGAAATAAGGTTTCCGACCTTCTTTCCAATATGGGTGTTCAACTGGAGGAACAAAAAATCTGGATTGGGGATTTTCCTAGTGACCTCCTTAGAAGTTTACATAATGATCATTCTCTCAAGCATTAATCTCTTTATGGTACAGCTTGTCTCTCTCAGCGGTTTAGATAACGCTATATTGAGAGTCAACAAGAGTAGATATAACACTCCCCGGAGTTTTGGCGCGGATTTTTAAAGTTATCATAAGAATGAAAGGACGTTTAGAAGGCGGTGGCACGTGCGACAATGATGTTGGTTTAAAAGTGAATTTTTGGGCAAGACTTACATTTGTTTCTAGCAATCATACCGGGTTTGGAGGACACATGTGAAGGTTCATTAAAAAAATCATTTTGCAAATATAAATTTGGGGCCTAGAGTGATTTTTCTGCATTTTTGTTTCTATTCAAAATCATGGGGGCCAAATTAAGCACATCTAACTTGTCTCATGCACATAATTTCGTGAAGATGAAGAGGTTTGGGATATCCTACAGGAAGGTGACATCACCACCTTCGTGGAGTGTCTTTTGGGCCACTTGGTCCAAGTCTCTTGTAGTGTCTTGGATTTGTGGAAGAAAGGCAAGGTGCAAGTGGGTAATACTAAGTTCACCATCTCTACGAATGCAATGCAGGTGAATCTTTACCTTGCCTTCGTCAAAGCGCAGCTTTATTTCAAGAGATCCCTGAAAGTAGAAATGGTTGAATTCCTCAAGCCTAGTGAGGAACCTCAAAAGTATCTTCCTGGTTATGAGAGGGCTTCTCTGAATCCCCATGGGATAGAGTGGAAGAGGTGATTATGTGATATTTCACCATCGACAGGTGCTACAAGTTGGTTTATGGGCCTCACTTCTTTCTCCTATCCCACCTATGTTATGCTAACAAGATCAATCTTTCAGCATTTTTGTTCCAATCTCTCGAGCTCTCCATTAATTTGGCAAGAGAAGGGGAGGGTCCTCTTCGCACTATGGCCTTATTTACTTTCTTTTCCAAAGTATGTTGTTATACGACGAAAAATCAACACGTGGCCTTCTATGCAACCAACTTCTCGAGGTCGTGCTGAGACATCCGGTGTGGAATTTGAAATGGGAGTGAAAGTGATGGTGGTGACCAAGCTAATTGGGCAACCTTATGTCTTTGACACGCAATAATGGAATCTGCGAATCTAATGCAAAGAATTCTCTCCTAACTTGAAGGGGTGTGATGGTAGGGTCTGATATAATAGCTACTCAGAGACTCCAATCGATGTCTAGCTCAACCGAGATTCTATTGGTGGGTTGTGGAATACGTGGAAAGTAGCCTGCAGGTGCCTCGTATGGGTTTCCAGAAAAGGTCATGGAAATTGAGACAAGAGATGTAGTGGAGCTGCAAGAACTAAGGGTGATTCTCTGGTCTTGTCCAGAAATTCTTAGCCTGATCGGCTGCTATATTCAACAATGAAAGTTGTGTGATAATATCAAGTGGAAGCGGTGAGGATATGAATACATGCGTGTGTAGGCTAGTGTCGATATCTAATTGACTAGTAGGTCCATTGGGTTGCGGGACTGTGGGTCATAACCAAAGACTCGTTGAGGCTAAGGCCCTGGAATGGTCATACATGCAATCAAATCCTATTCCCAGGAGCAGTCCAAAATTTGTAGGCCTTGTTAGCAGCTATGTTTAAAGTCTCTAACTGTCTTATTTTCTCTGTGTATGTGGCGGGTGTGCATAAGATTGTTAAGCACAAACTTGTGTCAATGTCAGTTACTAACTCTGGCCCATTGGGTTGTGGTACCAGGATCACAACCGTAGGTCTTTTCCTATTGCAGACTGTTGATGGTCATACAAAATGAATTTGATTCATTTTTGGTGAATAAACTATCTATCAAATGAAATATAAACTATATTTTGGTGTTTTCTCAATATATAAGAACAAAACAATAAAACAAACTAATCTATGGAAATAAATATTTTTGTGCTTTTCTAACTTTTCAGACAATGCATCTAATAAAAATAAATAAAGAAAAGCAAATAGCTAGTTGGATGTAGCTAGCTATCTATGCATATGTGTGAATCTAAATCTAAGATCTACTCTAATTCAAATAAAATCTCTCCAACTCTACCTCAAAAGTGAAGAATAAATCATGACTCTAATAGAGCTATCATTCACCCACTATTTCCCTGGCAATATTGAAGAGAAAACTTCCTATTGACTTGATCTACTTGTAACTATCTGATTAATTGAAATGAATTGTTTCTCTACTCTATTTGATATGCAATTTGACAAAACAAAGCAAACAAATACACAACTCCAACCTGGAAGAGCAAGAGCTTTGGCAAATCCGGAAGTATGAGTATCTGTCCCCTTAGTTATTTCCTTTCTTTCTCTGAGCATTCATGTGAGTCCAAGGATGGGAATGCAAAGAACAAAAACAAGAGGATGACGCTTGAGTGATGGCAGCTTGGAAGCAATTTGGGCGTAATGCAGGTAGAAGAAAGATAGCACAAGAGATCTGAACTTGGCTATGCAATTCCTAGCAAGATTATTACAACACAACAATGCAAGATACACAAAATTATTAGGCCTTTTCTTGAATACAAGCATGGAATATATAGGAATGGAGGCTAGAAGGTTACTTCATGCACAAGGAATTGAAGAGCGGTTCCACTCATGAAATCTATTTTCAAATAGAAGGAACTAGGAGAACCAAGCAAACGAAGCTATTTTTAGAAAATTTGACTCACGAACGCGTTCAAAAGATAAACTTAAGTGAATCGTCACATGCAATTTCTCATGTGAAGATTCGAGAATAATCTATTAGGACCGTCATCCTATGCGGGCGGTGGTTTCAAGACCGCTGCCCTAGTTAGGGTAGTAGTTTGCGAACCGCCGCCAAGCAGGTGGGGGTCTTGCACTAAAGGCCAAAACAAGCACATAATGAAAGGGGAAAAGGGAAAAATGCAAGGAAAAGATAAGTAAGGCTATCTAGGCCACAAATATATACTGCAAATGGGTTTTTGGAGCTCAAACACCTTCTCAAAAGGATTTTGAATCATCACTAGGGACCTTTATAACCATTTTCCCGCCAATGTAGCACATGCAATTTTGGGTGCGTCTGATTGCCTCTCTAGCCGAGCTTCTCCACTTTCCCCCAAAATTGGGAAAACACCATCGTACATCGACTAGCTCCCCACTCTCATTGCTCATTGCCCATCCTTCCCCATCCACTAAGCCCAACAAATACCGACATCGCAAGAAAATCTCTTCTAAATCTAACTTAGATGTGGTCATTGTTGGGAATTCCTTCACTTTCTCTAGTTCACCCTCTGTTGGTGCCTCCTCCCCCTCCTCTCCCGGCCAGTCCATGGCTTCCCTTGTTCCCCCTCGTCCCTTGGGCCCTCCCTGCGAGAACACCATCCGGATTCAAGTTTTGAACAAGTCATTCTTGAAACTTTCTTGGGGCTCTCTTTTCGAATCCCCTGGACCGAAGCCTATGGAATCTCCTCATGCTGCTAAAAATAATGTTGACATGGAAATTGATGAAAATCAACTCCCGATAGAAGCATCTCAATGCAAAATTTAGGTCGAGGTGGTGACTTCCATTCTGGAAAAGCTTCAACGAGCTTTTGGTGTGCTTAAAACCTGGAAATACTACACGAACATCATCAAAGCTATCTCGGAAAAGAGTACATTGAGATGCTTTCCCTAGCTAACACGTTAGCAGAGCAGAGTGCTTCATTTTGCAGCAAAGAATGTGGTTACAAAATTAAAAAAACTTTTATGTTAAGTTATGGTTTTGTTGTATCTAGTTATAGCTTTTTTTGGATTACCTATGGGTATTTTCTATGTAATTTCCACTACTCAATCTAGCCAAATGGGATTTTTGTAAAAGGATGAGGGTCCTTTCAAAACCCCCACTTTACCCTAATCCAAAAACATTATTTTCTTGGATTCAAAGTAAAATATTGACAGCAAAATTCCACTAATTTATAGTTTTCACATTGCACAAATCCTCCTTTCCCAACGAAACATTGTGCTTTGATGTTCACTGAAGAAAAAGGCATCAAACTCAATGCTATAAATACTAAACTTATGAATTCTCATTGAAGTATTACATCAACACCTCTAATATAAATCAAATCTATAATAATACTAGTAATAATACATAATAGATTTCACCCCATCCAGAATAATGGATTCCTTGAATGAATGTTTACAAGTTGGGCAGGGTGACGAAAATGGCAACGAAAGAATTTGTAAATGCAAATTCTGCAAGACAACGACATCAACATCGAAAACAACATCGTAAGTGGAAACATGGCTTTGAATGAGAATGCCATTGTAAATTCAAAGCTTCAAAAATATTTTCACCATCTCTCACGACAATTGCGATTCTACTTGCATATTTTTTTAAAACAATAAACAATTCACGTAAAGGTAGGGACTAGTCGCATTGTGACTCTTGTTATAAAAGGAGTGTCAAATATATTTCTAAGAGATAAGAAAAATAAATAAAAGTTTTTTTAAATGAAAAACATTGATTCTACAATTTTGTACATTATCTTACTTGATTACAAAATTTGAATTTTATTAAGAATCTAAGAGTACAACAATGTAATAAATGAAATATATTGAAATGTAAATGCTAAGTAATTTATTTGGTAATTTAAAATGAAATAAAATGAAAGGGGAAGGTACTTACCTAAATTAAACTTACCTCGCAGTGATCTAGGACTAAACAAAGTGATGAAATGCAGAGCAGAGTGTCGCAACGATCTTCACAAACTAAAAGAAGAGGCATATCTAGCCGATTAGGGTGCACCTGAGAGGGATAGGGGCACCTATGGGTGCCATGGTTTGAAATCTAGGTGTCATGGTTGTCTGTAAAACAACTCAAAATCTGATCTGATATGGTCACTAGGTATTTGTAGTACCTCACCTTTGGTCGGGTGAATGTCACACTTGTTTCGTTGATGTCACCACAAACTCTGCAATGAATAATCACCTACAAAACCCCACACAAAAGCATCAAACCCTAAAAAATAAAGATGCAAATGAAGGGGTCGGACCATCCTCAGCTACCAAATGGATGGACTTATGACTAAGCGTTGCACTACATCTCAGACCCAATGTAGTTTTATGTGCTTGTGTGTGTAATAATGTGCCTAGGTTTCCCTAGCACTAATGACGCAAAGATATCAGGTAGTAGCTAGATAAAATGTAAAATGGTGGATGGAATAGAATGAATACTCCCCTTCCTATGTAGTGTGTGATGCGAATAGTGCCCAAATGCAATCCCTTGCTCTATGTAGATATCTAGCCCTTGATAGTAATAGTTTTCCCATAAGGTAGTATGTATGTTGTGTTTATATAGGGATCTCTTGCTCAAATTTTGACACTAATGACCCGACATGCCGACTAGTACCTAGGGAGATGAGAAGAAAAATCATAAAGACCGACCTCAATGTCTAAAACAAAACTAAGTGTGAGGGGACCAAGGCCCTATAAATCAAGACTAGGGTGCCTCGGGTGCCCTAATCCCTATCTAAGTGCCCTAGTCAAAGACTAGTGATGACAACGAGTGAGTGAGTAATGATAGATAAGACTCCCTAAGACCTGAACAAGAACTGTGTGTGAGTGAAAAATGTGTGAGACAAACAACGATAAAGACCAACAAGACAGACGACTGGACAATGGAATGGGTCATCAGTGAATACTTTTCTTATGCAAGATCCATATATAAAACAACATACTTGGCAATATAATAATAGTAGTAAGTGTGTGATTTTGTGACTACATTTTCCCCACTTTATGTTGGTGAGCAAAATCTTGATAACATAAAGTAGTTAGAGATGCATACCTAAATAAATATGGAAATCCATGTTGTAAAAGAATGCGCAGATGTGGTAGAAGAGTGTGTCGAATGTGAACATATAGTGTGATGAACCATGGATCAACGTGTTGATCCATGCAATATATGAGAGATGTAAAACCATGATGAAGTGCACTAAATGAGAGTGATGATTGTAATGTTGAATGATTGATGATTTTGAATGTTATATGATGATGATGTGATGGGGTAGGGAGTGATTAGTTCCCAACCCGATTGCATGTGTATGAAAAAATGGGGATTTGGGCATCTTGCCACCAGAGGAAGAGTGTAGGGAGAAAGGTGTTATTATTCTCCAACCTTTAACTACATCCTCAAAATATCTAGCCACTAAGGCATGAACACATAATCAAATTTTTAGTGATTTTGGATCCAAATATTTCGATCAAATGTGTTGACCCATATAGGAGTAGTATAGGAAAGGAATGATACATCTCATTTCCCCCACTCCAAGGGTGTCACACTGTAATGTGTGATGGCTTCCAAGTTAGGTCATCTAGAAGAAAAAAATGTAGAATAACTTCCCATGTTAGGTCATCTGGGAAAGTAACAAATGTAACTCCCAAGTTAGGTCATCTGGGAGGCCAAATGTGACTCCCAAATGGTATGATCTCAATTGGCCAAATGTTGATGTATTCTTTAAAATGGTATGATTTGATTGTTAGAAGATTTGAAACATATTTGTTTGATTGGTTTGATTGATTTTTTTACTCATAGAGATATTTTACGCTTGTTTCCCCTAGGTTAGGTCATTAGGGGGAATCGATAGAAAATGATGAAATGTCACATGGTGTATTAGTAAATGTTCAAAAATGATGAAATTAGAAGTGTTGAATGATCATGATAGTGGTGTAAGGGGAATTATAGGATGACCCCAATTGTATGCCCCCTTTCGGTGAAAGGGAAGTGATAATGAGAATGAATGTTGAGCCAAAAGTAAGCCCACATTAATAGAATAGAATATGATAGATATATAAAAATATGTGTGATCAAGTGAAAAGACAATGTCGAGAGAAAATAGTGTGTGTGTGTGTCATGTGTATGATACGATGGTAGGTAAATTTAAAGAGAATTCCATAAATGAGATAGAAATCAGAGTAAAAATGCTCAAGATATTAGCAAAATCATGTGATGTGTATTAGTTGAGTAGTGAATGTGAAGTATGACCATAATAGAGTGAATAATGAAAAGTGACTATAAATAGTAAAGTGAAAAGTGATTAGTCAACTCATTTGTCTTTTGCATGAAGTGTGAGAGTGAGCTCTAAGTGTGTAAGGATGCCACAAGTTAGAGCATCACGACCTAGCCAATTTGAGATGGTAAGACCATCGTGGCATCGCGTATGATGGTGAGTTGGTAAGTGTGATTTTTTTAAAAAATGCATGTATAGTAGTTGGTTTTTGGTGAATTTTTACAAAATTGTGATTTTTTTTTTCTTGGTGTTTGGGACTTGGACAAGAGTGGTGAAGGCACTAGTGGCCTTTGGGAACAAGAGCACCTAGACATGGGTGTTGGTGTCCTACTCTCTCCGGGCCCCCAATCCTTCTTTGAGGTGCCCATGTCCAGAAGTCTGATTTTTGTCTTGAGTGATGTAAATGTGAAATTTGATATGTAGTGATGTCGTAAGTGTTATGTTTTTATGTATAGTATTCTAATGTGTTGTTTTTGTTGTTGTTTTGGTGTTGTAGAGGGATATCCATTCGAGGGAGTTCGTGGTGGTCACCATTTGAGTACTTTTCTTGGGTTGGGTTTATCAGATGATGATTGGGAGGTTATGGACCATGTCAGTCTGTGGCACATACATAGAGGATGGGGATGTGCCCCATAATATGCCCATGTTGACAGTGTTGTGTGAGAGAGATGGTGTGTGGACACTTGTATGTTTTGGCTACCTACATGTGAGATGACAGTCACACTAGAGGATGTATATCACATATTGTGATTACCTATTGTTGGCGAGAGGGTACATGTCATGGTTATGGAGAATATGGAGAGATAAATATGAGGGGTATCTGTAGGTGGTATTTTGTGGGGACTCAAGTGCTGTTAAGGCCCCATATTAGCTTGGATGTGATTTTGAGATCGGGGTTCCACGTTGCTTAGTGTAAATTATATAGCCATGTGGTTATTGCATCATCATCGATTGCAGTGGAGGGAGGTGGTGTGGGCATCTTATATAAGATGCATGATATTTTCCAGGATAGAGGAGGAGGGTACTAGGTATGCATGGGCATGATGTGTGTTGGCCACCTATATAGAGATATTTACATATTTACACAGAGGAGCATGGAGGTGGGATCGAGTGACTACTTTTGCATGTATGGGCCTATGAGCATATAGCAATATTGAGGCCAGTTGGTGGTCCACGAGTAGAGTGGGCTAGGCCAAACATATTTTCTAGGAGATGGGTTGGTGTGCATGGGTGGAAGATGGATACTGATACTTATAGAGCCTTGATAGATCAGATGGGGCCAAGGTAGTGATATGGAGGCCATACTGAGACTATGGAGGATGGCTAGAGGATGTGGTAGAGTTACGATGCATATGGAGGACTATGTGGTTGGAGGATCAGTTTCCAGGTGTGACCAGTTATTTCAGGTGGAGCAGAGTATCTCAATAGTTTGGTATGGCTCAAGATGTGCCCCCAGAGCCATATGTATGGGTTAGAGCTGTTAGAGCACCGAGGAGGGCCGGAGCTAGACCAGGGCCCACAAGAGAGTAGCTAGTACCTCTGGGCAAATGAGGAGGCCGATGCGGCCATATAGAGTATTGATGACAGAGATGATGCGGGGGTGTATGGAGGCATACCATGCATGGTGGATAATGCATCGATGGGTGTTTTTTTTCCATTTTTTGGATGCGATAGGGATTACCACGGAGAGGAGGAGGGAGGGGGGAAATACATGCCCCCAACAATGTAGTGGTGGTATAGTGGAGCGTGAGTATCTATATAGTTATGTTGTGTTATATGATTGGTTGCTTTTTATGTGATGTGATGGTTATGGTTGTCTAATGTGTTGTGTTATTGATTATAGGTGATGCATATTGAGCTTGATTGTGGACACATCTATCCACATTGACACAGAATGTGCCCACCAACATACTTATGGGTGGAGGGATGTTAGAGCATGTGGATGACATTGTGGGTGAGCATGCCCATTTGTTTGAGTCGGTGGCCATAAAAGCAGCAACAATGATGTGTATCATGTATTTTTGAGCTGAGAGGGATGAGGCATGTGAGGAGGAGACATGATGAGCTAGAGAGAGGTGGTGGTGGTGGTCCCTTTAGCACAAGATGTGTTTTTGCACAATTCCTTACATTATAGAGTCACTTTGTGGAGCATTCTATGGAGAACACACTATTACATGTAGGTAGAGGAGAGGTATAGGGGTCGATGATCAGGTGGTGCAGAGTTAGTGGTGAGGCTTCTAGTTCTAGAGCACTTGTAGTACTAGATAGTGATAACAATGATGAGATATGATTCATATGGATGTATTTGATGTAGGGAGTTTCCCCCAGGTGATGAGATGTTTTGTAACTTTGATTTATATATATATATATATATATTTATATGATGATTATATTTGTTGTGTATTGATGTTATGATGTGATGATGATGTATGTGATTGTTGTTTGCTATAGATGATGTTTGATGTGTTAAGTGTTATTCGTATTTTTGAATTGATTTGTAATGCATAGTTTTCGAGTAATGTGTAATATGATGATGATATAGTGTAGATGATAATAATAGATGATGTTGTAATATGATTGTGCACATGAAATTGTGATGAAATGATCAATTATCATGTAAAAGTATGATATAGTTGTTATAGTGTAATGAAGTGTATGTTAGTAAGATGAAGATAGGGGGAAGATTAGTGATGTCCCCCATGTATAGATGATGAGGTTCATTTAGATAATACCCCTCAACAGTCAAGAATGAACCATGTAATGCAAGTGTGTCATCGGAAATGATTTGATAGAATGCACTAGATGAATTGATAGAGCATGTGAAGAGAGGTTCTTATTGTAATAGATCCCTCAAAATCATGTAAGAACCATAAGAACATGAGTGCATCATCGGGGGTGAGGTGATAATAATCACCTACCAAAGACCAGGTGGCAGTGCACGAAGTGGTGGAAGCATGTGGGATGGAAGCAACATGAGCATATGAACCAAACTTGAATGTCATATGGAGCAGTGGTGGGAGGTGTGAATGCTGAGGATGTGGAAGCCAATGTGAAGTAGTGAAGTAGTAGATGATGATGGATGAGATGGATGAGATGGTGCAATGATGGATGGATGATGGAGAGTGCGCATGAGTGATGACTTATGTGGCGATGGATGAATAATGACCTTAGCACTAGAAAAGGAGATAACTCAACTAGAGTAGTAACTCATGGATGAGGGAGAGAGATATGGACCACTCATGTGAGCGAGAGCCAAAGGAGATGATTCCCTTATCCTCTAAATTGTTGCAATCGATCATGAAGGGAAAAGCAATCATTATCCCTATGGCCATTGATATGGTGATAATTACAATATGGTCGATCACATGTGACATTGTAAATGATGTTGTGGATGATGTTGGTTAGAAGGTAAGTGAATTAAATTCTCATTGAGAAAATCACGTAGCACATCATGTGGTCGAGCATGATGAGAGAAATGCAATGGCTCATGTGAAACAGGTGTAGAAGATTGAGGTGTAGCCTTCGCGGAGTAGGAGAAGAAGGACACTTTTGATGTAGTAGGTTGGGATTTCTTGCGAGGAGGAGATGGAGATCGTGTAGGATGCTCAATTGATGGAAATGGAGAAGAACTAGATGATGCAGTAGTAGTAACCATAGGTGGAGGATCTATAACATGTGTAGGTAATGAGGTCTTGTTCTAGATCAATGACTTTATAGCATAGAAGTGTGAATGATTCACATGTGTCATATTGTAATCTTTGTTTTAATGTTGGAATCAAACCACGATGAAGATAAATTGCTTCTCTAGATCAATAGGTTGAAAGACTAATTGGTGCATACAAGCATTGAATCATAAGATGTAATCCATGATAGGTTATGTTTTTCCCTGATGTAAAGTAGGTAGATGATCATAGGTAACTCTAGGGCCATTGTTGATGATAAAGCAATGGAGAAAATCTTCTTCCATCTCATGATAAGTGCTAATAGATCCAAATGGTAGGTGAGTATACCATTGTAAAGCATCATCAGTAAGGCTATGTCAAAATTCTTTAAGAAATAATTGATCATTAGAATATGAATCCATAGCCATACGATAATGTTTGAGATGTAAGTAGGGGTTTCCAGTACCATCAAAACATGAAAAGGTAGGCATGATAAAATCCTTAGGAAATGTTGAGTTATGAATCTTCTTAGGAATAGGGTTTTCATGCAATGAATTGTTATCAATGGAAGCATAATAGGCTTTGCTTTCTAATGTGAGTGATTGAACCTGAGACTATAAATGACCCACAACATGCATGAGAGACAAGATATCTTGTGAAGGAATAGTAGAGGATGGCAATAATGTGTTAAGCGGTTGTAATTTTCCATTGTGAGTAATCATAGGGATGTCGAGAGGAGATGTAGGAGAAGCCTGATGCTAAAGGCACACTAAGTGTAGGTGTTCAAAGAAGTGATAGGTGATGAAGGACATGGAATGTCCATAAAAGTAGTAGGACTAACATCAAAAACATCCCTAGGAGATGGAGTGTCAGATGGAGATGCAATGATAGGAGGAGAGACAAAATAATAGATGGAGATGGAGTGATAAGAGGGGATGAAATAATAGATGGAGATGATTCATGCATAGTATTAGATACAACCTCAAAAGAAGATGAAAATGGAGCAAGAGATTCACACTCAGCTATAGTATGTAAAGTAGTAGACTCATGACTATCAATCATGTTGTCAAAATCAGAGAGAGACTCAGATATGAAAATGTCATTAATTGGATCATCAACATAGTGTGAATGAGCATGTGAACGAGTATGTGATGGATCATGAGAAGCATTATCAAAAATAGGAGAAGCATGAGATGTAGCTATAGTAGTGGTCTGACTAGGAGGAGAATCATTATGCACATGTGTACTAGCGTCAAGACCAAGCATGAAATCAATAAGAGAGTCATCTAGAATTTCCTTGGAAATGTGAGAAGGGGGATCATGGCTAACTGTATAACAAGGTCGACAACCAAAAAATATAGCCGATCCACATGATGCTAAAAGAATAATTTTCAAAGCTAGTAGGTATATTGCATTCATTAGCTAAGAGTTGTTGAATATCCGACATAGTAACATCACGATATAGAGTTGTAAGCTCAACTATAGTTGCCTCATCATAGATAGGATTGATACTAACATGAGGCATGATGAGTCGAGAAGGAGAAGAACTATCCTTAGCTATTAGGGTTTTAGTGGATCCTACGGAAAAAAATTCTAGGCTATGGGTTCACCAAAACAATTCTTCTACAAAATTTGAATTTTATTAAGAATCTCAGAGTACAACAATGTAATAAATGAAATACAACCAAAAGGATCAACAACCAAGATTAACAAGATGAAACAAGTTAGTTTTTAATATATGGGGCCACACCTTGACCAAAAGCCAAAAATTAGGATAAAACTATAAAATTACAAAGGCATGGGCCAACTACTAACAAGAAGCCCATTACTAAATGCGACAACATCAAAACAATGACAACAACACCACAACAACTGCACAACATCACTACAACAACAAACATAAAGACAAAGGCATTAATTTGAAGACTTATTATAAACCTTGAGTGCAATCTTGAGTTCACCGATGAGGTTCATAAAGCAGCGCTGCCAATATTAGGATCCCAGTTGGATGCTTTGACCTTTTTAGTGATCATGTTGTTCTTCCATGTTGAGGCAGGGATGACACTGATATCATAGATATGATGGATGTGAACTTGAAGAAGATCAAGGACTGCTCTGTGAATGGTGAGTTGGTTGTTGTGCTTTTCTTCAAGAGCTTTGATTTGAGTAGACAGAGTATTGATTTCCTCTCTAAGGTTGGAAATGGATTCAAAATCTGAGTTCTTGTTGCCAGACTTGAGGAGAGCATCTACATTATCTTCAATGGTTTTAGAGCTTGAAATTTGCAGCTTGAATTTTTCTAACACAGTGGGGGGAACCTAGTCATAATGGCTAACGGATCTGAATTCAAAGGGGATCTCTTCAAAAATTACCTCCTTACCCTTTGTGTTGCTTCTAAACATCTGTTTGTGAGGAGGTTTAAATATAGTGTCTTGAATAAGGGATTCTTAGAGCGGATGAGGGGTTGTTGAGGAGGGGGAGGAATCAAAAGGGGCTTTGAGTCATTATCCACAACATCTAGAATGAACTGGTGAATAAGAAAAATTACCCCTTGATGGAGTGGCATTACCCTCTTATGGGCTTAAACCTCTAAAACAAACTTCTCTAAGGAGTGCAGGATATAGTGTGGCAGTATCTAACTTAGCTTTCGTGCTCAAGTGGTTTAGAAGAACCAAATGATGTAGAGGGATAGTCGAAAACCTACCTTCAAGTGTAATATAGCGGACCATCAACCACGTGAATTTGTCAAAGGGTTGCGGGATGGAGCTACAGAGGATGCCTTCACGTTTGATTTCAATGCTTTCTCCATCATCAAGGAACAACATTTATTTTTCCTCTTTGTCAAACTTGTTCCCCTCAATGCTTAAACCAGTGATGAAGGAGATGAATTGTTTAGAGATGTTAAAGTCTCTTGCCTTTAAACTGAATATTCCTATCCTTCCAATTGTCCATAAATTAAAGGGAAATGTCCTGATCATGTCCCTTAATCCTTTAAATAAAATTTATGAAACCCCCAATGTTGAGGGTTTCCTAGAGCTCCACATTTTCCTGCCATTGTGGGTCAAAGTAGGCTCTACCCTATTTGGAGATGCCCCCTTGTGAATCAAAAATCCACGAGTGGAATTGAGTTGGTCACATCAGCAAGTAGGCCTCCTAACAGCAACCTGATAGCCTAAGTGATGAATTGTATCTGTGATAATACCTGATGCCCTTCTCTGATGTAACCTAAAATTTACCAGATAACACCCTAGTCACATTGGCACATCACTCAGCCTAGACTGAGCACTCACCCAAAGTGCACAAAGGTACTAGGTCCCTCTTTAGGTTTGTTGTAGCAGGATGTTAGTGTGATGGAGGAAGAAACATATATATCCATAACTAATCCATCATTCTAAAATACACGCCATATTCAGATCTATGAAAGAACAAGTTTAAATAGTAATCATGATTGAATCGAGAACATGCACTACTCAATTACACACAGTAATGAAACTTAGGTTCAAGCAATAAATTCCATCTATTAATAAACATAGAGTCTTCTTACAATAATGTCAATCTATACCAATGAGCATGGATCATTACATAATAATTCCATCATATATCTCTCTATCACATACACATCCATGTCTCATATATATGTCTCTCTCTATTCATGCCCCACTACTATGTAATTCTCATCATATATATAGGGTGGGGACTTTCCCTTCACTGCTTATCTATTCCAAAAATAGGCTACATGCTATTAATAGCCACGCGTCATTTATAGGCATAGTGTTAGGAATTAAAAATATCTAATGTGGAATAATTCCTCGGAATCATAATAATAAGAAGTATGTATAGAAATTATAGAAATGAAATATGCAAAACACGAAGAAAATATTTAACGTGGTTCACCCAATGTGGGATACATCCACCAAGAATACTTGCTCGATTTTATTACAAGCCAACAATCTTCACAATTACAATAACCAGATCGTGTTTGGAGCTGCGCTCAACAAACCCTCCTAAATTCACACTTGAATTCACACACACTATTCACCTTCTCAAAAACACTCATATAAATCCTATTGTATGTCCATCTATTTATAAGTACATCAATAGGTAGCCGAAGAGGCCTTTTACAAAACAATTGTACCGAAAACCATGGGCCCAAAAATAGCCCATAACGGTTACCCATTACCCATGGGTTAATAAACCACCCATGAAAATTTGCTTGAGGCTTCACCCCCGAACCCCTTGACCCGCTTTCTGGCGAGTGGGACCACCGTAAAAATATCCGAGTGTAGCACATAGAAGGTGTACCAAACTCTAACATGAAAACAGGCTCCATGACATAACAATCTCCCACTTGAGATTGATTTCCACTTGAGCAAGCTTCTCAACCCTTCACTATCATCCATGAAGGCCAACCAAAGCTGAACATAGCTTTAGTTTATCCCTTGTGACCACCTTGGTCATCATGTCTGCAGGATTCTTTGACTGGTATGAATCTTCTCCAACTTCAACTTATCTTCCTCCAAAGTTGTCCTGATGAAGTGATATCTCAACTGTATATGCTTCATCCTGGAGTGGAAAGCAAAGTTCTTAGCTAGGTGTATAACACTCTGACTATCACTATGCAGCTTACATTCCTCATGTTTATGCCCCAACTCCTCAAGCAATTGTTGTAACCAAATCATCTCTTTGTTTGCCTCTGTGGCAAGAACATACTTAGCCTCCGTGGTTGATGCAAGCCACCATGCTTCTGTAGTCGTGAAATCCAACTCATTGTTGTCCCACCTACAATGTAAATATAACTTATTGTGCTCCTCCTGCTATCTACATCTCCAGCCATGTATGAATCTACATAACCATGTAAAGTGGTGTCACGATCCATTGTAGACACAAAATGTCCTCATGGTCCCTCTCAAATACTTGAAGGATCCACTTTACTGCTTGCACAATGCTCTTTACTCGGATCACTCATAAATCTACTCACAAAGACTCCACCATGGGCAATATCAGGCCTAGTGCACACCATAGCATACATCAAACTACCAACAGTGATGAGTAAGGTACCTTGGACATCTGGTTTCTTTCCTACTCTATCTTGGGACACTGCTCCTTTGATAACTTAAAATGGCCTGCCAAAGGATTCCCAACCGGTTTAGCATCATGCATGTTAAACCTATCCAATACCTTCTTAATGTACTCTTCCTGAGATAAATTCACTTCCTTCCTATCCCGAGTTACCCTCATACCAAGGATTTGTCTGGCTGCCCCAAAATCCTTCATATCAAAGGATTCACTTAGTTGTTTCTTGAGTACTTTTATTTCCTGCATGTTTTTACCTACAACCAACATGTCATCAACATACAAACACAAGATAATATAACTTCCATCCTCAAATTTATTTGTATACATGCAATGGTCAGAATGACATCTAATATAACCTTGCTCCATCATGAAGCTATCAAACTTCTTATACCATTGGCATGGAGCTTGTTTCAGGCCATACAAGCTCTTCTTCAATTTGCACACCATCTCCTCTTTACCTTTGACTTCATATCCTTCGATGCTGCATATATAGCTCCTCCTCCAAATTACCATGTAGAAATGCGCCTTTACATCTAATTGTTCTAAGTGCAAGTCTTCTGCTATTGTCACTATTCCAAGAACAGTTCTGATAGAAGTCATTTTTACTACAGGAGAAAAAATCTCATCAAAATCTATACCTTGTTTCTGTGCAAACCCCTTGACCACCAATCGGGCCTTATATATTTTCTTTCCTTCTTCTTCGTCTTTAACTCTATACACCCACTTGTTCTGCAATGCTCTTTTGCCTTCCGGTAGCTTCACCAAATCCCAAGTCTGGTTCTCCATGAGAGACTTATGCTCCTCATCCATGGCTTGCTCCCACTTCTTCCTGGCATCTACCTGCATTGCTTCATCAAAGCTCTCTGGCTCTCCACTATCAGTGAGTAATAAATAATAAAGAGAAGGAGAAAAACATTCAGGTTCTTTTCTTACCCTAGAAGACCTCCTCATTGTAGGAGTTTGGGGTTCCTATTGAGTAGGTTCCTGAACTGATTCATGGGTCACTTTCCCATCCGGAAGATCCTCTACCACTGCATATTCTTTCTTGGATTCTTCCCTATTTTCCTGCAACTATTGCTTATACATGACTTTCTCATTAAAGACCACATCCCTAGACCGAATGATTTTCTTTTCCTTAATACTCCAACATTTAAATCTAACGTCGTTATCACCATAACCAATAAAAGTGCATTTTTTTGATTTAGTCTCTAGCTTGGTCATATCATCCTTGTCAATATGAACAAACACCTCACATCCTAAGACTCTAAGAAATGAGTAATCGATTTTATACCGTACTAAGCCTCCTCAAGTATGCCTCCATCCAAGGCACTTGAGGGTCCTCTGTTTATCAAGTACACAGCTTGTGCTCACCTCTTCTACCCAAATATAAAGAGGCAGTCCTACATGTATCCTCATGCTTCTAGCATGTTCCATTATTATTTTTTTCATCCTTTCTCGACACCCTTATTCTGCTACGGGGTTCTTGGAACCATCTTTTGCCTACAGATTCCATTCTTAGAACAATAATCATCAAATTCATTGTTACAATACTCCCCTCCATTATCTGACCTGAGACATTTTAACTTAAGACTGTTTCATTCTCTACCAAGGCTTTCCATTTAACAAAAGTATCAAATACATCAGTTTGTTTCTAATACAATAAACCCAAACTTTTCTTGTTGGATCATCAATAAAAGTAACATAATAACTTGAACACCCAAGAGATGATACTGAGCCGGCCCCACACATCGAATGTACCAACTCTAACTTATTCTCTTTCTTCGTAGGTCTAACCTTGAGAAACCTTACTCACTTTTGTTTCCCATATATGCGAGTTCTCACATAAATCTAAGCATATTTCTCGTATATCTAGGAAAATCTTCTTTATGATGTCCATGTCCTTATGGCTCATATGACCGAGCCTATAGTGCCATAATGTTATATGTGCATCTCTGAAACCACAAGGTTCCAATCATTAGTACTATCAAGTGGTTAAATACAAGGTTCCAACCTTCTTACCTCTTGCCACCACGAGAGCACCCTGGTAACCTTCCAAGAGTCACCATTAATATTACAAAGACAACCATCACTTCCCAATTGCCCTTACTGATATCAAATTTCTCCTTAATGTAGGCACATATCGACATCTTTTAATAGCCATGTATTCCCATTCTGCATCTTAACTCAGCAGAACATTTTCCAACTATACTCCAGGCTCATCATCACCAATAAAAACATGCCCAAAATCTCTTGAACATAATCAACAAAATAATGCCTATGTGGAGTAGCATGAAAAGAAGCCCTGAATCTAAAACCCAAGATTCAGTAATATTGTGCAAAGAAAGAATCAAAGCATCCTGCATACATCGACCGATGCCACATTTGCCTCCTTGTTTTCTTCCTATTGTTTCTTCTTATCCCGAAGTTCCCAAATTATATTTGCATGCCTAGATTTCCACAATTCCAACATATAATCTTACTCTTGGATTTTGACCTTGCCCGATCTTTCGATTTTCCACGGTTTCCTCTATTCTTTTGTCTCTATAGTTTCCATTGAACAAAGCATTTCCTGAAGTAGAAGATACCCCAAAGATTTTTCTTCGCATTTCCTCGCTTAGAATCACCCCTACAACATCCTCAAACTTCAACTTCGAGTTAACTAGAACCGAGTTGCTTACCGCCATTACTGGCTATTCTAACTTTCGTAAAGAGCACAGAATTAATAAAGCCCTAACTTCTTCATCAAATTCTATTGTAATCGAAGCTAGCATATTCACAAATCAGATTGAAATCATTTAATTTCACATCTATCCTAAATCAATTAATTCCCCTTCCTCATTTCCCACAAAAATACACTTTGAATTAATCAAATATAATTTGATTAATTATCCATTCAAAATCCAAAAATAATCTAAATCCTCACCACATGTCATTATTCTCCATGTTTTTCTACTATTGAATTAAAAATTCAAATTCAAATCCTCACCCACCATTATTCTCCATGGTCCCCACTCAGTCCCCACTCACCTAAAATCCTCCACTTATGAATTAAAAATATAATTCAAATCCTCACCCATTCTTCGTGGTCCCCACTCACCTAATCTTGCCCACATTTTCAAACCACTCACCTAATCTTTCCCACATTTTCAAACCACCCACTTAATCTTGCCCACATTTTCAAACCACTCACTTAATCTTGCCCACATTTTCAAACCATGATTACTTAAATTAATCTAAGTTAATCACTCCCTCAGGCTATAAATACAACCTTACCCCTCCCCTCTAAACACACGGAGAATAAGCTTGAATGCCATATCTAAGTTCTTGCATCCTTTGAGCAAAGAACATCCTTTTACCTCGTCCTAATGCCAAAATAGCCTCATAATCCTTTTTCCCATCTAGTGCAAAGTAAGAGGATCGTTGTTGCAGGAAGGTCTTGCTCCGTCTTGAAGAAAAGCACCTACATATCACACAATCAGGGCTCAATCCAGTTTCTAGCCCATTCTAAGGTTTGCTACGGAACACGAAGGAGGAGGTATGATTATTGGTATTTTACTTCCTTGTTAGTAGTGTATTTTTCCTAGCTTACATTCTGGCACGCCCAGTTACTTTTCGATCTGTTACCATTAATTTCCCAATTAGTGGTTTTATCTGTTCTTTGTTTATTATTGTTCATTATTATTTCCTTTTCTATTCCTTATGGTCTTCTTTGGTTAACCTTCACGCTTTGGGTAGTGTTTTTGTTGTGTGGTGTCTTGTGGTGTATATTGCTGCGGTTATAAACAATGATGAAACTCTGAAGCTCATCATGTCTTTGATCTCCTCGGTGCTTGGTGTTTAGTTCCCAGTTTTGATTTTGTTATTTACTCATCATCTGTAGAAACACATGAACTAGCCATTAGTTTATCATCTTATTGTCATGGGACAACCAATCCGGAAAATGCATTTATTTATTTACTTTTGCTAAAATAATTGCTTTGTAGGAAGTTAATCATTTTTTTTTCTTTTATTTTAGTCAATCATTTTGTGATCTAACTCTTTCTTTCTATTTATTGTTCTTTTTTAACCTTGCTGTCAAAATTTTAGCTTCTCAGGTGAAGTACAGAAGTCAGAAAATAAAAAAACTAGCTCCCAAGACGTTTTTCTCACGTTCAAAATTTTCATTCAGAGTGCTACTGTAGCCCATCTTCCGGAAGCCATAACTTTTGCTCCCGAACTTGGAATGACTTCATTTTTTTTTTAACGGAAAGGTATTGAAAAGATCTATGCAATGAAAAATAATTTTTAGATTTAGACTTACAGAAAAATTTTGGTTTCATTTCTTCTAACACCTGTCTTTTTAACAAAAAAACAACAAAATTATAGTTTTTTTAAATTATTATTTTTATTTTATTTCATGTAACAACCTCACACATATGCTCTTTCCTCGCACTTCAAAAGTGATCTTGGAAATCAAAAATGTGAGGCCACTCGGGCTCTGCACAACAATTTTTAAAATTTTTTTTTAATTTTTAATTTTTGCCTTACATTTCAATTTTCCACGACAACACTTCTAGGTAACGTTTTCACCCTCTTCTTTCATCGTTTTTCTTTTTTGTGAAAATAATCATTATCACTATTTCGCAATCATGATTAATTGCAATAATTATTAACATTTAAAAAAAAAAAAAAATATTCCAATTGTATCCGCGTATGCTCTTTTCTTGCGCCTTCGAGCGATCTGGAAAATCAGAAACGCAGTCACAATTTTTTTAGTTTCTTGTTCTAACATTGCAGGATCCTCTAGCTTTGTTTTCCAACTATCATTTTAATAATTATTTTCCTTTGTCATATTCTTAATATTTGTTTGGTCGTTGGTTGTGTATGCTCTTTTCCTGCGCCTTTGAGCGATCTGGAAATCAAAAACAACCACGATCACTTTTCTAACATTTCATTTGCAGGATAACTACTAATTTGTTTTATGTAGAACCGCGTTGCTGGAATATTGTCAAAAACAAAAACAAAAAAAAAACAACAAAAATCCCACAAAAATACCACCATTCAAAGACAATTGCTGAAACCAAAAAAAAAAATACGCTCGGTGTACGTAATTATTTTCTAATTTAGTGATTTATTTCAAGTTGGAAAGAACCACGTTTAATCACTTTATCATATTGTTTTTACACGTAGACGAGGTGGATTTCATCACCACCAAAGCTACACTGGTGACGTGGACTTGACTACCACGCACCAACAACATTTGCATCTGCATTGCACTTTGAGACCTAGTCTCATCACATTGGTATTTACCTCGCCCTGCTCTTCACTTACAGGTAATGTTGTCGTGCAGCGCATGCGAGTCACGCCTAAATAGCTGTAACAACGAAGCTTGGGCATCGTCCCTGTAAATCTTCGAGGGAGTTATAAGGACACCATACACATTCATCCCTCCATCACCTTCCACCTTTTCACAAAACCTGTTCTGGACGTGGTGATTCACTCCGAAACAGGCAAGTAAGAATTGGTGAGTCTCCTCCAGTGCTCTAAGGGTTCCCCGTACCAATTCTGTCCCCGTACAGAATTAGGTATATCAGGACTAGGGTATATCGGAGGACGCATCTTCTTGGAGTAATAAGAGCCTGCATCCACCATTTCACAACATACTTGTATGATTGCATGAAACAATGATCATTCCTGAAGAAGTTACCTCATAAGCCAAAACAATTGAATCCACATGATTGCTTGTTGTTTGAAAACAAAATAGTTTAGCATTGTTTTTATCATAAAACTTGGCTAATATCAATGTGTTTATTGTAAAATTCAAATCCTAATCGTGTTCCACAACACCATTTCTCGACCGATTCAATACCAAGCAAAACATTCAAGCAATCCCACAATGAAGATCAAAACATCACACCCGATTTCATTAGCTTTACTTCATACCAACAACAACTCCACTATAGCTTGTTTTCAGCTATATCCAATAGATATTGAGTGACTTGCGTCACTCCTTATCTCATCAATTGTCAAAACATCCTTTATAGCTTGTTTCAAGCTATATCAAAATGACATTGGGTGACTTGTTTGAGTTCACTCATTATTTCATCACTTCATCGAGTTTAACAAAATCCCATCAAACACAAATCCTTTCAAAATCTCATTTTGAGTTCGCAAATGTGTTGAGTCACTTGTTTGAGTTACTCTTCCTATCAAAAATCCAGAGCTTGTTTAAGCCAAACCAATCAACATATTCATCATAGCTTGTTTGAGCTATATCCCACTTGTATTGAGTACCTTGTTTGAGTGTACTCCTTACATTTTCATCTGCTAAGCTTGTTTAATCCAAACCAATCAACATATTCATCATAGCTTGTTTGAGTTATATCCCACTTGTATCCCGAGTAGCTTGTTTGAGCTTACTCCTTATAGCCTTACTTGTTAAAACTTGATTGAGCCAAAACAAAGATCACAATCAATAGGTTGAGTTCTTCATTGCACATTTCTTCATTCTCCCTCTCTTTCAAACATGATGAATTCACAAAAAACATCACACAATGAGCTATTAGAACAAATTAATAAGATGACAACACAACTCTCTCATATGGCTACCCAAATCAGTGAACGATCACCCAAAAGGATCATCATACAACCTAACGAAGACATCACTTCACGTAAAGTCCAACGTCAGTTTACCCCCTTGGAGAAAGTCTCTCTAGTGTTTTTCATCAACTAAAAGAGGCTAAACTGATAAGATATCCAATTACAAAACCCTTTGTCGAAGGGGAATCTAAGCCATGTTGGTACAAACCTAACACATATTGTGATTTTCATCGCATTGATGGTCATCACACAGATAAATGTGTGTGATTTAAGAATTACGTCCAAGACTTAATTGATGATGATGTCATCTCTGTAGAGCTTGATGAAAATGCTCTTACAACCAATGACACATCAATACCACAACTTTCCATGAAGAGCTGACTACATTTGTCAAACTCCTATATATACTTGAAATTCCACAGATCATGATGACAAAGACAACAATCAAGACTCTCTAATTCCAAACCAATCCATATCTTCTTCAAATTTCCTTCCATTAGTTCAAACATACATTGAACCTATTTTGGACAACAACATTCTTCCAACATCTATTGAGCACTTGAACTTATTTCAAGACTCTCTTTCAACCCAAACATACATTGAACCTATTTTGGACAACAACATTCTTCCAACATCTACTGAGCACTTGAACTTATTTCAAGACACTCTCTTTCAAAACATACATTGAACTTGTTTTGTTTTTCTAGACAACTTATTTGACATTCTTCCACATCTTTTGAGCACTTGAACTTATTTCAAGACTTTCTTTCAGCCCAAACATATATTGAACCTGTTTTGGGTGACAACATTCTTCCAACATCTAACGAGACCTTGATCTCATTTCAAGACTCCCTTTCAAACCTTGATATTACTGTAGACACTACAGAAGAGGTTCCATCAACAAGTACCATTAAGTTTGATTCTATTATTCCAATATTGGCTCTTATGCCTAACATCTCTAGCCTTGTTGTCAAAACACAACCACATCGAGTTTGGACACTTGCGACAATGCAACCTGTCGTGTCCATCATGCTTTCAACTATCGATCTTGCAGGCATCTCATCACTAATTATTCTCACCTGTCAAGACTTCTACGTGCATCCATTCTACGAGGTACTTATACCCAGGAATATCTTTACACAACCTTTTCCATCTTTAATTGTGAATCTATCCTCAAAACAATCAATTAATGGACAAATAGAAGCAAAAAACCAAATAACACAAACCATCATTGTCAACACACATGGAAGCTATTGGCTTAACCAAATCTATCCCACTCTTTGGGCTTACCACACATCTTATCACACACCTACTAGAGCCACTCCCTTCTCCTTTGTTTATGGTTGGGAAGCTATTTTACATGTCAAGGTTGAATTTCCATCCTTCAGAATATCCCTCAAAGATGTAATCAATCAAGATTATTATCAACACTCACGCCTTAATGAACTCGAGCTTCTTGATGAAAAACAACTTAATGCCCTAGATCATCTTCCATTCTATCAAAATCGGCTATGGCGTAGCTACCATGAAAAAATTCAAACCTAGAAAATTTAAGGTCAATGATCTCATTCTCAAAGAAAATCGAAAGAACACACCCAAAGAACGAGACAAACAAGAAAATTTGAGCCCAACGAAATCATAGATAATTTTGGGTTTGGAGCTTATAAATTGGCCATTGACATAGGCCAAGTCCTTGAAAAACCCATGAATGCATTCCATTCAAAGAAATTTATTCTTGAAAGCACTCTATATTCCGGAATACAACGTGTACATTGTTCCTTTTGTCTTGCTTATCTCCGAATAATTTAAATTTATTCATTTCCATTGGCAGATATTTTCTTTATCAAAATCACATCTTCATATTTATCATCATGAGACAAGTGCTAATATAAATCCTATTAAGTTTGTGAGCGTCATACTTCTTCCATTTTCAGTCACTTTCCTCTATGGTCATACCTAGAAGCTTACTGATGGTAATATATTCCCTTCAAATACATTCTCTCTTTCATAACAAAGCTCTAAACTTCGTTACCCAGTTCGTTTGGTCATCCATCTCAGTCTTCGGTGTTGAACCCTCGCGTCCTACTAGTCGTGTGGGGCTGAGATTGGGGGCAGACGTTTCTTCCCAAATATAAAGCACTATTGTAAAAAAATCCATCAATTCAATAACTTATGAATAATTCATTGTCACATCTTTCATCCTTCATAGTCTTTGGTGTTGAGCCCACACTTCTTACTGGTAGTGTGAGACTGGGAATGGAGGAAGGTGCCCTTACTCGTCTACGTCTTGTCTTCGGTGATAAACCCTTGCCTCTTACAAGTGGCATGGGGCAAAGCGTAGAGGGTCATTCTCATACAAAGCAAAAACATTTGCAAAATATTAAAAAAAAAAACAAAACAAAAAAAAAAAAAAAACAAAAAGAAATTCACTCGCCTATATTTTGCCTTTGGTGATGAGCCCTTGCTTCTCACTAGTAGCATGGGGCAAGGCATAGGGAGTCATTTCAAAAATACAAAATCTTATAGTGCTTACAAATTATAGAATCCCCAAACAAGTAATTTAGATGCCTAAGTGAAGAGAGAACTATCCCTTAACCTCATATCTTACCAATCAGCAGGCCACATAATTGTCTAAGTCTAGCACGTGACTCATAAAGTGAAAGCCATTTTTGAAACTGGTTCAGTACCATTATGAAGAATGGAGTCACAATTTCCCAAAGGGATTGTTGTTAGCATTTGTCTCTATATTCATTATCTACCTCTTGCGTCCTTCTTGATTCTCGGTGATGAGCCCACACATCTTACTAGTTGTGTGGAGTCAAGAATGGAGCTGGAATTCTTTTCATCATATCATCACCACCATATCCTACCAATGGAAAGAGAATTTGTGTTATTCTGAGCATAAGTTACAACACGGAACATGGTACATATGGATAATATCCATGTTTATCGCCTCTCAAAAATAAGTCTGCACTCTGGTCCATAAATTGCCAATCACAATGTAAAAATCTAAAAACATTTGAAAATCGTCAAAAATCCAAAAAAATGTAAAAATCTAAAAATCCAAAAACATTTGAAAATTGTCAAAAAATCCAAAAACAATGTAAAAATTCAAAAATCCAAAAACATTTGAAAATCCAAAATCTAAAAACATTAAAAATCAAAAATCCTAAAACATTAAAATCCAAAAAAACATTAAAACCATCGTTAAAATCAAAAAACATTAGAAACCATCATCCAAAATCCAACAAAAAAATTAGAACTCAAAAAAATCCAAAAACATTAAAAATCATCAAAATCAAAAAACATTAGAAAATCGTCAAAAATCCAAAAACATTTGAAAATCGTCAAAAAAGTCAAAAACATTTGAAAATCGTCAAAAATCCAAAAAACATTAGAAAATCTATATATATAATTAAAAAAAAATAAAAATATTAAAAAAAAAATCAAAAAAACTCTAAAATAACCAACACAATTTAACCTTTGAACTATTATCCCCAACGAATGATCCAATCACCTTATGACTACCAAATTCAAACCACTTCTCCTCGCGTGAATCCTCGCTTGGGGCAAATCCGGCTCTCATTGTTTCCTTGTTTGAGGACAATGACCCAATATTTTACTATGTCCTCGTGCCCCTGCTTGGGGGCACATCCGATCAATCCTCACTGTGGAACACGTTAGGGACATGTTTATTGGTTCTTGTGTTGCATTATTAGTTGTAAATTATTAATTACTTTCTTGCATCTTGATATATTACAGGGGCATCTTGATTTTATGTATCCTGGTGTTCTCTCTAATATTCTTATGTTATCTGATTGCATGTCGTACTGGGGCATCATACTTTCTTGATGGCCTCTGTCTATGCTCTCTTCCATTTACATATCGTATTGGGGCATCAAACCTTTTTGATGGCCCCTGTCTATGCTATCACGCATATTACAGTCTAGTCATCCTGATCTTTTATATCACGATGCATCTTATTATGTGCTATATTAAAATTAAGATGCTTTTCGTCACGTGAGTATCTTCTGCATGATCACATCTTACTTTTCACCCCATCCATTCACCCATACTAATGCATTCTCCAGTTTGGGAATCCTACTTGATCACCGTTGCAGTTTGCGAATCCTACTTGACGATCTTTCTCAAGTAGCATTCACTATCCAGCAGCTCCTTCTCCCCCACCATGATCACCATGTATTTGATCCATTCATCCTCACTCCTCATTTTTACTCCTCCACCGCTTATACCCATATTACCCTTCTCACCATTCTTGTCCCCTCTCACCCATTTGTATTCTTTCCTTTCCCCCTTTTCCCCTTGACAATCTTACTTAATAACCCCTTCTATATGGGATCCTCGGTGGAGGTTTACCCTCTCCCTAAGATCTTCCCACTGTAGAAGCTTCTTCACCACCTCCCCTCTCATCAAACAACCATCACCACCAAACACATCTTCTCATTCCACCTCTTCTACTTCCATTCTCACATCATTACTCTCACCACGCGGGCATCCCAATTAAGGATTCCCCTCACACTCTCTGCCCTCCACTACATATATTCCTTCATCCATTCATGTTACACTCCTTTGTTTCCTTTCTTTCTTATTATCACCTCATCTCATATCATATACCACTCAGGCATACCTCACTCACTCTTTTCTCATCCTTCCCCAAATCCATCTTATGCCTGGTCATCCTACTTACATGCTCTCGTAGTATGGAAAATTCACTTGAGGGTTCCCCTTTAGTCCATTTTGTCATACCCTATTCCCACCAACTCTAACATCATCCTTCTTCTTCCTCAGCTTGGCGATCTTACTTAACCATTCCAATTGCATGCATGGCAATCTTACTTAAGACTTCCACTTAAGGTTGATCTGCCCTATGGCCTTCCCCCATCCCATCATATTTCCCCATCTTATTTCTCCCACCTCTCATCGCGATCATCTTCTTCAACCTACCATTCCACCCCTGTCCCCAATATCATCTTGTCTTTCTCTTTGCATATCATCCCTGTCGGTTGGGTGATCCTACTGAAACCTCTCCAGCAGTATGACGATCTTACTTAAGAGATTCTCTTAAGCATGACATGTCATCTTACACTCGCCCATCACTCTCCAATCTCACCATCCATATTTCCTCTTCATTCCCCATCATCACATCTTTTTACCACCACTATCACCCTCCTCTGCTTGGCAATCTTACTTAACCACTCACCCAGCATGGCGATCTCACTTAAGAGTCCCTCTTAAGGATGATCTGTCTCCTTGCCTTTCCCCATCACTACACACCCTTCACCCTTCATTTTTTCTCGGCATTCCCCATTATCACATCCTTTCACCTCCTTTTCGATTCTCACAAACACCACTTCTCGCTTGACCATTTGTCATCTCCAGTTTTGCTCACATGGCAATCTTACTTAACCACTTCCATCACATGACAATCTTATGTCAAGGTCCTCCCTACACTTAACTTGTCATCGTGAACTTCTCCCCGCCTCATTCTTCGTTCACTTTGTTGATCGCTTCTTCCACCTGGTATCTCCTACTACCCACTTTTTCCTCCTACTATTATCCTTTCTCCACATATCCTCTTACACCATACATCTAATCTCTTCCACCTACAATCACATTCTTTTCCCCCATTTTCCCCTTCTTGATCCATCATCCTTCATACCGTTTCTTCCCATTATTTTCATGTCTTGGTTCTTCATCCTCACCTCGTTCATCCTCATCACCCACATCCTCTCCTCGCTTTCACTTAGTCCCAACTCATCCCTCTCATCTTCTTCACTCTTTCCACTTCATCTTCTCAAATTCCCCCCACATTTCTACCCACACACACATTCACCATTATTGTTAACACTCCTATATCATTCTTTCATCATCATCTTCTCTTCCCGAGCTAATAATTGTCAACGGGTTTTCCCTAAAAATCATCAATCCTCATTCCGCACGACCTCATTCACTCCCTTGGACCTTCTAGAGTTTCCCTTCATTCCTTCCCTCCTCTAAGCCCACCACTCATTGTCAAAGGGTTTTCCCTAACGTCCCTTTGTTGGCGTTACCCTTTCCAATCCTCATTAGCTTTCTCCTTTTCTTCATTTTTTCTCTCACCCTTCCCCACCACTCATTGTAAAGGGATTTCCCTAACATCCCCTCATTGGCATTGCCTCTTCTATCCCCCATTCTCTTTTCTCTCCTATTCTTTTCCCTCACTCCCACCCTTTCTTGTCACTTCTTACCCATCTCTCCATCTCCTCTTTGCCCTCTTCAATATCTTTATTGTCTTCATCATACATCCTTTTCCTATTTTCTCGTCATCCTAGTATCCTCATTTCATGCATCTCCACATCTTTTCCAATCGATGTCATTCCTCCCCTCTTTCTTCTTTGAACATTCCTTATACCATTCCCTTTCCACTTATTACCCCCTTTATGTATTCCCTTCCTTCTACATCATTTTCTTTGTTATCCTCTTCTCTCTCCCACCCCTCGTCTTATTTCCCTTCCCCTGTATCATCTTCTTCCCCTTTTTCCATCACGTTTCCTCCTTACTTCCCCATCGATAACCTGGTTGTTCAGCGTTGTCCTGTCTTTTTTATCATACCACCCTCCACATGCATCTCCATACGGTCTGTTCCATATTCTTTGCCTTGGTCTTCCTCGCAATGACACGATTCCTTCAATCTTCTCCTTGTATTCGTTCTATCTTCCTTTCCTCTCCCCTAATTTTCATGTTTCTTCTGACCACTTCTCCTTTTCTCTACCACCCCTACCTTTTCGTTCATTATGTATATCTGTTTCTCTTCTTTTCTCTCCTCTTTTTCACACTTTCCTCGCCCCTCATAGTTTCTTTTTTTCTCTGTTCTACTTCTTCTTTCGTCCTCTTTCCATTTTCCTCCATTTCACCCCCTACTCCCACCTCGTTTTCTCCTTCTTATTTATCCTTTCCCATTTCTTGCTTTTCTCAGCTCTATCATTTATTTCACTTCCACGCATCCCTCTTTACTATCTCTATTGCTTCCTTCATTTTACACATCTCTCTATTTCATCCCTTCACCCTCTACTCTGTCATTTTCCTATTTTTTGCCTTGTTTGTCCTTCATCATTCCCTTCTTCCCCTATCATCCCTCTCTCTTATTTCTACCTCTTTCATTCCTTTTTTTCCTCCCCTATCTCCCTTACTCTTCTCATAATCAACCCCCAATCCTATCCATTCCCTTTTCTCTTTCCCACACACCCTCACACCTAGCATTCAAGGTCGATTGAATCCTTTCTCCATTTGCGTCGTGCGGTCATTCCAGTCTCTTCCACTCCATTATCATCCTCTTCTCCATGCCGAATCCATTTCCCTTCTTTTCGAGAGTTCTGTCATATATTCCATTCTCGTCAGTCCTCTCGAGGGGGCATCACCACATCTATCCATAATCACATCTTCTCATGACATTTTTGTCTTGGAGGATACTATGACATCCGTCACTCACCACTTTCTATTCTCCCCAACAAACATTCGCTCTACCTTTTAAAAAGTAGATTGAATTCTTCCCCCATACCGTCTACTTTCTTTGAAAGGACACTACTTTCATAGTACCCTTCCAAAGAGGGGCAAATGTAGACACCCCAATTTCACATCTATCCTAAATCAATTAATTCCCCTTCCTCATTTCCCACAAAAATACACTTCGAATTAATCAAATATAATTTGATTAATTATCCATTTCAAAATCCAAAAATAATTTAATCCTCACCACATGTCATTATTCTCCATGTTTTTCTACTATTGAATTAAAAATTCAAATTCAAATCCTCACCCACCCTTCGTGGTCCCCACTCACCTAAAATCCTCCACTTATGAATTAAAAATATAATTCAAATCCTCACCCATTCTTCGTGGCCCACTCACCTAATATTTCCCACATTTTCAAACCACTCACCTAATCTTGCCCACATTTTCAAACCACCCACTTAATCTTGCCCACATTTTCAAACCACTCACTTAATCTTGCCCACATTTTCAAACCATGATTACTTAAATTAATCTAAGCTAATCACTCCCTCAGGCTATAAATACAACCTTACCCCTCCCCTCTAAACACACAGAGAATAAGCTTTCATGCCATATCTAAGTTCTTGCATCCTTTGAGCAAAGAACATCCTTTTGCCTCATCCTAATGCCAAATAGCCTCATAATCCTTTTTCCCATCCAGTGCAAAGTAAGAGGATCGTTGTTGCAGGAAGGCCTTGCTCCGTCTTGAAGAAAAGCACCTACATATCACACAATCAGGGCTCAATCCAAGTTTCCTAGCCCATTCTCGAGGTTTGCTACGGAACGCGAAGGAGGAGGTATGATTATTGGTATTTTACTTCCTTGTTAGTAGTGTATTTTTTACCTAGCTTTAGTCATGTTCGAGGGTTTATTCACCTTCTCGTTCAAACCTCAAAGTATAAAGATCCTTATGATAAAGGTAATCTTCCATCTCGCATCTTCCAAAGATAAATTCTACCCGTTGAATTTATCAACCCTAAATCTTCCAACATCTCGCCATAGCTCCCATCAAGCTAAAACTTTCCCTACGATTCAACACTTCAAAGAAACCAAACTAGGCTCTTGATACCAATTGTTAGGAATTAAAAATATCTAATGTGGAATAATTCCTCGAATCATAATAATAAGAAGTATGAATCAAAATTATAGAAATGAAATATGTAAAACACGAAGACAATATTTAACATGGTTCACCCAATGTGGGCTACATCCACCCCTACACTTGCTCGATTTTATTACAAGCCAACAATCTTCACAATTACAATAACCAAATCTTGTTTGGAGTCTGCGCTAACAAACCCTCCCCCCTTCACACTTGAATTCACACACACTATTCACCTTCTCAAAAACACTCATATAAATCTATCAGATGTCCATCTATTTATAAGTACATCAATAGGTAGCCAAAGAGGCGGTTTTACAAAACAATGGGTACCAAAACCATGGGCCCAAAATATGATATTAACGGTTACCTCATTACCCATGGGTTAATAAACCACCCATGAAATTTTTTCGGGGCTTTGACCCCCAAACCCCCTTGACCCGCTCACCGGCGAAGCGACCACCATAAAAATATCCGAGTGTAACACATGTAAGGTGTACCAAACTCTAACATGAAAACAGCTCCACAAACATAACACATAGCCACACATATAAGTGTGATATCTATAGACCTCTTATAGTTAATCAAGTGACAATTCTATTCTTAGCTTTTCTCCATGAAAATTGCTTCGATTTGATCCTCCAAAGATAGACAATGTAAGTGCGCACGTCTTTAAATCATTGATGTGTTCTCGCACGCCATCTTCTAAAAATAGGTCTTTATGCTCAAAATCGCTAAGTCTCGAATGTTGAACTTGCCCTCCGCATGGGTTCTTCTTGTCCCTTCGTGCCCTTGATCTTGGCCTTCTCTCCCACAGTATAATTCTTGTGCGATCTCTAGTAATTATTCTCTAATCAACATTACCCCACACTAATCTCATTGCCCCTAACAATGGGTATCTCCATAAAAATTGAAGTAAAGAATAGAAGAATTAAAAGAATAAGAATGAATGTAGATGAATAAAGAATGTTTTATGAGGCTATGAGGCAGCCTCCCATATCAGTTTGAATATCAATTTAGATACTCCTCCTTTATTTTGGCCTCCAAGGCTTGCCATTCAATGAGTGTTTGGTTACTTTCTCTAGAATGTCCACAAAAATGGACTCCAATTCATCCTCACAATCTCTCCTTTTTCATTCTTTTTGTTGCTACTAGATACCTTCTTAGGTGTCATTTTTACCTTGCAAATTTCTCCTTTTTAACTTTGTAACTTGTAAATCAAACCTTATCTCGATTCAATCGCACCCTAGGTGGAAACTTCGTGCCCTAACTCCTCTTTGTCTCCTCGCTTCACTCAAACCCTTCACCACCGGGAAATAAGCTTATTTTTGCATAGATTTGTTTTTCATACTTGGTTTCACACCTTCTCATCTTAACCTCAATCACTCGGCTCTTCACACTTAGCTCTTTCCTCAAATTATCTTAGTTGCAATGGTAAAAATGAATCTGCATCCCATCCTTATATAATTTTTCAAATTTTGATGCATTTATTGCTCCTTCACCTACTAAATATCCCCTCATTCATTGACCAAATTTGTTTCGTTCCATGCAGTACATCTTTGTGCCCCAGCTATAACCTTCTAATGCACCTCCCTACCCTCTAGTCATAGAATTCTTCTTTCAAAGAGTGCCTTGCACCTAAATACCTCATCACTGTACCTTCTCCTGATAGTTATGATGGCCTCCACTTACCTCACATTATATTGTTCTTTCATTCATCTTCATCCTTGGTCACTTTGAGAAGCAATCTTCTTTTGACTTAAAGCACACCCGTAGTAGCTTATTCCTTTCACCTTTCAATTCCCACAGTATTTTACTTGGATAACTACAACCACCCCACACTAAAATTATGTGTAGTCCTCTATGCATAAACATGCTTCATATAGTAATTAGCTTCATGTGCACAAGCGCACTTATTACACAAGAACAACAACTAAATTGACAAAGCATAGCGACAATGAAGGAAATACATAATGGAAACCTATTCTAAATGGAAATATTGCCTTATTACAAACACCAAGAAGACTTATTTATAATAGGGCTTCAACCTACTCCCGTTAAAGTAACCGGGTAGCCATGTTCCATCAAGTGCTTCTAACTGGCAAGCACCTGATTCAAGTATATAAGTGATGACATATGGCCCCAACCAATGTACTTTGAGCTTTCCTAGATGGTGCAAGAACTTAGAGTCATAAAGAAGTACCATTTTTCCAATCTCAAACTTCTTATCGCTTATGTTTCTGTCATACCATGCCTTCTACCTAGGCTTTTTCCTACTTCTGACTCCATCGTGCTATGGCTCATCGCTCATCCAATTGAATCATCTTCTCAATACACTCTTCTAAAGCCTACTCATTAACTAGACCTCCAATGCACACAATGCGTGCAAAGAAGGTAACATAAATTTCATAGGAGAATAGACTGACTTCGCACCAAACACCAACTAAAATGGTGTGGCTTTGTTCAATCTCTTGTAAGTTGTTCTATAAACCCAAAGAACAGTTGAAACTTTGTCATCCATATCCTTTCTTCCAACATCACAAATTTTTGCAAAAGTCTGGCTCAAAATCTTGTTGAAAGCCTCAGCAATCCCCATTTTCCCGAGGATGGTAGGGTGTGGTTTTATGGTGTGTAACCATAAACTCATCTAATAGAATCTTGATTGTCTCATTCAAAAAGTGTGTACCCTTATCACTTGTCAAGCTTAAAGGACATCCATATCTTGTAAGAACATTCTCCCATAGAAACCTAGCTATTGAAGTTGTGTGCATAGTCCTTCATAGTGTGTGTGCTTTCTACCCATCGTGTTAGATAATTTGTGCAAGTAATGATATAGCGTGACCCATTCTACGCGTAGTAAATCGGTGAAATAGGTCCTAAAAAGTCAATGGCCCATTTCTCAAATAGTTCGGCACTAGTAATTGGTCTCAAAGGCATCTCATCTCTTTGCCCTGGTTTACCTAGGCACTGACAATGATCACATGCCTTACAATATTCTTTATAGTCTTTATATAATGTCTCCCACCATAATCCAATAAGTAGGATCTTCCGGTAGTCACATCACCTACATAATGGCCTCCCCACAATACCACCATATTCCTCTTCCATAATATCCTTTCGCTCATGCTCTAATACACAATGTCATAATACTTCAATCTCTACCTAACTTGTAGAGGTCACCACTGATTAACATAAATGGTGTCACGCGCATAGCAAGTTGTTTCTTTTCTAATGCCTTCATTCCTTCTGGTGCCATACCCGTTCGTAGAAAGACAACAATGTCTTCTAATTCTGATAGTGTGCATTGTAACCTATATAATTGTGTATCTGACATGGTTTCTTCAATAATCTATGCTTCTTCTCCTGAGTGAATTCTAGAAAATGGTCTGGTCCAGAATTACTTTTCCCTTAGCTTCACCACAACTGTGAAGTCAAACTCTTGAAATAGGAGTACCCATCTGCATATGCGCCCCTGTAAGACTAGCATGTTTACCAAATACTTCAATGCCATGTGATCTAGTATAAAACACAAATGGTGTTGCTAATAAGTATTGTCGAAACTTGTGCAATGCATAGATCATTGACAAAGCTTTGTGCTCTATAGTTGTATAATTATGTTTACAGGAGTTAGCTTCCTACTAGTAAAAAAAATTGGATGATCTATAATACCTTCGCCAGGTTGAGCTAACACAATGCCAATGGCCATGCCAGAGGTGTCCACATGCACATGAAATGGTTTATCCCATGAGGGAAAACACAGAATGGGCACGGTAGTAAGTTTCTCTTTAATATCTCAAATGCGCACTATTGTGGTTCTCCCCAATAAAATGTACCTTTCCCTTCAGTAACTCTTCCAAGGGTGCAACAATTTTGGCATACCCTTTGATGAATTTTCTATAATATCCTGTATGACCTAAAAATCCGCACACCTCACTTTGACTGGTAGGTGCCTCCAGGCCTAGAATGACTACAACCTTAGTTGGATCAACTAGCAAACCTTCCTTGCATATTATATGTCCTAATAGTATTTCAAATGGTGTAGCAAATATGCACTTCTTGATTTTTAAAGAGATACTCAATTGTCTGCACTGTTCAAACATTAAGTGCAGATTATCACAATGATCTTTCACAAGCCCATATACTGTCCAATCGTCTAGGTAGACCTGTAAGAAGTTGTGAATAAAATCTTTGAATGCCTGAACAACTATGTGTGAGAATACAGCAGGTGCATTTTTCAATCCAAAAGGCATCACAATATAGGCAAAAATTCCCCATTCATTAGTAAATATAGTCTTTTCTTGATCCTCTGAGCAATCCTAACCTAATGATACCCGAAAAACCCATCTGTGAAGGAATATATTTCGCGCCCTACAACTCCTCTAGCATTTCCTCAGTAAATGGTGTAGGGAATGGGTTTGTTACATAGGTAGCATTTAGCTTCCTATAGTCTACACATATTCTAATTCATCCATCCTTCTTGATACATCGATCACCATTGAATAACCCATTCGACTCATCAAGGGGCTTGATAATTCCATATTTTAACAGTTTATCAATTTATTCTTGTACCTTTTCACATAAATTGGGGTTCATTCTATGAGGTCTCTTTCTCACGGGGTGTGCACCTTCCTTAAGTTTTATCTTCATTTCCCCAAGTGATTCATGCACACCTTTAAGTTCATGAAACCCTCAAGGGAATAAGTCCTGATAATCCCTGAGTAACTCAATGATATTTGCTACCTCTAAGTCTTACTTTGACTCAATAGTCTCCAATGATGGGCCTCCTTAGGCTCAAATCCTCCCAAACCTATATTCACCTTCTTTGTCTTCATGACTTCGTGATAGGTGCGCGTATCCTTGAATCGTCTCACTTTCCGAGTCTCCAAGACCTGTCCAAGACCTTGTGCACCCTTTTGAATGTTCAATATCTAGGTTCTCAACTTCCTCATCATCCACGATGTAAACCATATTTCCTTTCTCTTTCTCAAGGCAAGCGTGTTCAAGTAGTATGGAGTCCATTTCTTCTTCCTTTTCAAAATGTGCTCCAGACTCTATCTCACCAAATAATTCCTAAATATGCTCTTCTTCTTTTGCACTATCTCCCATAGTTAAGCACTTGATAAATTTTAATGCCTCTTCTATTGGAGGTTGGGAAGAAAAGTAGTCAAAGGTCTAGATCATTCCTACAATCAAAGTTTTCCAATTCCCAGTCTCTCTATGTAGTTTTGCATATACATACCAGGAACATGCGCATCCTTGTAGCATAGAAGTACAATCTATGTACCCAGAGTGAAGGTGGTAATGCTTCATGTCCCGCTGTCCAGAGTCTCTCACACTGCTGAATGTGATGCTAAATAGGTTGATCACCATAATAAGTGCAGATTTGCATAGGTGCATTATTCCTTACAAACCTAATAGATAGGCAATCCCAATCTCTTCCCATTCTATAAGATTATCTCTATGGACTACCCACCAATGCGTTTGTTGTCCCACGCAAGGTATATACTAACATATCTCTTCTCTTAATTTGATCTATCCACCATGTTTCCATGGCTTTCAAAAATATAGGAAGATCTTCTACCCCTATATACCAAGGTATTGTGCTACCTATCCATCAACCGAACGAAAGTCCATTCTTGTGCGCAACCACACTTTTCACCTCGCGCCCTACTAGTTCATATGTACCATGAGCCCAATTTTCACAAGCAATACTCATAGTATCACTAATAGAATGAGAATCCTCCCACTATAGGATGCCTTCTTTTGATGGCTCATTGACCTCTGGGTCCTGAATAACGCATGTACATAAATTCTATTTAAGTCCTCCTCACTTAGAGGCTCAACATATGGTGTAGACTTCCCATCTATCAAAGGTATCACAACCCTTTCCTCCTTGTTCTCAAAGCTAATATACCCCTTATTGAATCTCAAGTCAGCATTATTCATATAACACCAAGAGCGTCCAAGCAAGGCTAGAAAATTGTGATCTTCTTCAAAGTGCTAATACCTCAAAATCCCCAAAGAACTTGGCCACAGTATGGTTATAGATGCATCCTTCAAAACTCCTATGGGAGTTTCCTTAGTCTTTTGCCATAAACAACACATTAGATGATGACTGCAATGGGGTCTCCCCATTTGTACACATGCATCTAATGTAAGCACATTTACTTCCGCACCTATATCAATCAATATGTTGCTCAACAGCCATCCATCCACAACAACATTCAAAGTAATTTCCTTGTCATAATCAATGCTATCAGGGGGAAGATTTGCATGTAGAATTTGTCATCTTGTCTCAATACTTGTGCATGGAGTTTTCCCTTTTAACCAACTTCCTAATAGTGCAATGATTTTCTCCTGGCGCAACATTTTGCACACTTCTCTCAGATCATCGACATTAGTTTGGACTGTCTCTGATGCTTTCTTCTGCTCCTTTAAGTATTATATTTCACCCTAAAGATTCCTTAGCACTTCCATAGTATCTTGGTAAACTTCCTTCTGATGAGAAGGATCTGGGTACCTTACATGCAAAACCTCCTCCTTGGTGATCGTAGGCTTCTGGTGCAATGCCTCTCTTACGCATGCCACTTCAACTCATGTAGTAATCTTCACAATTAATGCCTCAAGTCCTTACTATCTTGGGCATCCACTAATCTTCTACCATGCATTGGATTCTAACCATCCCGACACCTTTGTTTTCTTGCTTATGTTGCTTACTCGATGCTCATATAAGTCTCAGGCACTCTTCATAGCTATGGTTCTTTCCACATAAAGAACATGCAATATTCTAAGGACATTCACACCTATAATGATCGTGGATCCGCATATATATCATGTTCCTTGAGGACACTCACTTCTTCCTCCATTGCAGCCTCATCCTCCATATCCACCATGATATCCACGTCCCCTTCCACGACCTCCTTCAAAATGCCCTTCATTCCAGTCATAGCATGTTTGATTATGATCCCGATCCTAGTTCTCATTCTTACCCTTAGGATTATTTGTTATTCTTGTCTGTCATACCCCAATGTCTATAGCATCTCGGATCTAACCAATCAATCAAAATCCTCGATATCACGGGTCGTGGGGTGGTAAATTTTACAAAATCTGATACATTCTTCCTTATCACACATGTAACAAAGGACAGTGATTAGCATCATGATTCAAATGATAGATCTCATAGTCCAACAGTAATGAGTGTATTGTTCTACGAGGACAACTATCCTTGGTGTGACCTTCTACTTCACAATCTATACACCAAATTCCTGAGCACATTTCATGGGCTGAATTTGTTGATAGCTTCTCTAACTATTTTTCCATAGCTACAATATGTGCCTCTAAGAATGGACTAATGCCAGTGTCAATGCTCCCAACTACCTCAACACGTAAAGTTGCTTCTAGTGCTTCACACGGATCAGTGTATGTCTTATGTGACAATGCCCTTCTAAATGGTGTAATCAATCCTCCAACAAACCATTGTGTATGTTGGCTTGCATGAATATCATAAGATAGCTTAGATAGAAGTGTCTTAAAGTGGGCATCATACTCACGTACACTCTCAGTAGTTCCTTGCTTGATATCCTTGAGCGCACTTATACTCTTCTACTCAAATTCATGGATATGGAACTCTTTCAAGAAAGCATCCTTCAATGTTGCATAATCCACGAAAGTTTGATCAGGGTCAAACTTCCTGTACCAGCTGTGTGCACGTCCTTGTAATGTAGTATCAAATTGAATTTCCTTGCGCTCAATAGTCATGATCCCTTTAGCTCATCAGAATATTTCACACATATGCACATGTTTAGCAGCATCCTCTATGCCTCTATACTCTAGAAGATGAAGAGACATTTCCATATAAATGTTTTGTGGTTGCTACGAGCCTTAACCACCTGATCCAAAACCTCCTATGTTTCCTCTCCTCCAGAACCACCAAATCCACCGGAACTAGAACCACCTATACCTCTTGATCCTCCACCTGTAGCTGGAATAGGACCTATAGATGTACTCCCATGTGCTCCAATAGTAGTACTATACTGAACCCCTATAGTCTGTGAGGTAGTTCCACTTCTAGAGGTGAATCCAACATTCTACGTGCTCACGTTCTGTGCGGATGATGCACCTAAGAATGTTCCTCCAAATATCATTAAATTCATCTATCTTGCCATTGATGTACTTGCTCCCTGACTTACTCCTGCTCTCCTACTTCCCAAGTTAGCTTGTTGGTTACTTGTCGTACTAGATACTAGAAAACCAAGCGCAAGGGCTAGGTCACCAGGTGGATTAAGATGCACGCCTACGGCCCAAGTAGTCTCTACTAGCGCACTTTTGTGTGAGGCCAAGGGGGATCTCTATCATGTTTTCCAAGATGGGGGAGTTCCTGATGCTCTAGCTCCACGTCTTCTACGTGAGCTGTAAATCCTTCACGAGCCATCTCTCTCCTCAACACCATACTTTCTGCAATGGAACATTGCTTCTCTATCTCCTCTCGCGTGCCCTCATTATACTTAAGCCACCTCTCCTCTCTCTACCTCTCTACCACTAGGTCTGCCATCTTTCACCAAACCTGTTCCTGCCCTCGCGCATGGTGAAGTTTAGTTAGCCATCGGTTTACTCTCCAGGTTCAAAGTTACCATCAAGATCTTGATCACCAGTGGAATACCTTGCAGATATACTCCTCTTAGATACCACAAAAACTAGAATTTAGCTACCTCCAGGAAAGAATACGTCAAATTGAATATTCCAAAATATAACTGTTTAGAACACCACAAAACCACATATCCACAACATGAGTCTAGATCAAATCAGCATCATAAAGGGCCTGAAATTCTTCTTGTGTCTAGACAAGTGTGCGATACCTCCAATTCCACTGAGATGCATAAGCAGTAAGCCACTCGTATAGTTCTACTGGAAAGATAGTGAAAAACTCTCATATAGGTTGTCATACATATTCTGTTCTACCCAAGTGCATGTGTTAAACTTAGATCCATTGCTAAACCACATCATGCATATTCTTCCTCCAGATCATGTATCCATTCCTCAATACTTGCTAGAGTTAACCGGTACATCTTCATCATGAACCATCCTGAAAACAATGAAAAAGAGGTCTTGCAACATAACTAATGATGCAGCCTAGAATTTACCAAATAACACCCTAGTTGCGTTGGCACATCACTCGGCCCTAGATCGAGCGCTTACTAAAGCATGCAAAGGTACCATGTCCCTCTTTAGGGTTGTTGTAACATGATGTTAACGTGATGGAGGAAAAAACATATATATTCATAACTAATCCATCATTCTACAATACATGCCATATTCAAATCTATGAAAGAACAAGCTTAAACAATAATCATGATTGAATCAAGAACATGCACTACTCAATTACACATAGTAATGACACTTAGATTCAGCCAATAACTTCCATCTATTAATAAACACAGAAGCTTCTTACAATAATGTCAATCTATACTGATGCGCATGGATCTGTTATAGTAATTCCATCATATATCTCTCTATCACACACACATCCATCTCTCATATATATATATATATATATATATATATATATATATATATATATACATACATATATATATGTCTCTATGTGTATATATGTCTCTCTCTGTTCATGCCCCACTACTATGTAATTCTCATCATATATATAGGGTGGGGACTTTCCCTTCACCGCTTATCTATTCCAAAAATAGGTCACATGCTATTAATAGCCACGTGTCATTTATAGGCATAGCCACACATGTAAGTGTGTTATCTATAGACCTCTTATAGTTAACTGAAGTGACAATCCTATTCTTAGCTTGTCTCCATGCAAAATGATTCGATCTGATCCTCCAAAGATAGATAATGTGTGGCACGCACGTCTCTACATCATTGGTGTGTTCCACATGCCATATTCTAAAAATAGGTCTTCATGCTCAAAATCGGCTAAGTCCTGAATGTTGAACTTGCCCTCCGTGCGTGGGTTCTTCCTATCCCTTCGCACCCTTGATCCTAGCCTTCTCTCCCCGTGTGGGACTTCTTGTGTGATCTCTAACAAGTATTCTCTTATCAACATTCTCCAAGCTTGATTAAAAGAAAAAAGCATTCAAATTTTGAGGTGTGGAGGAAATAAAACCAAATAAATTCGATTTGCATCAAAAATCTAGAATGAAATTTCCACACGTGTAGAAGCCGCCACTTAAGGAGTAATGATGGGAAGTGCATTGGCTTCATTTGAGATGATGGGATGAACTTCACAGGGGGTGTCCTTGAGATCATACCACTCGTGGTAATTAAAAATTTAAACCCCAACATTAGCTAGTGAATCTACGGATTTTTACCCTTCCTATACACATGTTGGAACATAATATTAATGCCTTTATAAATGTTAGAGGCTTCATTAACAAAGTATCTTATGGTCTTGTTTGGATTATGGATTCTAGATAGATTATTGATGATGTTCATAGAATCACCTTCCATAATGAGGTTGTTCACCTTGAGGGTCCTAGAAATTATGATTCCCAGAGAGAGGCGACAGGGCCTCCAAATAATGATTGGATTTCTTACCCATGGGACCAGAGATACACTACACTTAGATGAACCTTATGATTTCAAAACTATTTACCATAAATAAAAAAATGTAATACATGAAATATACTAAAATGTAAATGCTAAGTAATTTATTTGGTAATTTAAAATGAAATAAAATGAAAGGGGAAGGTACTTACCTAAATTGAACTTACCTCACAATGATTCGGGGCCTAACAGAGTGATAAAATGGTGGATCGTAGAGGGTCACAATGATCTTCATAAAATAACAAAGGCATATATGGCTAGAATGTGGGTGCTTGAGAGGGATATGGGTGCCTGTGGGCTCCCTGGTCTAGAATCTGGGTGCCCTAGTCTACAAATAGGTCAGAATATGATCCTGATATGGTTGCTAGGTATTTATAGTACCTCTCCTTTGGTCAGTAAATTTCACACTTGTTTCGATGATGTTACCACAAAATTGCAATGAAGAATCACCTGCAAAACCCCACACAAAGCATCAAAACCTAAAAAAGAAATATGTAAATGAAGGATTGGACCATCCTCAACTGCCAAATGGATGGACTTATGACTGAGCATTGCACTACATCTCAAACCCAATGTAGTTCTATGTGCTTATGTGTGTAATAATGTGCCTAGGTTTCCCTAGCACCAATGACATAGAGATATCGAGCAGTAGCTAGATAAAATGCAAAATGGTGGATGGAATATAATAAATACTCCCCTTCTTATGTAGTGTGTGATGCAAAATAGTACCAAAATGTAGTCCCTTGCTCTATGTAGATAGTTATCCCTTGATAGTAATAGTCTACCCATAAGGTAGTATGTATGTTGTGTTTATATAGGGATATATTGCTCAAATTTCAACACTAATGACTTGACATGCTAACTAGCACCTAGGAGATGAGAAGAAAACCTTAAAGACTGACTTGGAGTGTCCAAAATAAAACCAAGTGTGACAGGAACATGGAACCTATAAATTAGGACTAGGTGACCCAGAACCCTAATCCCTATCTAGGTGCCCTAATCAAATACTAGTGATGACACCAAGTGAGTACTACAAATAAGAATCCCTGAGACCTGACCAAAATTGTGTGAGTGAGTGAAAATGTGTGAGACAGACAACAACAAAGACCAACAAGACAGATTTAATGGAAAATGGAATGGTTCATCATTGAATACTTATCTTACGCAATATCCATATATAAAACAACATACTTGGTGGTATAATAATAGTAGTAAGTGCGTGATTTTGTGGATCGCACTTACATATATATATATATATATATATATATATTATCTAGGTATGTGGTCTCTTGAAGCTCCTAAAGTCTATTATGTGGAAGTAAGAACTGATATTCTTGAAATTATTTTTATGTGAAGACTTCAATTTGAGTGTTCTTTATCGAAGTTGAAGTGTCTCACGGATAAACAAGGCTAAACATATTTGGTCATCATACCAAATGAAGCTCCTCAAGGATATAAATATTCAACTTCGGAGGAGAGTCATAACTCTTGCACACTAACAATATTTGCATCCTTATTTCACAAGTTGCATAGACTATTGAAGTGCCACATATGTCCATACTTATTCTCGACCACGTAAAGAATTTTCCATGCATCGAAGCCTATGCAACATAATAATAATTGTGGAAAGTCGTAGAGATAAAGATTGGATATACTTAGAACTTTGCAATAATAATTGAGTGAGCAACCATTCTTTTAGATCAAATGTTTTGATGTCATGTACATGAAAACTCTTTCCATACATTTTAAATTATTTTTTCTCAACTATGGGCCCCAAACATCATACCCATACAACAATGTGGAAGTAACTAAAGTATGGAAAACTTTAATCTTTGTCTAGATATATTGAAATTTGAGCTTAAAACATTATGTTTCCAAGAATGTCGTTGTTGCATATCCTTTGTCATGTCTTTCTTCTATTGTAATTACAAGGCTCAAATATGATCTAAAGAAAATCACACCCAAGTAGGTGTAAAAGTGCACCACCTCAACATGTTTTACTTTGTATATCAAATTAATTGTAGATGTTACTTTCTTAGTTATAATGAATATATTTGCAAGATCTATTTCAAGGTCATTTTTATCATTAAATATGCTCAATAAATCAAGTTGATTTTGAAGACTTGTAATTGAGTGTGAAAGAAAAATAATAATATCTGCAAAACAACAAAATAGAAATGTAAATTCCAAAGATACTATAGCCACTTGTAATACCCAATTTTTTTGGAGATAATATCCTTTAAGACATCAATATAGAGCCCAAAAAGTTTAGGTGAGAGTGGATAACCTTGTTTCAAACCTATGATACTATAGATGTTATCTCAGTAGTGACCCATTTTGGTATGAATATGCAAAAAAATTGCTTCACTTCATATAAAGTCATCAAAGAAATTACTAGATTAAAACAACCCAATTCTTTAAGCATTTGAATAAAAATGCCTTGACACTAGAGAAAGTTCCTTATGAAAGTTTTAAAAAAGAATATGCATTTCGTTTGTTAGCCTCTCCTTCTTCAATAATGATAAGCAAGAGTGAATATAGGATTACTTGTTTGGTGATTCCTTGTAAACTATGTCCGACTGTACTAATTTTTTTTTTTTTTCCCAAATCCTTGAAATATATTCATATAACATTGTGGTAAAAAGCTTATCCAAAAACTTTCTACACTTTATAAATTTGGAGATACACAAGTACTTTCTACATTTCCCATGAAATCATGAAAGAGATAAAAGAGTGCACATGAAGCTTTCCTTATTTATAATATTGTGTTGTTATAATCCAAAAATGGTTTAAAGGAAAATTAAAAGGAGATTGTTGTAAATGTAAAGTTTTAAAAATAGATTTTATGTTTGAATTGTTATGTGGAAATGTGTCCTCCCAAAAACATATTTCCTTGAGGTTCTAGGGATAGTGGGATGGGAACATCCCCATGTTTCTTTTGTAGCGGTTTTCAAGGGACATCTCCAAGATGTCACCTTATTTTTTGGGACGTCGCACATCCTCAAGATATCCTAGAGATGTCTTAACATCCCTTGTGTCTTTGTTTATTTTCTTTTTAAAATTGACATTTAAAAATTAAAATTTTAAATTTAATATTGTTGAGATGATGATTTTTATTTTTGGGACATTTTAAGGCGTTTATGTTGAATTTGTCACATGATTTTTCCCATTAAAGAGTTTCACACGACTCGATCACTTTATTCAATTTTTTTGATGTTTGGTCATGGATGGCCTTAATCTAGATGCACCATTGCGTTGGGAAATAAATTTTGGAAGGATGAGGATCTATTGTACTCTTGTTGTAAGAGATTTTTTTAGAAGCCACTCATATCTATTTGGAAAAAAAATGTATGTATAAAATTATGAATCTAATGAAAATTCGCTTCACTTAACAAATTTTAAAAGCCTATATGCATAATTTTATAAGAAGAGAAAGATTGTGTAGATGATAAAAGTAGTAAGGCATAGATAAAATGTCTACCGATTAACTAGAACAAAAATGTATTGTATTACAAAGACATAATAAGATTCAAAAGTGATATATGAATACAAAAATGAACACAAATACCGATGTTGGATCATCATATATTACTATTCATAAAATTCAAGAGTAGTATATGAATACAAAAAAGAACACAAATACCTATGTTGAATTTGTATATATTACTATTCTTAAAAATATTAAAATTTCTTTTTATATTTATAATTTATATATTAATAATAACCATCCCCAAATTTTATCATTTTTTTCATCATGAAACCCCAATCCCACCGCCTCACATCTTGTCATCATAGAGTCTTAAGTAAATATGGCAATAAGAAATATATTATTAATACCTTTCAATCACCTTTACCACTTTCAACCAATGAATGAAAATCATTTTCGCCATTTACATTTTACATTAATTTTTATTACTTTTTTATCTTAAAAGAAATATTGAACACGTTTTACATGGTTGTTGATTGGATGCGAGATCAAAAGGCATTATTCTTCCATTAAAATCCCAAAACAAAAAGATAAATTATATTTCAAATGTTTCATTTAATTTTTAACCTTGAATTTCTATAGAGGTGACAAACTTTGGACTGATAAATGGCATGTTTTTGTAGAGAATCAATAGAGGAAAATTCTACTTACAATTATCCATAATCTTTTCATCCTCTCTAGTTTCCTTTTTCAAGCCACTTAATGGGTCCCAATATTACATCCCCATGGACCGTAGTAATTACAAACAGAATGACTTTAAGAATGATAGATACAAGGATATGTCATTTTAATCTAGGGATATATATATATATATATATATATATATATATATATATATAACATTCTCTTATCACCATGTCTTGGAAATGACTAGAGGCACCTCACAAAGGGGATGGCTAAACTTGCTACTTCGGCTTTGCCTAAACCAGGTGAGAGAACCCAAGGGTAACTTAAATGAGGGAGGGATATTATAATTCAATCTCCTTCAAATTATTGGTAAGTCAATTTGAGCTAAGCATATCCATGAATGCAATATCTACTCGCAAGAGTTGTCACACATATATCACACATACTTAGTACATCAGAGACACAATTCTTTGAAGATAGATAAAAATGATTCACAAACATCATCTTTGCGTAAACAACAAATGAAATGGATCTTAATGATGTTTGGAATGTTAATCTTCAAAATCAATGCAAATACATTCATAATGGACAAGGGTAATGTAATTTACGTAGAAAACACATGCATGATATACATACTTTAATGTGTTTGTAGGGGTAACATGGTAGGATATTTTAGTTAGGAAAAAGGTGGATGGATGATGGTTGATTTATAACAAAATGTGCTAATGACTCGCCATGAGAGCTTGTTATTTCAAAATGTAGAAAAACACAATCTAATAAACGTAACTTCTAAAGGGGGATTTACATTCATTGAACCCAATTCATGCAAATATTTTCATATAATATTCAAAATCCACGAAACAAACACTTATGAAAGAACCTCACTAAAAATTCATTGTTTCCATTTTATACGCTCTAGATACACTCAAAGGTTGATAGAAATCACTCCAAAGCACTATTGCAACAAGGGTTTTATAACTATGGACTCAAAATGGAACCCACCCTTTAAGCATTGTGTTGTTAAAAGGATCTGGAAGCTGGTTATCCCTCATTTAATGGAGAATATGGAAGGACAGAAATGATATTATCTTCAGAAATAGAAAGCAAAACTACAAACTTAGTATTGGGAAAATCTCTAATGGTATCAAAGAGAATATTGCTGGTTCTAAACCTCCCAAGAAAAAGAGATATCCAGAAAATGAAGAATACATTCTCTCCAACCGTGCGATTGATCAATTGATAGTTGGAACATTCCCGGGAATAGCATTGATAGATCTTTGATTAAATGGCATCCTCCAGATCTAAATTGGTATAAGTTGAACTTTGATGGGGCTTCTAAGGGAAACCCTGGGAATGCGGCAGGGGGAGGAGCGATACGGGATCATAAAGGCAATCTAATAGGCTGCGTATCTTTGGTAAAATGGGAATTCAAACTAATCATTTTTCAAGCTTTTGTGCTCTTTGGGGTCTGAGAATTGCCCAGGAAAATAATATTCAGAACCTCATCATTGAAGGAGACTCCCTAAATATTATTAATCTTCTTAAGCAGTGCTCATCTCCAAGCTGGAGCATCAAGGATTTTATTGCAGAGTCCATAAGTATTAGTCATACTTTCAATAACATCAGGATCATGCATACCTACAGGGAGGGTAATAAATTGGCGGATGTGTTGGCAAATTATGGCATCAATGTAAACCTTACAGTTTGGGACAATAGCAGCATCCCCAAACAGCTTCAAAACAACATTCAGGCGGAGCTCCATACGTAAGCAATATCTTGAAATGAATGATGAATTTTGGGTGTGGAAAATACTCCCACACGTGTTGATTTAAAGTATTGGTTTATGCATTTCATGTCTAATAATCAAGATAGTGTGATTCATATGGGGAATTACAAGTGGAGATACACGATTTTGAAAATCACGCATGCGGGCTGTAATGTGACTGTTAAAAGGTGGATTCAAATCTCCACGGAAACCGAAGGCGCGATAAAGTGATTGATGGAAGGGAGCGGATTATTCTCACACGCGTTCAGCAGGCTCAGATCAGCATACACGCAGCCGATCGTGGGAATAACAACGGCTCTCATTTCCAGTTTTGTGTGGATTACTATAGCAAAGAGTGGACTGGCTTTGGCAATCAGTTGGGAATTAGTTGCAAACAGCTCAGAACAGAGAAGATGGGGGGTCCTCCTTGTCAAATTGAGCCTAGTGTGGACCCAGATTGGAAAGACAATATTGAGCTGTGGAACATTCTTAGCAAGGGTGGCATAACAAACTTCATGGAAAAAGTTCAGGGACATGACCAGAGCATCTCTGTGTGCTTTGCAAAGATTGGAAGGAGAGGACAGTGGAGTATGGGGGCAGAAGGTCTTAATCAATGAAGAGCTTATTGCTGAAGCGACCGGCCTTGGCTTGGAGGGCTTCAGATTCTTTAACAAAAGGGTTGATAGAGATGTGGAAGAGAGAAGATTTGTTGAGGGAGAGGAGAAACTGACCCACTTAACAGCGGGCCTTCTTGTCAGCTCGATCCCTCCACCATATGATGAAGTAACCCGCATGATGATACGGTTCATCTCATTGGAAGGGAGGTTTGTCACTGTTCCTGCGAAGCACCTTATTTTTCTTAATCATTTTCGTAGGGATCGGCTGGTTTGTTTCCCCCATTACTTGTTGAACTCTCTTGAACGCTCCATTCTTGAGTTTCAAAAGCATTCCTAAAGGTTCCTTCGCACTGTGGGCTCATTTTTTTTTACACAAATGTTGTCTTCTCGGGTTTCTGGTCTCCCATCATCCCCTAGCTCGATTCCTCCTTTGCTTAAGCTCTGCTGCTAGCCCCGTTTCTCCTTTCTCTATCCTCTTGCCACCGCTTGTCACCCCCATGCCACCGCTCGTGCTTCTTCTCCCATTCCCCTTCTAAGGCTCCACCCCCACTTGCCTCTACTCATGGAGACCAAGTACTGTGGCTTCTAGGAAGCTCAACCTTGAGAACCTTGGGAGAAGGGTTCTCAGGATTTTGAAATTGCTCATGACCTTCTGCATATTAGCAAAGATCACTTTCCCCGGAAAGTGCAATTGGAAAGCCCTCTACTAAAAGGTTGGAATCCTTAGAGGCGTATTTGAGATTGTTAAAGGATGAAGTTAAAAACTTGACAAAGCAAAAAGGAAAGAGGAAGAAGGAGGAGGAGGAGGACATGGACAAGCAGCCAAATTGAAGATATATACAAGAAATTGCACTCCTTGGACTCTCGCTTAGGGAAGGCCAAGACTAGGCATGATTACAACATTGCCATATTTAGGGAAATTGAGGAATTTATTAAACAAAGACGTCGAAGTGTCTCCAACCTAAGCGGAGTGCCGTGACTCTTTGGGGTACTTGATAAAGAAAGAAAGAAGACCTTGGAGCAGCTGGATCCTAATGACGCTGCCCATATGACTACTTTGGGAATGTTTAATTCCTAGAAGAATATCAAAACCATCTTAGACAAAGCTACTAGGAAGTAGCTGCAGTTGATTCTGCTGTCCTTGTTTGCTTTTTTGTTGTTTTTTGCGCGTTCGTTTACTACTTTTTTGCAGTATTTTTGTTGTTCTGTCTTATTTTGGTAGCTATTTTTTAGCTACTTTGAGCATCATTGTAACATTTGGATTCTGATCCTTTTCGCTCTGGTTTTCTTGCTCATCCTGGCTTTTAGGCCTTCTTTTGTATTCAAGGGTATAGTCCCTTTCAAAAACTATTTGCCAATAATAATAAAAAAAAACAAGGGACACAATATTTATGTGGTGACCAAGAAAATACAATAACCAAAAGTTAAACATATGTATTCCATAGATGCAACAAACATAAGACTGCAATGAAAGCTATATTTCATTGATCAAATATTCACATACATAGTAAAAGCCATGACTGAATCAAAACAACTTTTTCTATTCATTTTGGTTTTAATAAGGGGACATAGATTGGATGCCCTCAATTCCTACTAATGGTTGTACAATGCAACCACCTTAGCATTAAAACCTCAAAAAATAGAACTTCAACACTACTTAGAGATGAAAACCCTAGAGCTAGATCAATTAACAACTAGTTATCAACAAAACCATCAACCCCTTAGAATGAGGACATGCCCTCATTCTTATACAAATTTTCCTAAGGGAATATACCCAAATTCCCCCAAAACCAACTGAGAAGAGAAAAATGTGGGGCAAAGGATGTTGAACCCACCAAAGTGAAAGGAGAGAATCCTCCAACCTTAAAGATTCCATTTTGATGTGTCAGGATGGAGAGGTTCCACTTCATCATTAAAAATGTGAAATACACAAGATATTCCTTTTTGTAATTAACCAATTTTTCTTTTACTACCCCATCATCCTTCATTTGTGCTTTATAATAAAAACTATTATCTTTATGTAATCATTTATTTTTGTCTTTTCTCATGAATATGTTATTCATGCAATCATTGGGTAGATTGTATTTTCCTTGAAAGATTACAAAGAATGGAGAAAAATTAATGAATAAAAGAATAGAAAGATGAGTGAAAGATTATGTAGGATCCAAGTTAATTATCTCCCCTTCTTATGCTCTTCTAATTTTTTGTGTAATCATCCAATCTTTTGAACACGTTGATGATGGGATCCTCATCTAAACCAGATGGAGAAAAAAAAAGTTTTTGGTTTGATAAAACATTATCAAATTCAAGAGAAATGGCCTTCCTTTTCTTTACCCTCTTATCCAATTTATTTATACTTCCTTCTAAATGAATGAATTTTCGAGTTGAAGTATAATTGAAACCTAAAGAAGAGGATTCCAATTCCCCCTAACTTGTTGCTAAGAATTTATATCAGAATTTCTATATCTATAGCTCCCATGGTGTATGTATCTTGAATTGGTAGAATCTTTTCAAGTTTAGAATCTAAATCATCAACATACTTTCTAGCCTTATCCTTCATTCCATGGAGTTTTTGATGCATCCTCCTAAAGTAGTTATCCTTAGTTTGATGGCCTTTACATACATATTTTTTTCCTCTACAATATGGGGTCAAAATTCCCTCATCCTCAACCAATTGATCATCTAGATCAGTTATTGCCTCAAGTTTGGGTAATAACCCATCCTAATACTCTACTTCATTATGACATATTTCAATTTTCTCTTTGGAAGCATCCATCTAATCAAAAACTTTTTTGTAACACTCCATAGTGATTATAATGACTTACCAACCTTCCTAATTAACTCCTCCCATTTTTTGGTTGCATTTATTCTACTCTTTGAATCATTTACAACTACTAATGCTTTTGGGGTTATAGATTCAGTGATTTACTAGTTGTTAGTAGGGGGTTATAGCCACTTTTGTACATAGGTTGTTTAAATATTAACCTTCCCCTTCAATTGTTTCTTGTCTCTTTATCTTTATCAATTTTTTGGAAGAGACATCCCATGGCTACTAAAACTTTATGTTTCAATATTTTTGTAGTAGGCTTCCCCAAATTTATATGTGTAACTAGGTAATAATTAGTGTTGGCCTCACTTCATAAGATGTCTCCCTTGGAAGCTACATTTTCTATGGACCTTTCACTTGGGATCCTTTAATAATCTTTGATAAGACCCTTGATTTCTTTAGGGCCCTTAGTTGTCTTGATGATATGACACTTTCAATGTTGACAACTTCCAATTGAATCTTTACATTTTCTCTTTTTGGCAGGGAAGCTCCAAACCACCCTATTGTTGGAGTATTCCCTTCCTTTTAATTAGTGGCAAATGTTGGGAGGTTCTTGGGACAACCACAATTTCTTGTGAGACAGGAGGGGTAACACCAAGAATAGGAACCTGTGATTGTGAAACCTCCACATCTTTATCTACTTTCTCAAGTTCAGGTTATGTGATACTTGTATCAATTAGCCTAACTTCTTCATTATTAGTCTTAGGCTCCTCATGTGGAGCTACTGCATGAGCTAGATTTTGAAATTCCTCTTGAAATTTCTTCTCTTCTTGTTCCTTGGAAGATTCATAAGTTGTCAATACTCTCTCAACCACTTCTAATGCTTTATCAAGAGGATCACTAGGAGTAACCTTCCCTTCATGGCTAGTCATGCTTGTTTCAATTTGAAGTCATTCATTTTCAGACAAAATTGCCTCTTTTGGGGGTGCCTCCACCGAACTTGTTTCCATTGAATATAATTAAACTCTAGGTTGTTGAGTTAACATGGAAGCACCACCTTACCCATCAATTTACATTTCTGGGACTTCTTCATGTTGGTTTTCAAGTAAAGGGAGATCATATCCTTCTTCTTTTATAAGGCCTTGCAACAATCCACAAAGGCCTGAGTATTTTTTTCCTCTTACTCTCTAATGTCCACAACTTCAACCTCCATAGTTGGTTTCTCATGTTTTATTTTTCCAATAGGATTTCTTGTGTTTCTATGGGTGGAGCAAGTATCAACCACCTCAAGAATTTCTACTTCTTTTCATGTCCCTCAGAGCTACAATATTTTCAATACACAGACTTCTCCTACAATTCCTCCTACTTGTAGTGGTTTCAACTTTAGCTTTCTTAGTTCTTATAAAATGCCTAAGTGCAAGCTCTTCCTCACCATCTTTCTCCTGCATGGATCCCATTGTTGATCCAATTCTTGATTTATTTTGTGGGAGATATCACATCATTATTTTCCCTCTACTTAAAGGCATTTGAGGAGTTGAAGTAGATGTCTTGGGTTTTGATGCATGTGGGGGCTTATATTCAATGGAATTTTCTAGGTGATGGGTGCATCCTTCATGGTACTCATCAACATTTCTTCTTCTTTATGTGTGTTAAATGAGACACTGAAGTACCTTTCTTACTTGTTGTTGCACTCCATTCCTCCACCATACCATAATTAGGCCTCTTGGATGAGACTTGAGGTGCTTTACCCTTTAAAGGGTCTATGTCATATACACCTTATTTCAAAGGAGGAACATCCTTCTTGATAATCCCTTAATTCATGTAGTCTCTCAACACTACAAGTGTTCTGAAGTGAAAATCAATTCCTTTTTACATGATCTAGGTCAAGTTTCTCCTCATAACATCAACAATACTATCATGTAGTTGTGTGGACCACTTTGTTTTTCCAATACTTGCTTACTACTTGGTCATCATCCACAAGGCCTTGTGGAATAACAAAAACTTTGTAATCAATGATTTGTGTCAAAGTCATCCTAGATAAATATCTAATCCTACCTCCTCTTCATCCTTATAATCCATCCAATAGTCCTCATAATGAGGCTCATGCTTATATGAGCTCCCTATGACTGTATACATTACCCACCTGATATCATAGTTAGGCCTTGCTTGGAATTTTTCCATGACCATTCTATTCATTTTTGCATCCAAAAGCATTTCTTTAATAATGGTGGAGCATGTATACCTCCCAATAGTAATTGGGAACTTGATATTTGTCTTGTACTTACATACAATCAACATATGTACTTCAACAAGTTATCTAGACAATTAAATAAGTACAAAATTAACATCCAAGTACCTAGGAAAAATATATAGAGTGCCTTAGAAGCTACTCGCTCTTGTGTAGGTGGAGAGATTGAATTGTATGAAATAGCACCCAAACTCACTAATCGTGTTTCTTACATTTGTAGATATTCTATATTGTTCCCATTCTAGTATGAATAAGCAAATAATGGGTGCAAAGAAAGCATCATGAGATCTTCTGAAGTCAACCCCTTGATTTTCCAAGTTCAATTGAGGGTATACATCATAAACTCTAAATTATAAGAACTCTTTCATACTTGGGATTCTAGGAAGGTATTTATGACATGCCACATTATACACAAGATAGGATGTCATGTAAAATTCACATCTTTTTTGGATCCTTTTTGAATTTTCACAGTCATATTAATAATTTGATCATGGATGGACTTGCTAATGAGTTCATCCCAAAAAATTATCTCCTTGAAAAGAGGATAACCTGCATATACCTAAACATCCACTCCTTGAGGTAATAGGAAGAACTCAAACCTCGTCATTCTTCTCAATATGGTAATGAGGTCCTCAACCTCCTCATGAAATCCGACCTAGTCAATTTCTTATGAATCCTTGTATAAGAACCCCTAGTATTTTGTAACCAATGATTTTGCATGATCTTGTAGAATGTATCATGGTAGGTAGTCCATAGTTTTTCATTCACTCAATGAACTCAATGGTGATATCCACCACATCCTTCATTCTATGAAACCCTAGTACTTCTTGGAATGTTTAAATTGTTAATGAAAGAACTTTGGCACCATTGTCATCCAGTACTTCCATGGTTTCAGGGTTGTAATTATCATCACATGCCCACACCAACTTTGGGTATTGAATGGAGGGAGGAAAATCACTTGCATCAATAGATGTCATTAATTCATTTTGGTCGGGATCACAGAGCCTTTGGAGAAAATCATTTAGGTCAGCATTCCCCAAATTTGTATCATTTACTTCATCTATGTTTCTTGTGATATTGGAAGTAACGTGGATACTAGCCAACTAGATATTCATGGTGGAATTCATAGTGAAAAACATGTCCTTGATATATAGGGGACTTACAACCAATATGAAGGAAAGATAACTTGAACTCAAAACCACATAAAACCCTCAAAATAATGAAAATGTAGAAGTATCAGGCCTTAAAACTTACCCATGAAAATGTAACTAAAACCTTCAATTGCAAACTAAATAAGGGCATGAAGACACCAATTACTCCTCAATATTAACACCTTGACTCGTTCTTGAATTTGATAGCTTTGGTTTGCTTTCTAGGGCTCCAAAATGCTTGATCTCGTTGAAGTTTGATAGTAGAGTGAGGGACTTAGTCAAATTTTTCAACATATATTTTCTGCACGAAGCCCATTAATGGCGGAATATTTAAATTCTCTCACACAATTGCAACCATCAATTTATAATTCAATTTTAAATGTGGGTCATCCATGTGTGCATATTTGGCGGGGAGAGATATGGGGACATTTTGCATTTGTCCAACAATTGAAAAAAATGCTAAGTGCAAGGCTTTGTGAGATGCTCGATCTTGAGATGTGTTGTTTATATGTTGTGTGTCTCTTTTGGGCATTGGACCTCAAGATTCACTCTACATATTCACATTAACTACAAAAATGCAAGGTACAAAGCTACATGGGATGCTCGAGGTCAAGATACACTAACAAGATGTCACATGTCCTTTGTTGGGTTTCGACCACAGGGATGCATCTTGCATGTTTGCATAATATGTAGACTTGCATAATATGTAGACATGCAAAGTGAAAGGATGCAAAGTACACCTACCCACCATTTGCAAGATCCACAAAATATTATTTTTGTTGGCACCGGGTATTGAATTGCACCTTGTAACTTTGCATAAGTTGTGAAATTGTTTAAAAGGCCTAAAGGCACAAAGATACCTCAAATATTATATCTTGCAAGCCACATACTTTGACTTGAAAATTATAACTTTACAAAAAAAGTGTAAAAGTATTTTAAGGGCTTGAAACTCCTAGATTCTCTAAATATTCGGTTAAATCGAGCGGAGCGGGATAGATATGCTTTTCACACTTTTTCACCAAATGCAAACCTGAATTTGCATAAGGAAAATTTGCAAAGGCAAGAACCCTTTCCTCAAATGTTCAAACATATCATTGGGACCACCATGATCTCTCCTATGTCCTTAGAATCCTGAAAATCTTGAATACTTCATAAAACACACTAAATGTCAAGATATTAGTTCAAAATGACATGACAGATTTGTAGATGACATAATTTTATTTAGATGCGAAGCTCAGGGATATGGGGAACACTTCAAGAACTAATAGATCATACAATGTGGCACAATAAAACAATCAAGGAAACTAAGAATGCATGAGGAGAGAAAGGTTTACTTGAAAGATCAAAATGGGCACCAACACCACTTATATGTAATTTATTGTTCTGGTATTTACATATTCTCATAAGGATGTTCATTTCTATTTACTCTATCAAAACTTTTCTCTACTTGCTCTACAAATCCATAATGAAACCTACACATCTTTATAAGGATGAAGCTAAGATTGCAAAACCAAGGTGAAGAATGGAAAACATTAAGCAAGAGAGTTGTAGGAGAAAAATGGAGAAACTTAAGAATAAATAGATGATGGATGATGCTTGAAGGTGTTGATAGAAATTTATTCTTTTTCTAGTGTACACTAAATATATAGTATATATGCCGATGACATGCCAAAAAATATTAAACATGTTGAATACATGCCAAACATAGAGAAAACATGTCACATATGTTATCAAACATATAGTTAAAATTAAAAGTATAGTTATAATAAATATGATGAAGGCACGCAAAACATATGAATAGATGGAAAATATGAATACGTGTCTACACCACATAAGGCTCTATAATCAATAATGAGTCTAGATCATGGATTTAAAACATCAATAGAAGCATAATATTATAATGAATAGTTAATTAAGTAAAACATGAAGAGAGAGACAAATGTATGCCCGAATTTTCCCTAGGTTAACCTAATGTGTTCCCCTATCATATTGAGAATACACATTCATGACCATATATGCTAGACAGAATCAAATCCTACAAAAATATCCATGATCACATGAGTGGTTGTTTATAATAGTTCCACATATATAATATGAACATATAAGGTGTAATATTAAACAAAGAAGAGTAAGAAATCATACAAGTAGGGAATGTTATGTTTTCAAGAGAAAATGTTGGTAAGTAGGGCTAAATGATCCATGATAAGTGCCATAAGATGTGAAAATTGAAGTAATAAGGCCACTAGCATCATGTATGGTATGTGCTAGAACCCATGATTCTAAGGATAATAAATCATCTTTATAGTCATTTATAGTCATATTGTTTATTTTGTAACTTGTATCTCTTGTATAATGATGTTATGTATGGTTGTGCATTTTTATTGTTTTGCTTATGTGTGATGAGTGCACCCTTGTGTAATTGATTTATGAATTTTTATTTTATGTCCCCTTTGATTAGAAAGTTTTAGTAAGACATGTTTTTATGTACACCAATTCATCCTTTATTTAGTATTTAGAAAAATTATTGTCCCTTTGAATTATTATCACTTTACATTGATGTCCAAATTATAAACATTGATGCACTATATATGGAGTTGCATTGTATTTGATTAATTTATGGTCAACCCTGTAAAGAATTTTATGACCCATTAGTGGGTACTTTATACATCCCTCTCTAAAGGATATTGTAGACACTCGAATCTAGCAATTCACTTTTTGACACTGCTACTTTAGTTTTGATGATGTACTCTTCCTAAGATAAGTACAACCTTAACTTTCCCACTTAGCATATTCCGAGGTATTATTTTTATCTTGATTATCCTTGCACACTAACATGTTTTCAAATTCTAAGAATATGCTACATCAAATCCATAGATAAACATCAAGCAACAAGTCTCAAACTTTAGTTTACACATTTTCTTCCTGGATAGGGTTATACAAATTGGTCGGGATAGTACATTCTGTCATGATTGACTTGTATGGTCTTAAATCAATATGTCCTCCAACTTTTATTTAAAATTAATATCTTTTATTGGGTCTTATAATCTCTCTAGTTCAACCTTTCATCGATAAATCATCTACATAACCCTATATAAGAAAATAAACACTACCTCATTTGCTAACTTAGAAATCCTATGGAACTACATTGATACACTCACTTACAACACTTGTAAAAGGAACCCAAGGCTCCCTAAATATCACAATAACACATCTATAGTTATTAGGGCAGTAATCCGTAGAGGTCTAAATATCCTTACCTAGTCAAGACGATAATCTCTCTCATCTACAAACACTCAAAGATCCCTTTCTCGAGTATTTTAGCAAGAAAAAAACTCAATTCAAGCATGGAAAAGATGATTTTCAAACTTAGTTGCATTCATTTAGATATCACATGTTAGGTGGAGAATGACATGTAGTTTGAGGCCTCTTTGGAGTAGTTCCAATATCGTAGTGCACAAGGGTTCCCACAACCCAACAAATGTTTATTTTACAGGACTTACAATCCATGGCTAAGGTTTTAGATGATAATCAGAGTATTCAAAGAGCTTCACATGATGTTTGAAAACTAGGGTTTAACAATGGTAGAGAGTTTCGAGACAATCGATGGTGTCAAAAAGTTACTAATTCTAGATATGAGTAGGTCCAAGACCATATGATATGGCCCTAACATAGCTGTATGGTCCTACCCCACGTTGATTTCTAATTACGGTATTTGGAACAAAGCCTTGACAAGTTCATATCTTCATGTTCATGTAGTGCATCCTCTAAGAACTTTCCAGAAACATATGTAACCAATTAAGTGCACTCATTCCTTTGTGTTTTCAAGTTCATATCTTATTTAGCATATCAGTTACTAGTATAAAAGTGTTATTTTGATTGTGATAATTAATGTTGGATGTTAATTAATCAAAATATCCACCTATTACTAACCCTTACATCTTTTAGTGCACTAAATCACTAAAAACCAATTAGGTTTCATGTTAAATCTAATTAGAATTTAAACAGATTCATAATTCAATGGAGTGTACATGTCAAATGTGAGGAGTTCGTGAACTCTAGTTGTGCACATGTAATGATGTGAAGCTATAATTTGGCGAGAGATTTGTGAGAACTCTATTTGATATGTGTAGGTTCATGGAGGATGATTTTTTCTTTTAAACCAATATTGAATTATAATACATAATAATATGTAAATGTGAAATATACCTAATTTAAATAGGATGGCGAGAGGTCCAATCCATTAAAATTAAGGAAAAAAGGAAATATGTCTCTTTAAGCCAAGATATTTCCAAGGCCATGGTGTGGTGGGAAATCACCCACTTGAACTATTCTCTAGAAGTTTACTTATTTTTATTTAGTCCCCAGTGGAATCTACTAGGATTCCTTAGAGCATCGAATATTAACCTCTAATCTAAAACTAAAGATAATTCATACAAGATACTTAAATATGAAAAAAATTAAACACACACACACACAAAGAGAGTTGATCCTTCTTGATTATGAGGGTGCTATAATATGATTATTTTATGTTCTTTTTAAATCATTTGAAGTACAAAGAAATCATAGAAGGCTTATTCCTATTAATGATTTTTTGTGGGGGCTAGATTGAGTTTGGTGCCAAGTTGCACTTGTAAAACACTCAAGAACGCTTGTTAAGGATTATTAGAAATAAAATAACTATGTTAAGTATGAATGGAATCAATTGAAGCTAACTATACTTCTAGGAAATCAAAAGTAACATGAATGAAAAATATAAATACTTAAACTCCAACTAGGGCACTTGATATACAATCTAACACAAGACAAACTAACACGTATATGTTAGGTGCAATTTGATCCCAAACCCTTAGTAATATTAAAGTGACTTTAATAATATTATTATGACTCAAATATGAAATATTACCAAAATAAATAAAGCAAATGACCGAGGTGAAATGACTTGATACTTTCAAATGACATAGATGGAAAAACAAATAGCCTATATGTTGGCATATAAAATGTCACTATATTTTATTTGACAACCCCATGAAAATTTTGCCCATTTTTGGTCAAACTAGTCAAAATAGCCTAATTTGTCAAAAATGACAAAATTTCCCACTCTCAAAGTCCAACTTCTGAGAAAGGTTTTGGGAGCCTCGGAGCATTTCAAAATTCCTGGTTATAGTCAATGAAAAGCTATAAGAGTTTTCTCCATCATGGTATGACTTAACAAGCATTCTTGGAGCTTCTGAATGATCTTGGGAATATTTCTTCCTAGGTGATTTTTGAGAAAAAGAGTGTGCATCCTTCAATGATGACTCAAATTTAGTGAAATGTTTCAAGAACATTGTGTGGTGTTGGGAGCTCATATCCTATGAATTGGAAAGCTCTTGGATCTTAATACCGTGGAATAAGTAAGGTGAATTATGGGAGTACGAGAAGCGAAAACCTTTTCAACACTAGCGCAAGTGCCCTTTTTACACATGAATTTTACACTGAAGATTTCAAGAACCTTGAGTGGAGTTGGGAGCCTAAAAAATCTCAAGTAAGATTACATTCAATTATCTTCATGACCCATAAGTTGGTTTGGATCGTGTTTTTGAAAACCCTTCTTGCAACTCGGTTCCACCGACACATCGCCCAGGAAAAAATGGAGATATAGATTTTTTTTAAATAACTAGTTTTTAGACTTCCTAAATATTCTCATTGTATTTTTGGACCATTTCCATGCAAAAAATATATTATATGACCAAAATTGACCAAGAACAAGGGAAAATTTTAGTGGTGAATATTCATTAATTCATGAATATTCTAGTTTTTGAAATTTGAAATTGTAGAATTTTTAGGGTAGGAATTAGGACCGAGTTCGCCAAAATTTTCAGGTACAAGTTAATTTTAGGGTTCAATTCACCATTCCTACAAAATATAAATTCACAAAATTTGCCTAAATACAATAAGTCGGTGGCGATGTTTTTATCTTCTTACCGATACGATTGACAACATATAGTATGTTGTCGACCGGTAGTGCATATATTTTTTATGCTATCGGCCGACAACATACTATAAGTTGTCGGTCGGTAGCACAAAATATGTTACCGGATGATAGGATTTTTTATGCTTCTGCCGACAAAGACATAATATATGTTGATGGTGGTAGTATAAAAACATCTTTACCTACAGTAGCATTTTTATGCTACATATCTATAGCATACCAAAAAGCTACCATCCAAAAAAATAAAAAAACAAAACAAAAAAAAAAGAGTACGGGAATTTTATTTTAACTTGCGCCATATTTTGGGAGGAAAAATTTCTCATTAAGATGATCATTTTAATTGCTAACATAAAAAATTTCAAAAACAATTCCCATACACAATTAGCAAAATTTGTATTTTTTCACAAAAATCACTTTTTAAAATATTTTTTATTTGCACCATATTTTGTGAGGACATAATCATTGAACTGTCATTTTAAATGCTATTTTCAAAAAATTACATATGTTTTTTGCCGACATCATATACTTATTAAATGACAACATAATATGTGTTGTCGGTGACGATGCATAAAAAAATGCTACTAGCCGACAACATATTTGCATTTTCCTCATATTCACCGTTAGCACGAAAGTCAATTTTACTAGATTCACCAAGCAATTTCTAAGATTTTTTTGGGGGGTCTTAAAAATTTCCCTACGGGACAAGGACAGACTCTAGGGTGAAGAAATGACTCCAAGGTGCAAAACAGGAGTGTAAAGCATGTTTGAAACTCCACTTTGGCACATTTGCACACTTTCCTTGTCCTCTTGCACCTTAAGCGCACTTATGAGGTGCAATTTCACCCCGTAAGTGCACCCTCACTTGATTGGTTGGATTTTTATAAGTGAAAAACATAAAGTGTGTGTAAAAGTGCATGGTGGGGATATGAAGACAAGGTGTAACTTGAAGGTGGACCCCACATCTTCCCTCCAAGTGGATATTTGAATCCCCTTGCACCAAGCACACTTATAAGGTGAAATTTCACCCCATAAGTGTGCCTCCATCTAATTGGAGGGGATTTTTAATGATAAAAGTAATGCAAAGGCAAAACATAAGAAAAACAAAGTGTGGGTGTAAATCCAAGTGCAAACCCCATCTCCATCTCCACCATATAAAGCCATCTCACCTTGTTTCCCTCTCAAAAAAACATAAAGTGAGTTAAAAAAAGTAAAGGAATCCATTAAATCTTACCTTGGAGCTGGTTATTCCTCTTCCACATTGCAAAACTCTCCCTTTGTGCCCTAGAACTCCAAGATCAAGTTTTCCTCATAACTCCAATCTTTGTTTTCCACCAAATGTTTCCCAAAAATCCTCATGATGACACCTTGAAGATGATATACTAAAAATATAAGGATATAAACTCCGCAAAAATATAGTCATGACTATTATTTCCAGCCATTATACCCCAATTTGCTCAAAAAACACCATTTTTGCAAAGAAGATTGTGAAAAATCCCCATGAGAGAATCATTTCAAAGTTGGAGTATCCATTCCTCTCCTAAATCTCTAAATTTTTATCCATTGGTCATGATATAAAAACAATAATTTTTCTAATTATGATCAAAACCATCATTCCTTGCTAAAAATACTTACAAACCCCATATACAAGCAAAATTGTTTCATCATTTTCTCTCAAACCCCGTGAGAGAATCCCTTAAAATCGGATCATTATTTCCCTCACTAATACGGCTCTAAAGAATCAAAATCACTTAAATCATAAAATGATTACTTCTAGAATAATAAATTGAAAATTTACCTTTCCTCCATTAATGTTAATTTAAGCCTTCATCCCCGCTTAGAACTTGTTTTTGAAATTCTTGTTGATTCCGATGAGAGAATCTAACCAAATTTGGAGATTCTATTCATATTAGAAACAAATTTCTAACAAATTAATTCGCATCCAATTTGGATTTTATTTTCTCTCATTTTAACCAAAATACCAAATCATCTACCCATTACACCGAAATGCACTCAAATTCTGATTTTCGAAAACAATTGTGGAATCCATTTTCACTTACATCATAACATCCTTACTACTTGCTAAGATCAAGGAGATCATAAAAATGAAAAATAAATTTCCACACCTCCATATACGAGCCCATTTTAGTTCTAGTGGAGCATATGGATTTTGATGATATGAAGCAGAGGATGGAAGAAGGAAAACTCATTTGTGGACTTGAGTCGAGTGCACAGGGAGGATTGATGATCATGAAACATCTAGTTGAATCATTAAAATAATTTCACGATGAGAACCATGGTTGCATAAATTATTGATCTCCATTCAAGAGGCGTGACAAGAAGTTCTCACATGCTTCAAGAAGGCATTTTTCATTCAATTAGTGTTCAATTCTATCTCACCAAGAGGAAGTGTCTCAATTCAGAGGATTACAATGTTTCCATTGATGATTCTCAAGATATATTTGATATGGTCGAATCCAAGGGAGCTCATGGTTACTAAGTACAAGGCATGTATGGTGTGAGTTCCTACTTCATAATGATTGCAAGATGATTGTTCGTTCATGTGAAGAGATAAGAGATCAATTTCGTGACAAAGAGTTAATTTGTGCATCCTACCATTTCTTACAGAGATGAAGAGTTGAAAAGAGCTCCCAAGGATGACTAATGATGACCAGTCAAGATAAGGTGTGAAGTATCATTTCTCATTTCTAAACAAGTCACACCTTGATCAGATAAGCAATTGAAGAAGATTTTATCTAGTTGTAGCATTCATCTCCACAATGAAGGAAGAACGAGACTTCATTTTGCAACATTTATCTTCTCTCTCTCCCCTTATTTATTCTTCTCTTTCTAGAATTCTATTTCTCCGTTGAGGAGAAACTTTTATAAAAAGTGACTTAAGTCACTTAAAGTTTCTATTTCTTTGTTGGGGATTACACTTTAAGTTGAAAATTCACATGGGAATGTGAAGAGCCACCAAATTTGGCTATAAATTTTAATGCTCTCTCCATTCCAAAAGGATCAGTTTTTTCCTCTCTAACAAGTTATATTCTTCTATTCCCTTGCATTGTAATTTTCCTCCATTCTCATCTTGTCATCGCCGAGCATATATTTAGAATTTGGAATGAATAAAACTTGATAAAGCTTTGTATTTGTCTTACAATTATCCATTTCATTATTTTGTGATGTTGTATTATGCTTGCTTGCTGTTTCCTTTAATTAAAATTGGAATCACCTCTAAATTTTAGTTGATGAAATATGATTTTTGCTCATCAATACAATTCCCATTTCTCATTTCTCTCTCTCCCTACCTACAATTTCTCCCCTCTTTAGTCTAGCATCATAGTTCTGATAAGGTTGTTTTTGCACATTCGCCGACCTCCTACCACCCAAGGATATTAGCCTAGATTAAATAGTTTTGGATTTCAATAAATTAGATCCGCCGCATTCCCAAGTGGAGGGATTCAATCCCACAAACATTGAAAAAGCACACATTTTGTCCTTAATAAAATATTTTGCCAACACTATCATAATTTTCTCATCATGATAATGGATTAAAAAGTGTGATATGAAGAATTAATAGAAAAATCTCAAAGATGATTTTATCCAAAAATTATTATGCATATAATATATGTCATTTAATTTAAAAAATAGCCCTAATAAACTAGCTTTGAATAAATGGAGAAACATACCTTAAAAGTGAGGTAAACATGATAAGAATAGAAAACTTAAGTATCAACATTCATTTAACCAAACATGGATATATCATAAAGAAATAACAAATCTTAACAATATCTTAAATTAAAACTATATATTTTTAGACATCTAATTTTAGTAAAAACATTTGACAACATCCATTTTGACACCTTTTAGAATTCTTAGACCACCATTTCACATTAATTTATTTCTTGTATCATTTTAGAACTTTCATTTAGTCTCCACCATTTTTATTATCATTGATTTATCCTTAAAACTCTCAATATCATTTCCAATTCAACAAGTACATTTAAAACACCTTCATAGACCTACACCTTCACATTTTAGATTTAAAACACCTTTTAGACCTACACCTTCACATTTTGAACATTTCTCAATCATTTTTGGGAAAAGAAAAATCCAAAGCCGACTTTGTCCTCTTCTTCCAAACGGTCATTTTCCATTTGTGCACTTTTGAAGGCCGATCTATTTTTAAATTCTAAGGTTCAATGAGAAATCCATGTAAAGACATAAATATATACAAAACCCTAGAGTTCATTTTAAATTTATTTATCTTATTGGATATCATTACCACTTAAGATATACACATATTAATCTACTCTAAAGTACTCAATACGGACCCTCAAATAATCAATCAAGTCTAGTATCTACTCATTATCCAAAATTTTCATTGCCAAGTATCTTACACCAAAATAAGGATCATATTATTGCATTGATTGAGAATAGAATAAAAATAAAGGAACAATGCTTCAGTCATATGGGAATTATATCTACACAAAACTACTTAAGCCTCGATTCACACCGGATATGTAGTCTGATGCTTCCTTTGACATTCATTGAAATAAACCCGGCTTAATTTAGGTTTCTTTCTTTCATGATTTTTTAGTGATTTAATGAGGTAAGATCATCTAAATTCATGAGAAATCATGGTTCACACAAAACATGTAGAGTTATTGATAATATTACACAATGTCACACCGCTTCTTGTTTATACACCTTTACTAGATTATATCTAGATTAGTGATTAAGTACACCAAAAGGATGTAAATGGGAGCTATAGGAGGTTATTATGATTAATTAACTTTAAACATTAATTATATAATTTTAGAACACATTAATTCTTACAACTAATGTATATGTTTTCATGTTAAATGTCTAAGCATGAGAAAATTGAAAATTTTAGCCATGATAACTAAGCCCCCACTTGAAAATTCCTCTCCTAGACAAAGTGTAAGCCCTTCCTCTAGCCATCCCGACCATAGTTTCATCCTCATTCTTTCTCGAGGAACATGTTAAAAATATTTTCAAGTTTATTTAATTTTTAGGGATGTATTCCTAAGGTGATTTAAGAATTCATTGAGTTTCAATGAAAACAATTGTCTTAGGAGGCCTAGAAAGGGCCATTTTTGCCATTTACAATCGGTGAATACCCTCCGGAAGCTTAAAGGGAATATTAAAGCCACATGGGAGTTGTGTATGAAATAAATGAATTTTTTCAAGGAATTTTAGGGAAAATTTGTGGAAAAATTGAAGTCAAGAATAACTTGAGCAAGATCGTAATTTTGGGAACAGGAATGAAGGCTCCAATGTTGAAAGCTAACTTTTCCGGATGATTTTGGGAGTTTTAGAAGGATTTGGGAAGAAAAAAATATTCATTGGAATCATCTACATGATGAAAATATAATTTTTTTCCTAAGTCTTCAATATTTTATGTGATATCTCAATTCATTGTTGTCCTTCATGTTGAAAGGGTAAATAGTGCCAAAATTAAAATTATAGGAATAATTGTCACCTTATAATTGCTAGTATGGTCTCACTAAGTTATTTAGAGTCAAAATTCTATAAGGTTTGACCCTAAAACACTCTTTCATGCTTCCGAGGTGAAAAAGTGCTCCTAATGTCCTCAAATGCGCTCGATGAGTGACATCATCATTTCAAAATGACTTTGTCAAAAACTTCACCATTGGTGTCCCCTTGGGCTGTCTTTGAGGTGAAAAGAGAAAATGGGGGCACCAAAGTGTGACCCCCCATCAGTTTAATAAGTTTCATCACTTAAAATGTGACTTTAGGTGTTAGGAAAAGTGCATGAGTGAGTTAAGTTGTCTTGCCCCATTTTCATGATAGTTGGACCCCTTAGTCAAACTTTTTCACTCCTTATATCCCTTTAGCTTATCACCGAGGTTAAAATGGGATAATGGGGACACAAAAGTGTGAGCCCTCATTTTATAAAACTTCTCAAACTCACCCTCACCATTGTAGACACAAAATCATGCACTTTAGACATCATTTGGTCTCGCCCTCGTACTTTACTATCTAGAAGGTTTTGAGTGAAGAAAGTACTAATTAACCCCCATATTTTTGCCATCTTACTTTATTTTCTTTCATCATTCTTGACCTCTTTCACCCAGATGCCCAGTCATATTTTTTTGTTTCACGTTATTTTAGTTTTGACTGGGGGTGCTATGGGTGCCCTAGTCCCCCAGTACTAGGGGCGCCTCGATCCTTTTCTAACTTTCCCACCACTTTTTGGGAACACTCTAGCCATTTCAAATTCTTATCTTTTTGGTGGTCAGCCATCTCGTGGTTAATTAAAAATTAGATCAATATAACCCTACAAATATAAAATTATGAGACCATAGGGACCAATCACTAGTCACCACTATCCCACCTAGAGTTGCATCCATATAAGGCATCTAGAGCTCATTTGCATCCATCTAGCTCCATCACAAGGCACAAGGTTGGTTCATCTACATCACACTTCATAGGAGGGAGTCTATTATTTCCATGCACATATTATATTACATTTTCTACACATAGTTATTGTTCACTACTTTCACAAAGTATGCAGTGGAAATAGAGCACCTAGAGCATGATTAAACACACTTGCACATATAACTACATCAAGTATGAGATATAGTACAACACTCGCTTTAATAATTCCACCATTTTGGTAATTGAGGTTAGTCCAACCCCTTCATATGCATCTTTCTTTTTTAGGGTTTGATGCTTGTTTTGGGGTTTACAGTCTTCTCTTCATCATTGACTTACCAACGACATACAACCGAGTACATCGAAATTAGTGTGAAAAACATCGAGGGATTTAGATCATCTAGAGACCCTACACGTTTGTATTTTGACCTCCTACACAAACAAGGGCACCCATCCATAATGTAGACTAGGGTGCCCACAGGTGCCCTGATCCTCTCTCAGCGCCCAATCCAACCAAATAGTTCATATCTAGCATTTTTAGCACCTCTACATGTTTGTTCCTATTTCTAAAATATTCAGTCTATTTTACGACACATTCCAAATCATCCTACAAATCAGATAAGCTCCTTCTAACCCCTCTTTACATATTAGGGTTTCTACTTTCATTAGCCTAGTTGCTTGGGTCACTTTTCATATTTATTTAGTTGTTATTTACATAATTTTAGTACTGTTATTTACTATTTTTCCTAGTTAGATTAACTACTAGATTCTTCCACATTTTAGTTAATCATTTTGGTGAACCCAATCGCTTTCACGCTTAGGATCCACATTTTCCCTCTATCATGGCTTCCAAGGTCACTCAAGTTTCTTTATATGATTTACTTAAGAGATATCCCAATTGTCAAGATGTTTTACAAACAACCCTAGACAACAAGTATTTTGATGACAATACACCACCACACGAAATAATTCATATGCTCGCTTGTCTATTTAATGACCCTATTGATCCTCCATCTAATCAACCCCTATTGGAATCAATTCAAGATTTACATTCTTTATTTCAAGACAAGTTTATGGCTATGGAATCCATGATCACATCTCTCAAATTTGAAATCCAATAGCTTAAGGACACTTCTCAAGCTCATGTTTGTTCTCCCTTTGCATCTCATCTTTAATCTATGTCCACTACATGTCATATAGTTGAACCTTAGGTCATGCCATTACCTGAGCCTCTCATATTTGAGTGTAATACTAAGAAACATGACATTCTTACTATGTTCCTTAGTCATCAATTGATCACTTTACCACCTACTCATTACTATCCTCCTTATTGGCTAACAAAGTATCATGGTCATCCATATTGCAATTATCATTTAATCAATGGACATAATGAAAACAATTTCTATGATTTACAACGTAGAGTAAAACATCTTGAGCATCAAGGGTTTATCTCATTCATTGCCCAACGTCATGTTACATCATCCTCTCCAATTGCTACATCCACATGGGCTCCTAAGTTTGTCCCCTTTGTGCCTTCTTCGGTTAGTCAAGAGCCACCTAAGAAACCACCACTCAGTATCACCAAGTCAACCTCTCAAAATTAGTTCACCACCTCCTCCTATCCCATCCTCTACAACATTACCAAATCAAAACAAGTCATCACTTCTTAAGTTTTTCTCTAAATCATGTCCTCTTACTAAGTCGTCTATTGTATTACCAAGTCAAACTAAGAAACCTCATCTTAAGGATGATCTCGCTCCTCCTTCATTAAAGGTATCTACAACATCACCAGGCCATGCTCAACAATCACCTCCTAAATTCAAGCTTGTTATTCCAACATCCGCTATAGACCCTACATATGTTGATGATTGAGACCCGAATGAGCTTACTATGATGGTCATAATCCTCTATCACCTCCACGTCCCATCACTTTTATTAAGGCAACTACACCTTGCATTGATCCATTTAGTGTCTTTTGACTATCATTCCATCTCTCACACACTTGGGGGGCATAACATCTAATACACTTCCCCCTTTCATCTTATCATTATCTCATCTTGCATAGTCATACATATGTCTTAACATCATCATTACCCTATGACACACTCTTGCGCTTGAGGTTCACACTTGACCGTTGAGGTATTACTACAAAAGAAACCCATACACTTGCACTATAGACATCACACATTACATTTCACATCTCGCATCATGCATTCTACATTTAGTCCATATCATTTTAGTATTTGCATATCTATACATCATACATCATACATCATACTCATCTTGCATTGCATCCTACATACTATACGATCTTAGGAACACTACACATATTACATTCAATACTATACACTACATACACATCACATGGTCATTTATCATCTTACTTATATATACTACAAAGATCTTCTATGTGTTCCACTCATTACCATATGACGCACTTTAGTTCCTCGGTCCATACTCGACTACCAAGGGTTTACAAATCAAATGGACCTTACATTCATCACGCATTTATCATTTGACCTTTCATCATGCAAAATTTCTAGGATAGTGACACACGCTATAGGCTAAATCATCACTTACTCTATCATCTTGTAGTGGTATATGCTTTAGGCTACATCACCACTCCCTACTATTCATCTTGTAGTGACATGCGTTATAGGCTACATCATCACTTCCTCTATCATCTTGTAGTGATACATGCTTTAGGGCTAAATCATCACTCATACATTCATTTTTTCATGATATATGCTTAGGATATAAGGTTCACGCACATATATTCTATATGTCGCATATCATCATCGTATACATACATACTCATCACAACACACTAGACACACACATACTATTCGGCCATTTCCCGATGACGCACTCTTGTTTACGTTCATTCTTGATCTGAGGGGGAAACTAAATGAACCTCAATGCATACGTTTTTGTTCACTTGGGGGCATGCAGATCCTACCATCCATCTTGTATCCCATTCCATCCATCCACAACATACTACATATTATGGTTGCTTTTACTCTTGCTTACTTTTTCTTGTTCATGGTCGCTTTATTACACATGCTAGTTAGATTACTTATATGTCATATATATATATATATATATATATATATATATATATCATCCACACATGCACGTTCATGTCTTTCTCTAGTTTTGGTCAGTAGATACATAGGTCTCTTACACTTTGCGCATGGATGCTTTCCTTCTACCCTTCCTACACTGGTCATTAGGGGCATCCACATTCATTTCTTCTAGGTGTTATTGTTTTATTTTGTACTTAGAACTTTACATTACTTGGTTATACACACTTTTGACATACTAGTTATCTTTCTAACATGTTAATGGGTGCTTCATGTGCAACATTTGTTTGCAAGATTATTTTCTTCCATACTTTTTTATTATATTACGTGTCTATTGTTTTCTCTTGTTTGTGGGCATTTCCTATGTTTGGTGTGTGCACACTTGTTTGTTTGATACGGCCAAGATGTCCTAACATGTCTTGTGACATCGTGAGTGATGTCCCATGTTTGACCCACTTTATGCGGCTTATTTGTCTTCTTGTGTGTTTATATTACTACTTTACTTGGTAGCTTTTACACTATTTACGTAGATTACACATTGCTTTATACATGCATGCTTGTTCATACTAACACTTGTTTTGGATATCTTTTTGTTTATGTGTACATTGGTTTCTACCAAGTGTTTTCCCTTCCCCTATAGGGAAGAGTTACATTATTCATGCGGTTGGTCCTCTTTTGGGGCCACATTCTCCTATCAATGACATCATATGTGTCCTCAAGTAGGGGGCATCATTTGGGGTTTTACATACAACACAATGCATTTACATTGGTTTAGTTTAGTGCACTTTCCGCCCTTAGAATTTTGGGTTACATACAATGAGTGGGTTTAGACCAATCTACGAACCCCGTACACAACAACTTTTATAGGACATGGTAGTCCTTAGCATTCTAGGAAGCAGTTAAAGGTTGGAGGATACAATGCAGAATTCCTCCCTATACTTCTTCGCCAATGGCATCGGATCACCCAAAAACCAAGATGTACAAAGATCTCTTCACACATGTTCAGGGAAGCAATTAAAGGTTAGAGGATACAATGGAATTCCTCCCTATACTTCTTCAACCTATGGCGTCGGATCGCCCAAAAACCCAGCAATACAGATATCCTTCTACACTCTCTTTCTCAACATGGATCAGGTGTACATGTTCCATTTACATTTTCATTTGCGTATTTTACATTTACATACTTTTACATGCATCTTTTACATTACATTTTTACACATACATATTTGACTACTTGATCATTTTCTCCTTGCAAGTTTAGCCATGTGGGAAACAAGCAAGGAAATGGGGGCAACAACAACAACATTTCATGGAAGCACACACCATTCTAACCATGCAAATGCATCACACACATCAGCAGCTACACACGCGTTTCACCCTAGGTTCACTCTCATCACTTTTTTTTAACTTTTTCATCCTTAGTTTCCATGCTCCATTATCTTTTTTTCATTATAAGCTTTGTCTAGTCCTTCGATGCATTTTCTACTACATTCTTCATGGACATCGTATGCATCTCTCTATCTACTTTATGTTATTGATATTTTCACTCACCAACATAAAGTGGGGGCAAATTTAGACACAATAACATGCACTTTAGACATTATTTAGTACTAGGTCTCATACTACTATTTAGAAGTTTTTTGAGTGAAGAAAGTACTAATTAACCCCCATCTTTTGCCATCTTACTTTGTTTCTTTCATCATTCCCGACCTCTTACACCCACATGCCCAGTCAGCTTTTGTCATTTCATATTATTTTAGCTTTGATTGGGGTGCCCATGGGTGCCCCCGATCCCACCAAGGGTGCCTCGATCCATTTTGAACTTTCATGCCACTTTTTGGGCACTCTCTAGTTGTTTTAGCTTCTTAAGTTTTTTGGTGGTCGGCCATCTCATGGTTAATTATGAAATTAGATCAAGAGAAACCTATAAATAAAAAGTTATGAGACCATAATGAGGGACCAAGCACTAGTCACTACTATTATCCACCTAGAGTTGCATCTAAGGCATTTAGAACTCATTAGCATCCATCTAGCTTCATCACAAGGCATAAAGTTGGTTCATTTGCATCACACTTCATAGGAGGGGAGTCTATTGTTTCCATGCACACATTCTATTACATTTTCTACACATAGTTATTGCTCGCTACTTTCACAAAGTGTGACTAGAACAAGAGCACCTAGGGCATGATTACACACACTTGCACATAGAACTACATCGGGTCTAAGATGTAGTGTAACACTCGCTTTAGTAAGTGTACCATTGTGGCGATCGAGGTCACTCTAACCCCTTCATATGCATTTTTTTAGGGTTTGATGCTTGTTTTAGGGTTTTGACAAGTCTTCTCCTCATCATTGACTAGTAATGGCATACATCTAAGTACAACAAAGTTAGTGTGATAGAAAATGACGAATTCGGATCATCTAGAGATCCTACAAGTTTGGTTTTGGACCTCCTTCATATACTAGGGCGCCTGAATGCGGACTAGGAGCCCACAGCACCCCGATCCTTTCCTAGGTGCCTTAGTCCAGCCAAATAGTTCGAGATCTAGCCTTTTCAGGACATTTACATGTTTGTTCCTACTTCTAGAATATTCAGTTCTATTTTATAACACAATCCAGATTAGCCCACGAATTAGATAAGCTCCTTCCAACCCCTTTTTATATATTAGGGTTTCCAATTTCAATAGCTTAGTTGTTTAGGTCACTTTTCATATATATTTAGTTTTCATTTACATCATTTTAGTATTGTTATTTACTATTGTTCTAGTTAGATTAACTACCAAGTATTCCACATTGTAGTTAATCAACCACTTTCGTGCCAAAGTTGCACAAACTTGCATTCTTCCTTATCTCCCTTTCATGTCGCTAAACCCATGGTCACAATTTTTCACCATCATCTTACCCCTACCCCCAAGGTGTAAAGGGGACAAGGAAGAAACAAAAGTGTGACCCTCGTCCTTCTATTCAACTCCCAGTTGCGTGAAAACTCATTTCTAGCTCTCGATGACCATTCCTAGCTCCTTGAATCTCACCCACAAGGAATCATAAGCTTCCACTTGTCACCTTGTGGTGCAAGTCACACTTATGTGTTCCTCGTGTCTCCTTTGTCCCTCTTACACTGGTAACACTCCACTCCAACCACCCACCGACCATAGTTAAGTTGTCGGGTCAAAAGATAAGTTAAAGTATGCCAAACAAATGACTAACTCTCCTCACCTCACATAATTAGCCATTTTTAATCATTCAAAGTGTTGTGTTTTTCCTCCCAAACCTCCATTTTCACTAGACATGCTACTAATTTTTACCAAATATCCATGCTCCAAAACAAAAAAATCCCATAACTCTTTAATTTTTCCCCAATCTTCACCAAAATTTACCTATGCATTCCTCCCAAAAAATCCCTTTAATCTAACTATAAGAGCATTTGCACGATGTATAATTTACAACGATCTAAAAAATTTAGACCGAGAAGTTTCCTTTTTAGATCTACGGAGGTCCAACAAATGAAAAACCTCAAAACTAGAGCAGAAGGCCCCAAGTAAAACTTGAACTTTTAGGACCAATTTAATTGTAATCTTGTTGTCTATGTTTTTGCATCTCAGTAAAATTCACCCGAAAACAGGACAACTATACCCTAGTGTCAAAAAAAATCATGTCACACCTTTCCAAGACACCCCCAAATCAACCTACCCCTCAGTTTCAAGTCCAGTCTTGTCCTTCAATAGTCCATCTGTGGAAGTCATCAGTCCCCCTAGGTGATTTAGGATAAGAAAAATCATTCAAGTATGTTGGAGCAACGGTTTTCAAGGCAAGTATTCAACAAACTTAGAAAGGGCTTTCATCAACCTTTCTAAGCCAAGTGCATCATCACTAGAGTAGTAAAGTGGATAATTTTCATCATGGAGATGTATCTAGGAGATAAAAACATCATGGAACTAATTTAGGAATATTCCAGAAGCTTCGAGGTTTTGGAGCCAATTCACCAAAAGTGGGTTTTGAGGCCGAAGGAGCTTTCACCATGGAAGAGTACCTGAACTTTGGAGAGTGATTCTGGGAGTTCCATAATGATTTATGATCCAAAAATATATCATTGGAAATAATTTTCAATCCCCTACATGGTGGAGAAAAATATCATCTTCAAGCACCATGTATTTTTCAAGCCAACTCATTCTTTCCATGCACAATGACGATCCCAAGAAAAAATGAGATTTTTGAGGTTGTTTCAGTCATAATAAATCCTTGGTACCATCACCATTATTATCAAATTGTATTTTTCGTGCGAGAATCATATAAATAAGCACCCAAAAGCTCATCTCGAAGCTCAATTTATGACCTTTTCAAGTCGGCTCTCAAGATACGCTCTTCAAGTACTTAACCAACTTTTCAAAGGTACATGTGGCATCACCAGGATGAGGCAAATTTCACATCCCCATCTCACCTTAACAAATGGACATGAGGTGCAAAAAATTACACCCTTCCCCTATTTAACCTTTTGGTCACTCATGCAACCATCTCTCGGGCCCCTATGTGCTTCATTTTAGCCCCCTCCTCCACTTTCCGCAACGAACCAACATCCACCACTTATCATGCTAGGGGAAGGAAAAAAATTCCCTCTTACACCTTTCCAAAGGGACAAGAGGTGAAAAAAATAATGCCCCACCCTTTCCCTTCACATTCCAAGCTATAAATACTAAAGGACTTAGACATTTTTGTAGTTTTCATCCCTCACACCCTCTATCTTTGCCGCTGCAATGCTCGTGAAATGTTTCTAGATCTTGAATCTGCCATGTTTTTCCTTGAACAATATCATGAAGGTTTCCATGATTTGAAAGATCAAGAAACATCAAAAATCTAGATTTTAAACGAACAAAAACAAGATTTATGCTTGAAGAAACCCCGGATTCTCGTGAAGAAGAGTCGCTCAGTATCTCATAAACCGAAAATGGATAAATGTGTCATCTTTTGAATTCTTATATTTTTCTAGGAACCCTAAGGACCTAAAAGGAATTTTTGCATGCAAAACCCATATTTTTTTACAAAGAAGACAAACCCCTGCTTCCCTTAACAAAAATTGAATTTTTAAAATCTCATTTTCCGTGCACCGAATCAAGTGAAATTTTAGAGGTGGACTGAAGGAAAAAACCCATATCAAAAAAGGTTGTTTCATTTGAAACCAAGGCCCATAACCCCATTTCCAAAAATAGTAAGCCTCCTACATGGGTACTTTCTATTTTTGGCAAGCTATCAGTAAAGTGGTTCCAACAGTAATCAAAGCACAAAAGTGGTCTAGAGGAACAATCTCTAATGGGCGGAGCCAAAAAAGGTCAACAATTGTCACCTGCTAAAAATAGTAAGTTTCCTCTATGTGCACTTGCTATAATTAGTAATTCATCTCAAAGAACAGTTTTAAGCATAAGAGGTGTACATAGGTGTAATCCAGAAGAGCTAACTTCACTCGGCGGGGTTGGGAAAGTTGAAATTTGACACTTACTAAAAATAGTAAGTTAATTTTTCCAATACAAGGAAGTGTCTCAGGAAGCATGAAGTTCAAGTTCACATATTGTTCCAATTTCCCATTCATGTGTGCAATTAGAAGATCAAAGGAATGGTGGTTTTTCATGGCTTAGATTGCTCGTTCACAGAGTGGGCATTCTTAACTGTTATCTATGGAGTCTCCATCAGTGTTCGGAGCTCACCTTCTCAGCATGTACAAACTATCTGGGATCTACCCCAAGAGATCTCAACAATTTCTTTTGACACTTATTTTATAGTCCAGTTATTCGTGAGCGAGGTGTGCGAGGAGTTTGTGGTCATCATTCTTCAGTGTTCAAATGCACTTCACCAGAGCTTTCCAATCAGTATAGTAAGTGGTCATGTTGTAAAGGTCATTGCAAGGTTCATTTTCCATTCTCAACTTCTTTAGAGCGGACCTCCATGAGCAACGCCCATGGTCATCCAAGTAAGCATTCAACAATGTTTCTAGACACTCAATTTAAGGTGGTTGTGCATCATTCAAAGGAGGCTTCTCAACGTGCAAATAGTTCGAGGATCTAGATTTCACTACGTTGGAGTGTTTCATTTGATCATCCGAGGAGCATCGAACTAGATTGGTTAGGTATCGCGGATCGGTGAAGTAGTTTCTTCATTGGTGTAGTCTTATCTCTTTTCTTTCTTCCTTTCCTCTTCTCCCCCATTTTCTCTCTCTTCATGTTCTAATTCTTTGTTGGGGTTTCACTTTTTCATAATGCCTTATTTTTGTAATTAAAAATTAACTTTAGGATTATAATGTAATAAGTCACATTTTTTTATAAAAATGGACTTAATATTTCCTAGGAATATGAAAAGTTTTAAGTTGTGCAAAGGCATATGAAAAAGTCATTGGGGGTAGCCGAAGAGTCACTTCTCTTTCTATAAATTGTAAAGGCACCCATTTACCAAAGGGTTGTCATTTTTGTAAGCTCATGAGAGAGTGATTCTTGTGAAGGAGCAAAGAGATAGCTAATTTTCTTCCACTTCCCATTTCATACATTCTTCCCACTCTTACATGTACAATTTTTCTCAAGCTTCAATAAAAGAGGAGTTTCTACCTTTTTGACTAGGAGGTTTAACTGAAAATATTCTCATTAAATCTTAACTGATCTTGTTGCAAATGGCTAAATTGTTTCTTCTTAAATTTACGCATGTTGAAGTTTCTTATTAATGGGTGTAGGACTCTGATTTTCTACCTACAACATTAATCCCTCTCCCATTTTCTCGATCTTTTCCCGATCTCTTGCAAAGTCCTCTCTAGCAAGTAATTGCTAGCTTTGCCATAGGGTTGGTGGAGTGCTCCTGTTGGATCCCCGGACGTAAGACCACCATAGAAAACAAATTTTACCACGCATGTAAACACGAAGCTGCACCGTTCAAGTAGAGGGACTTAGATTCCTAGAGCGTTGATAAGAAGTCCATAGATTTGTCCACTCGACAAATTTTCTCGCCAAAAATCTAACACCCAAAAGAAATCCATGCAAAAATAGTAAGTTTGTAAGGATTCACATGTCCAAATATAACAAATTCTCACCACCCGTGATACTCCAAACAAGAAAAAATCATTCAAAGGTTGAAAATTGTGAAAAATACTAAAAATAGTCTTGGGAATGTATCAAAGAGTTACAGAGAACAACTAGAAATGATATTCAATATTCTTCATTATATATTAGCATTCGAATCTTACAAATAAATTAGTGAGGATGTCCCTAAAATTTAGGAAACAACTCACAACAATAAACTATATACGTAGGTTTAACAATAATATAAGAGAACTAACAATATATAAACCCACAAATAAATATATAATGTGAGCGCTATGCAAGGTATTCCTAACATTCCCCCTTAGTGCGAACATGGGGAAAAACACCATCTTCAACCAAGCAACATGTCACTCCGTAGCCTGTACATGGTCTCGATCCTCAACATTGACTATGGGAACTACATCATCCAAGGACCGATCAACCTATAAGATGAATACATGAATTGGGACTGTTCAACCAATTCACATCAACCATCAAGTCAATTTGATCAAGAACACTTCCTGTTATAGTATCAATGGTACAAATATCCACATCATCATCACAGGGGAAAAACATTGTATTGCACACAGAAATGGATGCTCATATGTTCTTATTCATCACATAAAACAAAAAAATGTCACTAAAGCAGTTTGCGACCTCTGAGGTAGTGATGAACTCAAGGATGTTGATTGTCCTCTTGCCTCTATTGCCTCCATCCTCCAATAGATGTGCTACTTAACTCAACTGAATATGACTTGAACACTCAATAGTTTCCACATTGTACTTTACTGTGTCTCCTCCCACAATGTGAAACTCTTTATTTTGTCGATGTCGTAACACGAAAAATGCGTCAGTGGGGCAATTTTTATTTTATTTTAGGACTTTTTACAATGACACGACTTTAACACTTGACAAGACAATAATCACCTATTTGACATTGACTACCTATTATTCACCTAAACACAATTTTAACAATGTTGACAATATAATGGTACGATATAACACTTTTTAACGCATTGACCACTCCATCTAATATGTCAAGACTAACTTTAATACTGAACATCAAATGTTTAATTTAAAAAACTTAACTCACACCTATTCTTTGAAAAATATGACTTGTTGATACCTAGACAATACTAAATGACTTACAATGATGAATGGCGGCTAATAAAGGTGTTATATAAAAACTATTTTGATTTGGACAATGTCTTGTGAGACATACTCTTTTACAATATAATGGAAGCTAATTTTTTTGAAATTTGTTATGCCAAAACATTACAAGATTAAACTTCCTATGGAATCATAATTAAACAATTGTAGCCAACTCCTTTTGACTATCTCAAAATTGATGTATACTTTCTTTGTAGACTCTAATTTTGATAACACTAACTATACAATTAATAGTCTTTAATAACACAAATAAATTTTTTAACACTCCACTAAAATTTTATACAATATATGACATTAAGAAAAACTAAATGGAACTAAATGACAAATTACTACAAATGACTCAATACAAAATTGACAAGACTCGTGCTAATGACTCATATCTTTAGAGACTTTAGTTTGCATGGCATTACCAAATTTGCTTGACTTGAAGAGGCACTTACAATTATCTCGGGAGAATGATAATAGAATAGTTGTTAATCATGTGGAAGAATGAGGAACTTAGGCTTCAGGAGGGATCCGAGAAGAATAATACTTCAAAATGTAAACAATAATATTCCAAATGCAACACGTACACTATCGAGACTATTGAAACCATGCACATATTCCCACAACAAAATGTGATATTAGAAATGCAAGGATCTCCCTTATGACTCCACATGAATCTACTTGAAGGCATGTAAGAGCAGAAAATGTAGAGATAAAATTCACATGATGATAACACCCAAACTTATTTGTTATTAGAAAGTGTTGCTTATCTATTGGACAGTATGTTTCGGTCAAAACGATTGCTAAAAAAATATTTGTGAATGAATATGGTTAGAGTACCAAAAAAAATCTTATGGTGAATTGGCTATGATCAAAGCCAAGGGACGAAAGGTATTCTTGGATGCTTGTGATCTCCCCTAAATGCCAAATGTATGTCAAAGACACCTGAGAAAAAGAGATATTATGCATCTGCAATATCCATAAATAAATCATTTGATTGAGCACAGGTATGATTTATGACTACAAGGAGAGGTCTACCTGCAACCACGATCTGGGACTCTCATTACTCTAATACAAAATCTTGGGAATGGATCAGAGAGTTGCAGAGAACAACTAGAAATGATATTCAATATTCTTCATTGTATATTAGCATTTGACTCTTACAAATAAATAGGTGAGGTTGTTCCTAAAATTTAGGAAACAACTCACAACAATAAACTATATATGTAGGTTGTTTAAACAACCTATGTAACAATAATATAAGAGAACTAACAATATATAAACCCACATATAAATATATAATGTGAGCACTATGTAAGGTATTCCTAACAAATAGTTATCCTAGATATGACTTGTTAAAAATAGTAAGTCTTGCAATTGAACTCAAATCACTTGTATCAACTCACATTCCACATATCTCATTGATTTTTTCCACAATTGCAAGGCTAGGAAGTTGTCTCATGGTTCAAATAGGAGAGAAATCCCTCACATGCTCCCAAAACATCAGTCTCAAGGTGAATTTTGTATGACACACTTTGATGCAAGAATTTGGATGATTCAACTCATCCTAATTGTCACAGAAGGGAATCATCATGGTTGAATCATTCAGGAAGTTGTTACAAAAGTGAATTGTGAGGTTAAAAGGGTCATGAGGAGGAATGTGATGATCACCATATTCCAACTCGACCTCATGTTGCCTATTAGGTCTAGCCCCTATGTCATTCATGGCAAAAATGTGTCCTAAGTAATATTGGGGAATTAGCAATTCAAACTGCCCTTGATAATCAATTGTGTCAAACAATGGTGGGAGAGATCTACTTTTCCCTTATGAACTTCTTAATCCATCATGTTTAAATTAGTACACAAAAATTGGGAACATTGACCAAACGATGATGCCTAAGATGGCTTAGAAGTTTGAAATGAATTGTACTTAGCAGAGAGTTACCTCTCTCGTAAGTAAAATATTTCATAGCATGTACAACAACTTCTACCCAAAATATTGGCAAGGAGAGGCATTTAGTTCACTACTTTGTAGATTCAAATACCTCCCCTTAGCTACAAACTTGTTTCTCGGTAGAATTTACATTGGCTCGTGTGGGATTCTTTTCACCTTTACAAAAATGCATGTTATCTCAACAAGAATTTGTTTAGAAACCTCTACCTACAAGCCTTTGATAGTAGCCACATCATTATTCAATGTTGTTGCAAATTCTTGAGATAATTCTTCATCGAACCCATCCAATTTGTTAATATAATAAATCTAACATGATTGTAAGAGTAAAACAAGTGTAGGTGGGTCACTAAGTAATGGCAAGTGATCTTGAGGATCATAACATGCCAAATTTCCACCCATTATTAGAAATCGTTCGCACCAAAAAGTGGAAATAAGAGGTTGTTACAAAAGTGGGAATTTGAAAGTGTGGAATGGGAAACATTTAGCCACTTGAAACATGAAAGCAATAATTATTCCCCATTATTTTAAAGTGATGGGGCATTGAGTGTCGCACATGTCTTAAAGGGTGAGAAAGAAGGCAGCCACCACTTTGCATGATTGGGACTAATGCCACAAGGAAATGGGTTATGATCGAGTAAGAAAACAATCATTAAATATAACCAAATGATATAAAAGGGTGGTGGAGGATGGGTGTGTACTTATTTAGTATCTTATTTAAACCCTTACACAATAAAACAAAGAATCTACTAACAAAAATCATACTTACTTTAAGTTATTCTTGTTTACTTCTTATTGGAATTGTAGGTGATGGAAATGACTCATGCAACAAACATCAAATTGGGACCTCAAATCCCCAACAAAAAAATCCATTAAAGATGTGGGATTCCCTTAGAATGCAATTTTGCATCTATCTTAAAATCAAGTTTAATCATGTTGTGGTTCTACATGTGCTACATGAAACTCCATTGTTGGCTACATGCCTATAAAAATTTGCTACTGATTGCAGGCATTACTCCATTGTTGGATGTAGTATTTTTATTTATCGAGGTGATTTCGGTGGGTGTGAGCTCTTCATGTGGTAAGGACTCAACAATTGTTATAGGCTCGCCTCCTTATTGTACCCATAACTCTATTTTTTTAAATGGATATCTTGGTAAACCAAAATATCTTTATTCATCCAATGGATGAATAACATGTTATATTTCCATGGATAACAAAATGAAATCATACCTTAGAAGATTTAAGGGATGAGTGTTGAGACTCATCTACTAATCTAGGTATTATATTGCAATCTTCATTGATATTTATAGAGAAATCTGAATCATTCCAAGTTGTCCAATCTTAGAAATATTCCCGAGAAATTCTTTCTTGTTGATAGGATTTTTGTAGAGCTTCGGATGATGTCCATTGACTATTAGTTTGAAGCATACTAGATCAATGGTTGTTAATTTAACAACCCCATTAAGAAACACTTACTCAATTTCATACGGACCAAGCCACCTTGTGTAAACAGAGAAAATTACCAAAATGAAAGATAAACAAATAAACATACAAACCTTTCCAAAGTAACCTTGTGCAAACCTCAGATAAGGGTCTCCTGTGAAACCTTGCAGAAAGAATGTTAGAAGTGTTTTGTGGGTGCTCTTGAGTGCTCTCCAAGCTTTGAAGGCAAATGCTATAGACACAATTCAACAGAGTTTTTGTGCTTCAAATTCAAGAGGGATTGGAAGGAAGGTAAGCTTGTAATTTATAGAAATAGAAGGTAGTTGGAATTGGTTACATGGATAAATGAACATGCTAAAAATAGCATTATGGGCAATTGCAATAGTGTCGGGGGCAATAATGAAATTAATTACAAAAAGATGCATTCGGAAAGGTGGTTGTACATGCATTTTAACTAACCCCACCTTTCTAGGATTCTAGAAGTGCAGTTAACTAGGGTAGTCAAAGTGGAGTCTAAGTGGAGTTTGATCAAGTGGCAGATGACTAGGATGTGCACACACTTAATTAATTAATTATTTAATTAATAAATAATAATTAATTTTGCCAAAGGGGTACAAAGGGTACATGGGATTAATTTAATTAATCCAAAGGGTATAATGTGTATTAATTAAACAATTTAATTAATTAATTACAAATGGGTGAATAACAGGTGTATTAGCATAATACTTTGGGAACAAGTGGAAACATGCATGTAAATTTAGGGTGTCTACATTTTCCCCTCTTTAAAGTGTTATTGCAGAGTAATAATTCTTTAAAGATAGTAGACACATACGGATTGACAAGTGGAAAATTGTGAAGCATTGGGATACCCCAGTAAGTAGGATGGTAGAGGAATTCCCCCTCAAGTGGGTGGATGATGCAGCAAGGTGGTGGACAACCACTTGATAGGAAGAAAGCAAGGGATTGAAAAAAGGATGGGAAATGATTGTGTTCGTAGTATGAACGTTATTTGGAGAGTAATTTTTAAAGCAACCTGATTTTTGTTGTTGCACAATAGAGTTGTCACCATGATTATGAAAGAATCAAGATGGTTAACCCAGATGTGCATAAACAAACACACACACAAAAAAAGATAAAAAAGAAAACAAACCCAATATACAAAGTAGGTGTTGGCATCAGGGTTATAAAGGAACCAAGATGTGATCACAAAAGTACTTATAAGCGGTCCAAAAGAGTAAACATCAAAAATGTAACACAAAGTCAAAAAGAATATAATCAACTATGCCCCTAACACATGCCACAATGATGATTAAGTAGATACAAATTTTCCCAAGTGGGAATAAGATCGAGGCTGGAAGAGCGAGTTAAAGTGACTTCTTATGACACTCTTGTTGAATCCATTGTGCAAATGATCAAAGTTGAAATTGCCCTAGGTGAAGTTATATCACGAAGGAAAAACAATTTGTGACTTGCCCCAAGCAGAGTTAACATATCATGCAAAGGGAAGAAAGTGATAGTTGCAAGATTGACACAATCACTAGGGTAATAGATAAAAGTATGACGTTTATCAAGATTGTATTGAAATGTTGAATGATTCACTTTAAGTGTTTTCCAATTGTAGGATTTCTATGATAAGTGAATGTTTGTCCGAAAGTTTTGTAATTTTTTTATTTTTATTTTATTTTTGAAATATTTGATTTTTGTGGATTTTCACAAGTTTTGAAATACAAATGCAAACAAAAATGAAGACATTCCATGGCTTAAATAAACCAGAGGAAAACACAACACGTGCAAATGACAAAAAGATATAAAATAAGTAATAGAAAGAAACCCAATATGAACAAGAAAGAACCACACCAAAGTTATATGTGAACTAGGATGTGAATAAATTTCTTAATTGGTCCATAAGCACATTCCGGATACACAAGCACTTTGGTTATTTGAACTATCATCGTACATAAGAAATTAAGCTAAGAATAGATAATACAAAATTCCATGTGTACAAATGTTAAACAAGCAAACAAGCTAGTGAACAAAAACACACTAATGTAAAAATTCTAATAAAGAAGTGAATATATACAGATGTCAAGTTGCCCCCAAGAGAAAGCCAAATCCAAGTGATGTCCCTATGCGAAGTTACATTACAAAGAGTGGCTTGATTGATTGGAAAAGATGATTGGGAACAAAATGGTGAACAAAATGGTGATTGTATGTTTTTTTATTGTCTAAAAAATTATATATATATATATTGGGGGATTTTGAACAATTTTATATTGTTTATGTAGTTTTTTCGAGACATTTTTTGAAAAAAAAATTTTTGTGGGTGTTTTGAACCACACGCCAAAAAGAGGAAAGAAAACTCCCAAGTCAAAACCGACATGTTAAATGGAAGGTGAAAAATAATGGTAGATAATAGGCACGATAACTGCCGAGGAGAACATGCGACACACCGCGAGGTGAAAAGTTATAAGCGGGAAACAAAGTGAAATGAAAAATAGGTGGATACACCGACATGCCCCGATAGTAAAAGGGTTACTCTTCGAGAGACTTGGGAGTTGAAATTATTCGGATGAATGGCATTCATAGGCTCTTTCAACTCTTTTCCATCCTCGGTAGACAATTTGTATGCACTAGATCAAATTTAGCAATTATAACATAAGGACCCACCAATTAGGCTCAAATTTTCCCTGTTTTTCTAGTGTTTTTTTGTGTTCTTTCGATTTTCCTTTATGACCAAATCACCGATTTCAAACTGTTGAGGTTTGATCTTGTGATTATAATTACGGTGTAGTCTATTCTCAAACACCTCGCATATGGTCTAAGCCGTGAAGTCCGTCTCTCATCCAAAGAATTCTAGCTCTGTAAGGTGTGCAACATGGTAATCCTCTTCATGAATGAGATGTTGAAGGGATACACAAAGTGAAGGCATCTCAACTTCGACATGTAATATGGCTTTAAAGCCATATATTAGGGAAAAAGGAGTAGCTCTTGTAGGTGTACGAAAGGAAGTGCGGTAGGCCCAGAGGGTAGGATATAACTGTGTATGCCAATTACGTCCATGTTTATTGATAGTATTTTCTAGAATAGACTTGATATTCTTATTTGATGCTTCGGATTGGCCATTGAATTGTGGATAATAGGGTGTAGCCCATTTTAGGTGAATATTATATTTCTTAGCTAGGGCCTTAAGATCCTTATTTTTGAAAGAACCACCATTGTCAGTGACAATAAAGGCGGGGATGCCAAAACGACAGATAATATGGTTGAAGATGAATTTATAAATATTACACCCAGTAACGTTAGTAAGAGGCATAGCCTCAACCCACTTGGTGAAATACTCAGTGGCGGTTATAATAAAAGTGTGGCCATTGGAAGATGTGGGCTTTATTTTTCCAATTAAATCAAGTCCCCATTTTGAAAAAGGCCAAGGTGAAGTAATAGGCTGCAAGGCTTGGGATGGTGCATGAATGAGATTACCATGTTTTTGGCAAGCCTGACATTTCTTCACAAAGTTTGCATGCATCTTCCTCCATTGTGGGCCAGTAGTATCCAATGCATAAAATCTTCTTTGCAAGAACTATGTCATTGGTATGGGCATTGCAAATACCCGAATGTACTTCAACTAGCATTTGATTAGCTTCATCCTGATTGAGACATCTTAAGAGAGTCCCATCATAGCCTCTTCGATATAAGGTGTCAGCAAGAAGGGTGTAACGAAGCACGTTGTGTTAAGGCTCTTTTATTAGCTGAATTAAAATTAGGAGGATAGGCTTTAGTTTGAATGAAGGTGTATATATCATGGTACTAGGAATGATCAGGACCAACAATCTCATAAACCATGGTGGACTCCGGTAATTTGTATGTGGGCACAAAATATGTTCAACAAGGAACTCATTGTGAGTTTGATTAGTGTTGAATGAAAGAAGGGATGCAATAGTTGTCATGACATCCACTACTTTGTTTTGTATGCAAGGAATTTGTTCAAATTTGATAATTCGGAAATACCCTCTAAGGCTATCAACCACTCTTTTATAAGGTAAGAGATTTTCATCTTTTACCTGATATTCTCCATTAACTTGATTAATGACTAGAAGAGAATCACCAAGAACTATCATTCTTACAGGTGTCATGAGATAGAAAAGCCTAAGCCTGCTATCAGTACTTCATACTCTTCTATGTGCAATGGAATTTGATACGATAAGATTTAGGTACGAGGTCTCCATCCGGTGTACACGAGACAATTCCTGCTCCAGAACCATGGATATTGCAAGATGTATCAAAGAATAATGTCCATAAGGGTGTTTTCTCTATGTACAACAAGTCTTTATCTGGAAATTCAAAATTTAGTGGTTGTGAACCTAGCAATGGTGCTACAGCCAATTGATATGCTAATGCTTGACCTTTGATAGCCTTTTGATTGACAATTTCAATGTCAAATTCACTAAGTAGTGCAATCCATTAGCTAGACATGTGTCATGTTATGACTGGTCTCAAAAGTAGGTACTTAAGAGGATAAACCCATGAAATTATCTTGGTGGTATGATTTAAGAGATAGTGTCGTATCTTACCGAAAGTATAAGCAACTGCTAAATAAGACTTTTCAACCTACGAGTACTTGGTCTCATGTTCAAGGAGAGTTCTACTCTCAAGTAATACACAACTTGTTCCTAACCCTTATCATTGTGTTGTGCCAATAATGCCCCAATGGCATGTTTTGTTGCCAATGTATAAAATAACATAGGTTTATCTTGTATAGGCAGCATGAGTACCGGCAGAGATACCAGGTATTCTTTCAATTTTGTAAAGGTGTCTTGACAGTCTTGTGTCCATTTGAACTAGATGTCCTTTTTAAGCAACTGGTTGAAATGATGGCACTTATCTGCCAATTGGGAGATGAAGCGATGAATAGACTATAGATTTCCTTGCATGCCTCTTAATTGTCAAAGGTTCTAAGGAGGTGGTATATCTAGTATAGCTTTGACCTTGGTATGGTCCACTTCAATTCATCTTCGTGAGACAATGAATCCCGAGAAGTTTCCCTGAAATGACACCCAAGACACATTTTTTTGATTAATGTGCACCTTGTATTCTTTTAACCACTCAAATATACACCTAAGAACCACCGCATGAGCCACCCTAGTCTTTTATTTAGAAATAATATCATCGACATAATCTTCCTTTATGTCATGAAGAAGGTCATGGAAAATAACAAGATATAGACGTTGATAAGTTGCACCATCATTTTTAAGGCCAAAAGGCATGACCTTGTAACAAAATGTCCCCCATGTGGTTATAAAATTTGTTTTATACTAGTCTTCTTCAATAATTTGAATTTGGTTATACCCAAAAATCCATCCATAAGGGATAACATCTCATGGCCCACAATAGAATCGACAATCATGTCAATATTAGGAAAAGGGAAATCATCCTTAGGACATGCCTTGTTAATGTCATGAAAATTTGTACAAATATGGATTTCGGGGTCTTCTTTACAACCGGTACCATATTAGATATCCACTCTAAGTAATCAATGCACTGTATGAAGCTTGCATCCAATAATTTTTATATTTCGGCCTTAACAAGCAATGCAACCTTAGGATGCATTTTACGTAGTTTCTGCTTGACAGGTTTAGCATCTGGGTGCACCACAAGGTGATGAACCACAAGATAAGGATCAAGACCAAGAATATCTTTATAAGACCAAGTGAATACATCCTGAAACTTGGTTAGAAGTGTTGTGAAGGCTTTGATTTTGGTTTCTAATAAACTAGCACCTAGTTGTAACAATTTTGGTTGGTCTTCAGTTCCAATGTTAATGGTTGTTGTCTCTTCTACCAATAGCTTAGAAGTGTCATTATCTTTAAATGATGTTGGAGGCTTGTGTAGATTGTCAGATATTTCTGGATCCAAATCTCTTCTCTCTAGTGCCTCTGAAAGGTTTTCACTAGGAGATGCATCCTTTTCTTTCTTTTTCTTTTTCATTTTTGCTTCTCGTATAATGCCTCAAAAAGGTTTTCACTGTGTGAGATATAATTTTTCTTTTTCTATGGTTAATTTCTTTTTCTTTAGGACTGGATATTGTAATTTATTCACTAAAGTAATTGGTAGCATCAAGATTTAAATCAAAACCCTTCTTGTGATCCGACAATGCAGAAGGGTCCCAAGCCTCGAGGAACTCTTGGATGGCCTCATCATTTTGAAAGATATCCATGGAAATATGACATTGTTAGTCCTTATCAATGAGGGAAGGATAGACAACGTCAAGGGTTTGAACAGATAAGTAGTCTAGGAAAAGTGTAGTTTTGGCTAGGTCTTCGAAGAGGCTATGTGTGGAACCGATCTCAATTTTAGAATCTGAGTCTACATCGCTAGATAATACCTCAAAGACTATAGGCCTCTTCTCATATGTCTCATATCCTAGACCATATGTGTAAAGGTTAGACTTGATATTCATAAGTTCAAGAACACCATGCCCTTGTGGGCCAAGGCCTCTTCCTTTCCGGTTCATGTTTTTCATCATTTTATGGCCCTTAGTGTAATCGGTGGATTCATAGCATTCTACCATCCTGTCATCGTATAGCCAAGAGTCATCAGAGATTGGAAAATGTTCATCTTCTAGATATACATATCATCTCCAAATATTTTTTCCAATATAGTAAGCTAGATGTTCTTATAGATGACGAGCGTTAGGACACCCATAGCTATGAGGCGATAATGGGAGTTTTCCAACAAGGAATGTATTTTCAAGTGCATACTCACATAAACCTTTATGAGAGAATGTAACATCAAGTGACACCTTAGATGTAGATGCTTCAGAGGAAGGCACGAAGCATGAGGCTCAAGATTATATATGGGTCAATACAGATTGGTAACGATAGGATTTGGGTTAGGTTCGGGTGTGCTATCGCAGAATGGACAATAGTTTGCCTTTTTGTACCTTGATTCAAAAACTTACAGTATTCAAAGGGGTCAGTATCACCATGCAAGGTGAACTCTCTTTCGTTATGTGGAAAATTTATGCATTGATGGAAAGTGGAAGGTACAACGTGCATCGAATGTATCCAAGGTCTACCTAGAAAGAAGGTTATATGATGTGTCTGCATCAACTACATGACACATAGTGTCAAGGAACTGCGGGCCTACTTGTATTGGAAGAGTGATGGTGCCACATTACTGACACTCAATATTATCATAACCATGAATGGTAATGATATTAACATCTAATTCATCTATTGTATGACCAAGGAAACGTAGCATTTTTATAGAACATATGTTAAGGGACACTCCATTGTCAATGAGAACTCTATTGACTTTATGATCGGTAACATAGGCTTCGATGTATAAGGAGTTGTTGTTAATCAGATTTGGGTTCAACATATCTTGAGGGCCAAAGGATAGGATAGGAGTTTCAAGTGTAAAGTTTGTGATCATAGCCTGAAACTATTGAACATTGAGAGTATGAGGAACATGTGATTCATTTAGAGCACAAGTGATAATATCTTGAAAGTTAGGTGACTCTTTTAGTAGTTCCATGAGAGAGATATGTCTTGGCATGGTTTCTAATTGTTTGATGAATTCATATTGACCTAGAGTGGAAGATTTGGCATTAGAATTTGACTTTTGAGTTGATGGAGCTATTGGTTTGACATTTGAGGTTCTACAAAAGACGTAGAAGGTTGGTTTGCCACAGAACCCATATATTTCATTGGCATGTGGTCACAGCATTACTCGAAGGTGTGAATTTAATGGTCATCATTATAGATGGTACTTCCTCAATAAATGAGATAATTGAACTAAAATCAACATTATTGGCAAAAGTACCTTTGTCAAAAAAATTATTTTCACCTCCATGTTTGGGAAATAGGTTTCAGAACACCTTAAGATTGTCGTTGGGTGTCTTATTTGGTGATGATTCTTCAACAGTGATATCACCACTATCAATGAGATCTTGGACAAAGTGACATAAGCAAAAGCATCGATCAGTCGGGTGACCATCAATGCGATGAAAATCACAATAAGTATTAGCCTTGTACCAAGTAGGCTTGGGTTCTCCCTCAACCCAAGGTCTGGTGATGGGATAAGTAACCATGTTTGCATTAACAAGTTGTTGAAGGAAATTTGATAGAGTTTCTCCCAAAGGAGTGAAACGACATCGTTTAGAATCAGGAGAGGATGAAACCTCTTTGCTAGAAACAATAAGAGGTTGTTTACCTTTGTTTGGTCTAGTCTCAATGTTTTAGACATTGTGGACATTGCAGTTGTCTATAATACTAGCATTGACCATATTATGATTGCAGTTAACATGTTTATATTTATCTTGGTGAGAGATATTAGAATGGTTACTATGTTGCCCATTGTCTTTTGAATGAGGTTTAATCAAACCTTTTGTGATAAGGGACTTTTCAATTTGTGATCCTTTCTCAGTAACTTCTTCGAAAGTGTTAAGGCAAAGCATTTGCATGTGAAAGGATAGATCACTATTGAGATTGGGTACAAAGATGCTCACGAGCTACTTCTCAGGCATGGAGCATGGGAAACGACTAGCAATCCCACACCATCTTTGTAGGAATTATGCGAAGGTTTCATTTGTTCATTGTTTTGCATTACACAAGTCCATCATTGTAATTTCAAACTCTATGTTGAATGAGAAATGTTTGACGAACTTCTCTGAGAGGTCCGTAAAATTTTGCACAGAGCCCTTGGGGAGAAGTAGGAACCAGTCCAAGGCTTGTCTTCCTAGACTTCATGGAAAAAGACACATTAAGAAGACATCACTATAGGCCACCTCTTAGCAAGCCATATAAAACTCCCTAATATGCTCTCTAGGGTCACTCTTGCCCCTGTATTTGTCAAAGTTGGGCATCTCAAAATATTTTGGAAAAGGAACACACAAAATGTCCTTATCGAATGGGTAAGGACACATTTATTCAAAGTTGAATTGTTTGCCTTGATGTTTCATACTGGAGATGGTATCCTTCATTATTTTCCATTATTGGGAAAATGGTGAGTTGTTATGTAAGAAAGAAAAGGAACCATCACTTGTAGAGTTATTGTTGTCTTTGGTGTGCATGGTATGACTCTTAAATGAAGCATCACTAGATCTATTTGGTGCCTCCTTGTCATGGGATTCATTGGTGACTTTGGAATTTTAAACAAAGTTGTTTATCCATGTCATTAATTTGATTAATGAGGGCTTGAGTAGGATCAGGGTTGAATCGAGTTGATTTTATTTTGTTCCTTTTGTCGATTTTTCTTTGTTTGATTCATTTCCTTTGGCATTGTTCGAGGTGGACTTGTTTCGATCATCATTATTCGTGTGACTAGGTCTTGCCTCATCATCATTGTTTTTCAAAATGAAAGGTTCACCCTTGTTAGGTGGTGGTTTGCCAAGTAATGTTTGTAAACTAGCTTCATCGAAGTCAGAGGGTAATTTTTCTCCCATCTCAAGGAGACGAAGCAAAAATTGGTCTTTATTCATACGTAAAATATTTTCAATGTGGGATTGTTCTTCGAGTGAGATGTCATTCTAATCATCCTCAAAGTTTTGGTCATTATCATTATCAAAATTTTCAAAAGGATTTTGTTCGCCCCTTCCAAAAGGAATATAATCTTTGTGTCATGGTCCCACCATTTTTAAAAGAGGGAGGGAGCAAAAGAGATGTGCGAAAGATAACTCAACCCGTAGCAAAGTGAATGCGATGATGGAAGAGAGGTGTGTGATTAAGTTTGATAATAACTTGTCCCTTAACAAAGTGAATGTCAAGATGGAAGCGTGCAAAAGTGTTTGATAAACTTGACCCTTAACAAAGTGAATGCCAAGATGGAAGAGTGGAGCGATGTGATGAAGGTTCTTGTCCTCTAACAAAGTGAATGCTAGAATGGAGGAGGGTTATAGTGACAAAGTCCGAATGTGTTCAACCTCTAACAATGTGAATGCTAGAGTGAAGAAGCGAGGATAGATTTATTGTAAAATGCACTCTACCACCTAGCAAAAATGAATGCTAAATGGGAAGAGGGTATGAAAAAAAGGATTCAAATCGTATGCAATGTTCTCAACCCTTAACAAGAAATTAGTTAAGAAGGAAGAGGCTAATGAAAGGATAAGACTCAATATTGATAGTGTAAATGTTGAAAAGAAGATATAATGAAGCGTCTAGAATGCAATAAATATGTTGTCAAGTTAGAGACGTGAAGATAGCAATTGTATACGGTTTAACAATGATGTTGTCAAACTAAAGGTCGTAAGAGGAGAAAAATGTGATGAAATAAGTTGTGACAAAGTGGAACACAACACCATTAAGATGTGAAATGTAAGATGAAAGTGCTTCAAAGAAGGACGTGGATATCCACAACTCAAGACATGATGTCGAAAAGAGGGTGAAAACTTAAACTTTAGGAAATGTAATCCAAATGTTTAAGTGTTGAATGAAATGGGAGATCAACTCGAGGACGTGAATATGACAAATAGAAGGATTTGATAATCGTGAAAGGGGAAGAAAATAAATAATTGAATCAAAACTCCAAATGAGTGACGAGAAGATCAAATGGAGAAGATAATGAGTATGAAAAGAAGATAAAATTGAAATAATGAAAAAGAGATGAAAGTTCCAAAAAGGGGGAAATTAAGAGTAAAATGAAGGTTAGTGAATGAATGATGATGAGAAGAAAAGAAGACGAGAACAAATGAAACGAGAATGAAAGTAGAATCGAAACAAGGATTGTTTGGAAAATGAAAAAAGATAAGAAAAGTGAAAGACGAATCCCAAACAAGGAGTGTTTGGGAAAAAGTGAGTGTGGAACACTATGACAAAAAGAAACAAAAACAAAAGAAGAAATTTGAAAATAAATAAATTTTTGTTTTGAATGTTTGTTTGTGGCCTCTACCTTAGATTGGCTTAGACAATGTTTGGATTCTTGGGTGGCTCTCTCAACTAGGTGTTAGAAAAATATCCTAGCAAGCGCGACATTATTAGCTAGGAAATCTTTACTTTACCCCCTTTGAAACCTTGAGAAAATACCTTTCTCAGAATGAATCGCACTAGGGTTGCCACTAAGGATATCATGTGACTCTAACTCACAATATTTTACTAGTCAGGTAGGACAAAAGGTTCCCATTTTGTCCACTAGTTCCCTCAAGGTGTGGACTACTTTGGGGTTCCTAGAACCACCCCCTTTGTTATAGCTTAAGGCTTATGCCAAGGGGGTTATGTTCTAGTTAAGCAGTCGAGCCGTAGCTCTTAACCGAACCTACAAATCAAGTGTTTTGAATGTGGTTTTTTTTTAATCTTTTGATTTAGGTGTGGTTTGGTTGAACTCCTTTGGAAACCTGCAGTTAGTAGTTTTCAATGTTTTAATCCACCTTATGAGAGCGGGTCCTACAAACAATGATTAGAAAGTTTTCCGAAATGAGGGAAAAATATAAAAACAAATAAACAAGATGACATAAAGCGAACCCACGTTTTTTATTTCCAAGATTGCTTAAAAAGTGTGAGGAAAGAGCATATGTGTGGGTTGGCTTTGGTTAAGTGAAACGTTAATTCCCAAAAAATAAAAAATAAATAAACGACCATGTTTATGATTCCCAAGATCACTTGAAAAAGCACAAGGAAGAGCATATGTGTGGGCGATTCGTGTTAGTCTCACAAAAACAAAAGAAAATGATAAAGGAAAAGTATGCAAAAACACGTGACAAAGTGTTAGTCTGGGTTAGAAAATGATAAAATGTGTACAAAATGGCTAAAAGGTAGGAAAAATTGGACCAAAACGTCCAATAACACTAAAATTGCAACATTGACAATTAGCGCAAGAGAGTACTTAAAAGCGTCCACGAACCCTGCAAAAGGAAATGACATAGTTAGGCCAATAAAAAGAAATAAAGAAACTAATGTAAATGTAATTGAAACTATAAATAAATTAATTTAAATGTAAACTATAAATAAAATGAAATAAAATAACCCTAAACCCTAAAACTATAAACTATAAACTAATAGTAAAAACTAATGAATGATTGGTTTGTTTTTGTGTGTGTGCAGGGAAGCCCGTGTGGGAAGCGGCTGGGAGCTCGGTGAAAGTGACTTGGGATAGGGATGGGTGACGGCTAAATAGGGATGGTGTAGAGGGAAGGGATCGAAGTCCGAGTCTGTGGGGAGTGAGGCCGAGGCCGAGGTGGGGAAAGGATAAGATGAGCCAAAGGTCTACTGGTTGGGAAGGGAGCAAAGCGGGAGATGGAGCTCGGTGTCGGAGGGAGTGGAAGCGTTGAAGGGATCGGTCCATGGGGAGCAGCATGTGGGAAGGTCGGGATCTACAGGGTGAGCTTGGGAAGGATGGCGCGGGAGGGAGGGGAGATCAAGGGGAGTGGGAAGGTGGGAGCGATTTGAGGGATTAGGATGAGTTGTGAGGACACAGGAAATAGGGAAGGCCGAGGCCGAGCTGGTGGGGATGGGACAATAGGGTAGCTCGGGAAGGGGTCATGGGGTGGGGTGGGGTCATGAGGAGGAGAGTAGAAGATGGCTCGGCAAGGTGAGCTCGCCGAGTAGGGACAAATGGAGTGGGTGGGCTTGGGTGGGTTGAGTTACAGGTCGGTGTGGGGCGGGATTTGGGAAGGGTAGGGTCCGAACGGAGGGGGTGAATTAGAGGTGTGAGGGACTCGATAACAAGGTAGCTAGGCGGGTGGGTAGGTAGGATAGGGTAGCTCGGCCAAACCGGCCAAGCTGGGGAGAGGGGAGAGGATGGGTAGGGGAAGGGTAGGTCTAGGGTTTGAATTTTAAAAAAGAAAATTAATTTTTGTTTTTTTTAGATCTATTTTTAAATTTAAAAAAAACAACAAATAGATATAAATACTTGTAATATATGCTTCTATTTTTTTACAAATAAAATATAACTATTGTGTTTGCTTTCTGTGCAGGTAGTCCAACAGAAAATGAAATGGAATGGAAAGAAAACAAAGCCTAGTAAATTGTAGAACAAAACCTGCAAATCTGCAAACAATATTAGACCTACAAAATTTGCAAAAAAAAAAGAAAATATGAAACTAGCAATAATAAAGACATTGTTTTTTTGTATATGAGTTGGTATAGTTATGTTGTTGGTTCCAAACCTGCACAAGTCCAAATCTGCACAACAACATAATCACTCCAAAACAAAGTTAGATAAACAAAATGAAATCACCATGTTGAAATTCTATGTTCTTAATAACTAATTAAGGTAAGTATGAAATATATATGACTAATCTAATTGTTATTGTAGCATCAAATAAATTAATAAATAAGTATAGAAATTAACCCAAGCAAACTAAGAAATAAAATGTGAAACCATAGTTGCAAAAAGGGTGAGAAAAGCTTTAATTGGTTCACCGTGAAATCTAGACTATGGCAAAGTGCTGACCAAATGAACAGATAGGGAAAAGTGTCACACAAAGCCTTAGAAAAGTGTGTGAACTTATGATCTTCATAGAAGCGGGATGCCTAGAGAGGGATAGGGGAACATGAGGATACCTTAGACTTATTTCTAGGTGCATATGTCTGCAGAAATGTTCAGAAATCTCCTTTGAATGGTCACACACGGTATTCGTTGTTGTTCACCTTTGGTCACTATGAGCTCACGTAGTGATTACCGAACTCATTGAAACCTACAATGAAATAATGACCTACAAAACCCTCAAAGAGACATCAAATCCTAAAAAAATAAAGATGTAGAATGAGGGGTCAGACTTTCCTCAACTATCATAATGGTGATCTTACGATTGAGCACTGCACTACATCTCAGACCTAATGTAGTTCTATGTGTGTGTGGAATTGTGCCCTACGTGGCTCTTGTGCGTGTTGCACTTGATGGGGAGAAAATAAGCTAGATGTAAATAAATGTAATAGATGTGTGCATGGAATAGAATGAACTTCCCTCCTATAAAGTGTGTATGCAGAGTAACCAGCCCTTATGTCCCTTGGATGGTGCTAGATGGCTGTAATGGAGCTCTTAGATGCTTGATGGATGCAACCTCCGGTGGTGATAGATAATGCTAAGTTCTTGGTCCTTTATTATGACCCCATAACTTTATATTTATATGATTCCCTTGCTTGAATTTTGTAACTAACCCCAAAAGGTTGAATACAAGAAAGATAAGATGCTCAAATAGCTAGAAAGTGTAGACACAAAATCATGCACTTTGAGTCATTATTTAGTCTCGATCACATATTACTATTTGCATGGTTCCTAAGTAAGAAGAGTATTGATTAACCCATGTCTTTGGCCATCTTTCGTTGCTTTCTATTGCTACTTTCGGTCTTGCACCTTTATTGGCCTAGTCTGTCTTTTCATACTTCAGCTTTTTCTTTTTTTTGGACTAGAGCGCCCATTGAGGATGCTAGTGTCAGGCACCCTCGTCCCCTCTAGGTGCCCCTATCCTCTTTACACTTTACTCTCACTTTTTGGGTCCTTTCTAGTCGTTTGAGCATCTTATCTTTTTGGTAGTCGAGAATTTTTGGGGTTAATTATGAAATTCAAGTGAAGGAATCATATAAATATAAAGTTTTGTTATCATAATAAGGGACCAAGCACCAAGCACTAGTTATCTCCACGTAAGGTTGCATCCATCAAAGGAATCTATAGCTCCATTTGCATCCATCTAGCTCCATCAAAAGGAACACAAGGTTGGTTCATCTACATCACACTTCATAGGAGGGGAGTCTATTGTTTCCATGCATACATTATTTACATTCTACATCTAGTTACTTTCTCGCTACTCACAAAGTGCAACTGCACAAGAGCAACCTAGGGCATAATTCCACACACACACCTATAACTACATTGGGTTTGAGATGTAGTGCAACACTCAATGATAATTCCATCAATTTGGTAGTTGAGGACAGTCCAACCCCTTCATATGCATCTTTATTTTTAGGGTTTTGATGTTTTGCTTGGGGTTTTGTAGGTGATTCCTTAATCGCGTGTTTACAGAGTGATATCGGTGATCCAAGTGCAATACTCAAGTGATAGGAAGTGAAGGCCTTGTGCCATATAACATCTCTGTGAAATTGGCTTTTGGACTTCCCACAGAGACCAGGGCACCCAGATTACAAACCAGGGTGCCCAAGGAACTCCTATCCCTTTTCCAAGTGTCGCACTCCATCCAAATCACTCATATCTACATTTTCTCAGGCTCTTGTGCAATGCTCTCCCATTCTTGTTTAGTCGGTCTCCACATGCGACACGCTTCGCAAAGATCTTTGAAATAGGTAAGGCTCTTCTAACCCTATTTGCACATTAGAGTTTCATATTTTTATCGCTTAGTTTACTTGGGTGTATTTCAGTTATTTTATTACTCATTTATTTACTACTTTGCCATAACATTTATATTAGGCTAGAATATCACATTTTAGTTTAATCATCATCTAAATTTCATTCATGATAATCAAGTCATTTCTATCAATGGTGTGCCTCCTTCTACTCCATGGTCACACCCTCCTCTTGTAATGGCTAATGTATCATCTGCTTCATCTAACATGCCATGACCCATAGAACCTAAAGCATAGTCTACTCCTAGCTCACATAATCACACACTTCTTACATGGCATCATCTCTCTATTAGTCCAATGCAATGGCATAGGCTCATTCTAGGGCGATTCTTCGTATCTCGGCATAAATCATCACCTTGTTTTATTCCATGTAGGTGTCAATCATCACCGCTGCATTTTCTTCGCATAGATCTCCATCACCTACACATTTTGTTGCGCCAATGTGCCCATCATATACTCATCCATCACATGCATATAGAATTCACTTGTTTATACAATGTCTATCTACTATACCACCACTACTAGAGCATGGTCACACGCTTTTGTCACCACAATCATTAGGTGGAGGACCTTCATCCTTTACTTTTATTGGATAGCTCACTCATCAATGCACACTTAGGGGGCATTACACTCATTTCCCCCCTCCACTCACATCAAAATGTTATGCTCACACATGTTAGCATTGACCATTACTTGATGACACACTCATGTGCTTCGGTTTACATTTGACTGTAGAAGTCATCCTATACACATGAACCTCACACATTGCACACTAGACACTACACATTGCACATCTTCACACATCTTACATACATACACCATACATACTACAACTTACACCTTGCGTATTACTATGCATCTACACATCTCATATCATCCACGCGTCTTGCATTACATACTACACATCCTACATTACACACCACATTGCACATCACATGACAATTTCTCATCACCACATCTACTGCACATATTCTACATTCTACTCATCTACTTATTCACACTGCACTCACTACCTAATGACACACTCTAGTCTCATGGTCCATACTAGACTGTTGAGGGTATGCATCATAAATGGACCACATCACTTTCCCATACTCAACCATTCAATATTTTTCCTCATGCAACATTCCTAGGTTAGTGATATACACTAAAGGCTACATCATCACTTTCACTTGCATCATTTAGTGATATACGCTATAGGCTACACCATCACTTCCGCTTGCATCATTTAGTGATATATGTTATAGGCTACATCATCACTTCCACTTGCATCATTTAGTGATATACGTTATAGGCTACATCATCACTTCCACTTGCATCATTTAGTGATATACGTTATAGGCTACATCATCACTTCCTCTACCATCATCATGTGATATACACTTTAGGATAAATCATCACACATCGTCACACTTCATCTCTAGGTCACATATCATTACTATGAATTCATAATATCACATTACATACAACACATAGTTCGACCATTTCCCAATGACACACTCTTGTTTATGGTTCATTCTTGATTGCTAAGGGGGCATAAACAAATGAACCTCACTACATATAATTCCATTCACTTGGGGGCATGTGGCTCCTATCATTCATTCTGCATTCCATTCCATCCATCCACAACATATTGCATATCTTGGTTGCTTTTACTCTTGTTCACATTTACTTGTACATGTTCATCTTATTACACATGCTAGATATATATCTTGTATGTCATTATCTTTATCATACACACATGCGCATTCACTTTCTTTTTTGTTGTGATCGCAAACTCTACATGTGCATTACATATAGCATGGATGCTTGGCACGAGTCCCAGTAGTGGTTCCCGGCAACCACATTCATACACTAAAGGTGTTATCATTCATTTCATTTTTGTCATAAAGCACACTACTTTATTGGTTTACACACGTTTTGACATACGTTTTATCCTTCTAATGTGCTAATGGGTGCTTCATGTGCAACATTTGTTTTACATGACTATTTACCACCATGGTTATTTGTTACTTTGCTTGTACTTGTTTGTCATTATATGTTTTTATATGTCGTCTTTTCCCTTTATCTTGTATGCAAACTTTTTTGTTTGCATCCAATATGGACTTGATTGTCTTGCGACATAGTGAGTGGCATCCCATGTTTACAACCCGCTCTTCACGATTTATATTATATTCTTTGGTGTTTACATTATCTACTTACACATTGTCTTTGTAGTTTACTTGTCTTCTACATGCATGCTTTTTAGTACTAACACTTGTTTCTAGCCACTTTTTTTGCATGTTCCTTGGTTTCTACCAAGCACATACCCTTCCCCCTATGGCAGGGAAAAGTTACTGATGGTTGGTCCTCTTTTGGGGCGCATCCTCCTACAATGACATCACATGTGCCCCCAAAGAGGGGGCATCATTTGGGTTTACACACAGTACTGGTACTAGTTCAATTTTTTAGTTTTCATCCATGACATAGTGGGTTACACAACTGAGTGGGTTCAAAGACACAGATCTACAAAAACTCCATACATAGTGGATTTTACAAGGTAGATTATCCTTAGCACATGCGTGGGTACACACTAGCTGTAATGGTGTTTTATACAACGAGAAAGCAATTAAAGGTTGGAGGACAACACCAAGAAGTTTCTCCCTACACTTCTTCCATTACATTGGCATCGGATCGCCAAAAGAACTAGGGAGTAAAGAGATCTCCACAATTTTGGGAAACAGATTACAAGTTGGAGGATAAATTAGACTTTCCTCCCTACACTTCTTCGGCTAGTGGCATGAGATCACCCAAAAAACCGCACTTCATTGACATGATCCTTTCTACACCCTTTTCTCATCATGGATCAGGTGCACATGTTCCTTTTCATTTTCATACTTTCATTACATACTTTTTACATACATACATGCATCTTTACACACATTTTTACACATATACATGTGTATTTGACTACTTGATCATCTTCTCTTTTGCAGTCCATTTGTATGGGAAGAAAGCAATCAACATCACACATAATGGGTACATCACACACATCGATACTAACATGTAGGTACATCACACACATTGGCATTTACACACGCGCTTCCACCCTAGGTTCACTCTCATCACCTTTTTACATTTTTTTCATCTTTAGTCTTCGTGTTCTATCTTTTTATCACTCAATGCTTTGCCTAGTCCTTGACACACTTTCTACATCAATCTACATGGATATCAGGTACGCATCTCTATCTAATTTATGTTATTGAGCATTATGCTCACCAACATAAAGTGGGGGCAAATGTAGACACAAAATCACACACTTTGAGTCATTATTTAGTCTCAATCACATACTACTATTTACATGATTCATAAACAGGAAGAGTACTAATTAACCCATGCATTTGGCCATCTTTTGTTATTTTCTATTATTACTTTCGATCTTGCAACCTTTATTGGCCCAGTTTGTCTTTTCATACTTCAGTTTTGCCTTTTTGGACTAGAGCACTAGTGTCGGTGCCCTCATCCCCTCGGGTGCCCCTATCCTCTTTACACTTTACTCTCAATTTTTTGGTCCTTTCTAGCCATTTGAGCATCTTATCTTTTTGGTAGTCGGCCTTTTCGGGTTAATTACAAAATTTAAGTGAAGGAATCATATAAATATAAAGTTATGTAATCATGATAAAGCACCAAGCTCCAAGCACTAAACACTAGCTATCTCCACCTAAGGTTGCATCCATCAAAGGCATCTATAACTCCATTTACATCCATCTAGCTCCATCACAAAGGACACAAGGTCGTTTCATATGCATCACACTTTATAGGAGGGGAATCTATTGTTTTCATGAGCACATTATTTACATTCTACATCTAGTTACTTACTTGTTACTCACAAAGTGCAACTAACACAAGAGTAACCTAGGGCATAATTCCACACACACACACCTAGAACTACATTGGGTCTAAGAATCAAAGTGCATCACTCAAAGTGATAAGTCCATCAATTTCACAAATTGAGGGCAATCCGACCCCTTCATATGCATCTTTCTTTTTTAGGGTTTTGATGCTTTGCTTAGGGTTTTGCAGGTGATTCCTTAATTGCAGGTTTACGGTGATATCAACGATTTAAGTGCAACACTCACATGATAGGCAGCGAAGGCCTCTGCACCATCCGACAACTATGTGAAATTGGATTCTAGAATTCCTACATAGGCCAAGGTGCCTAGATTGTAGACCAAGGTGCCCCGGTGCTCCCCTATCCCTTTTAGCAACCTAGTCCAGCCAAATCAATCGGATCTACATTTTCTCGGATCCTATGTGATGGTATCCCATTCCTATTCATCCGGTCTCACTGCGACACAATCTTGTGGCATCTTCAAATCAGCTAAGGCCCTTCTAACCCTTTTTGCACATTAGGGTTTCATATGTTTATCGTTTAGTTTACTTGGGTGTATTTTAATTCTTTTATTACTAATTTATTTACTATTATTATAACATTTATATTAGGCTAGAATATCATATTTTAGTTTAATCATTAAGTACCCAAAGGATGTGATCAAAGTAAAAAGAGGTCAGGGGTGCCTAGAGGGGATGAGGGCGCTGAGGTTGGCATCCCAGCTAGGCGGTGGTGTCCAGGATGATAAATGCCAAGGTATAAAAAGGCAAGCTAAGCAAGTAAGGCGTAAGACCAAAAGTGGTAACAAAAAGAAAAGAAAGGTGGCCAAAGACATGGGTTAATTAGTAATTTTATTACTTAGGAATCATATGAATAGTAGTATGTAATTAGGACTAGATAATTACCCAAAGTACATGATTTTGTGTCTACATTTTCCCCACTTTATGTTGGTGAGCGAAAGCTTGGTAACATAAAGTAGATAGAAATGTGTACCTGATAACCATGTAGATTGATGTAGAGAGAGCATTCCAAGGGATGAGACAAAGCATGGAGTGATAAAAGTGTGAAAATAGATGCTAAGGAGGAGAAAGTATAAAAAGTAGTGATGAAAATGAACCGAGGGTGGAAACACATGTGAAGATGTCGTGATGTGTATGTTGTTTATATTTGTTGTTGATGATGTGGACAAATTTATGGGTTTTTTTGCCAATGCTTTGGGAATTAAAGTCTCTACTTGTATGCGATACAACTATGTGTTTATATACGCATTGTGAAAGGGATTTTCCTGGTGGCCTTTCGGTCGGGGATCCAACAGGGGCACTCCACTAACCCTACGATAAAGCTATCAATTTATTACTAGAGAATAATTTGTCTAGAGAGCAGGCAAAGGGAATGAGAAAAGAGGGGAAATAATGTTGCAGGTAGAATATCATATTCTTGCACACACTAGTTATAAATTCCAACACACACATTTATGAGAAGAAAACAACAAAATTTTGATGTTACCAGCTAGAGGAAACCATGCATACAAATATGCACACATTCATATGCCTTGGAAAATTGAAACTTCTTCCTTTATTAGCATCTCAATCGAGTTGTACATAGCATGAGAATGGAGGAAAATATAGAGGGGAGAAGTGGAAAAATTGGATAACTCTTTTCTCTTTCACAAGGAAACAAGAACATGCTCTCTCATGAACTCACAAATTTGCAACCCTTTAGAAATGGGAAGCCTTTACATTTTATAAGAAGAGAGGTGACTCTTCATCTACCCCCAATGACTCTTCATATGTCTTAACACAACTTTAAACCTTTCACCTTCCTAGGAAAACATTTAGTCCCTTTTTATAACATAAAGGTGACTTTATACATTAGAAACATAAAGTTACTTTTTAATTACATTAAAGACATATGAAAAAGTGCATCCCCAATACAATATTAGAACATTAAAGAGAGAGAAATTTGGGGGAGGTGAAAGAAGAGAGAGATAAACTAGGAAAGAGAAACAATCATGATGAAGAAGAAGTTACTTCGATGATTGGATCTCACCGCCCAATCGATCTAAATCCCATGTTGCTGAAAAGATCTCCACTCCCTTTAATTCTTTACTAAATTGAGTTGTAGGAGATGTTACTCAGTCAATGTGAGGAATACACACATAGTTCAAAGTTTCCGTCCAACCATCCGAAACATTGTTGATATCTTTGCACTTTTTGAACCAGATGAATACTTCTCTATAATGAGTGTGATGAGGACACAAATTAAAGCTAGAGATTCCAAAGTATCCTTATTGAAAGACAATAGATTGTCAACCTCCTTCTTGATATATTCCTCAAATCATCCAACCAACTCATCTGACATTATGCTTTCTTCCATCGTAGGCACTCCAAGTTTTTGAATTTGGCGATTGATGTTATCTTACAACTTGTATGCCTATTCTTCATTTTTTCTAACTCTGTGATGGCTCGATTGATCATCTCATACCTAGTCTCTAGGGCCCTTTCCCACACACGGACAAGAACTCTAAAGGAGTATCAAAAATATTTTTACCGATCATCAACTGAGAGAGAGTGCCACTCATTTCCATCACCAATGGATGAAGAGGGTCCCAGTGATATTTTTATTTTTCCAGGTCTTCCTAATCCTCTCGTGCCTTATCAACAATTGCACACATGTATAAGAAAATTTTGAATGCCTCGTGAAGCAATGAATTTCCTTTCTCAACAATTGTACCTGTCCATTCACTATTAGCCTATCCCTGCACCATGAACTCTTATGTCTTCTTGATGGATTATGGATTGAAGTTGCTTATTGGCACAAATTCCTCGATAGGGGTTATTAAAACACTTGTATATACCACATATTATACATATGATGAAAGAGTCTCAGAACTTTCCTTTCAGCTCTTCAATCCTTTTCTTGTACTCTTGGTTCCTCGCCACCAGGTGAGTAGAATATTGTTGGTACATGTGTAAATCTCCTTCATGAGTAGTCGGGCCTAGTGGAATTGTGCTCATCTCGTAATCAAATAGTGTCATTTCATCCATCGGCTTGATTACCTTGGGTCAGGATACCTCGATGTACTGTTCACATGTTTCTCCACTATAGAAGCATGAGGTTGCATGAGAAAATTTTATTTTCTTTCCCCTAGCCAATGGCACTATTATGATAGATCGGGGACAATGACCTTCTAGATAGTACATGTGTCTTGTGCAATTATCTCCTTCATCCAAGGGAACATTTCATCATATTTAGGCTCGCGATGGCATATCAATTGTTCCTTCTTAGGTGGAAGAGATATCTCCTAGATAGGAGAGGAAGTAGTGTTAACAGGAGGTGGGACTTCTTGTAGCTTCTCGGGATTGGGTCCTAAACCGTGTCCTATTTCTCAATTTTTATCTCTGAAAATGGATCTTCTTCTATTATGTCTCTCTTAGGTGACTTATCATGACTAGGAAGATTCCAATTCAACAACTTTATGCTTTGAGCTCACTCCAGTCACCCAAACTTGAAGTAACCTCCATAACCTTCGATGATGATTATTGTGAGGCATGCTTCTAAGTGGTGGGGAGACTTCTTAAATGAATGGCAACGACCTTCTTCTTTTGGAACCATTCCCTCATTCTCTTGATTACCTTTCCTTTCCACTCCATAACATCATTAGACTCGCGAACATGCCAATTCACCTAAGGTAAAGGGGAAGCCTTGACTACCTCATACTCTGGATCATAAAGTTCAGTTTCATCATCCTGTAGACCCTCTTCGTACCATGGGAATTGATATTTTCTCATTTCTCCTACTGTCATCCTCATATGGTCTCTCTCTCACACATTGAAATCATCTACACAATTGGCCCAATAATATTCTACTTGTGGGACATGGTGCAACTATGGGACATGAAATGTGTCTGATCCACCCGTATGTCAAATTTGGCCCTGGGAATGTATGGGTGTAGAGTTATGTGTGTGAAGGCCACCTCCAAGTGGGATACATCGTTGACATTCTTGCATGTGAAATCCCCAAGTGAGATGGGGAAAGAGATGAGTTTCTTATTTTTGTTTCGAGTCTTTTTCTCACTTGTGTAAGCTACCTGCAGAGCTCAAATAGTGTTATCTAATCACTAAGGTACCTGGGTAACCTTAGTGGGGCTTGATTGAAGCCAAAGACTCGAATGTAGGAGAAGGTGGAAAATTGGATGAAATAAGAGCCGTATCTTTTGATCAAGGGTGTATGAGAAAGATTTTTATTGGAAATTTTAGGCACCTGGAAAACTTGAAGGATGCAAAAATGGCACCTCGATGCTTTTGGTGGTTTGAGAGATATGAAAAAAATTTTTTTGGTGACTTCAAGTTTTGGGAAAAAATATCTTTTCTTCTTCATTTGGAATCATTATTTATGTGTTTTTATTGTTTTTAGATTGTGGAGGATTTCATGGAATTTATAAGTACAAAATTGCAGTTTAAATCTCTAAAAAAATTTCACCAGATTCACAACATCCGGAGGTGTGGGGGATGAGAAACGGTGAAAATGGCTAAGTCCTCCGCTATTTATAATTTGAAAATGGAAGGAGGGAAGGTGGGGCACATTTTTCTGCCCCTTTCATCCCTTTTCAAAGGTACAAAGCGAATAGGAAAATGGACCTCACCCTTAGCTTTTTATTTGTCATGCATTGATTTGATGTGCAAATGAGATGACGGGCTAAACGGGAACACCCTGGGGGGGTTGGCATCACATGAGGAACCAAGAGGCATGCAAGGGGTGAGGTGCATTTTTATGTCCCTCATGTTCCTTTTAAAAAGGGAAAAAGGGTGCAAGAAAAGGTTCCCTTCTTGGGTGAGGCCAAGTGGCATGCATGTAGGGTAGGTAGGTGTGTAGGTCAAACTGGTCAACGGGGGCTAGAAGGTGAGTACAAGGTCATATTGGTGACCGGAGACTAAATGAGGGTGAGGAACATTTTTTTAACCTTATGTCACTTTGTAAAGGTGAAAAGGGGACATGAAAATGTGCCTTCACCACAACTTTCCACGTGTCCAGGTGTAAAATTGGTTAAGTGTTGGAAAGTGTACCTTGGGAGCCAACTTGCGAAGATCATATCTAGAGCTCTTGGATGAGTTTTTGAGTACTTATTTATATGATTTCACATGAAAAACATCATATGAGAAGAATGGTGAGGGTATAAAGGCTTTAATATGACTGAAACACCTCCAAATTTCCCATTTTCCTCGGGGTCGCTAGTTGTGTGTCTAAGAATGAGCTACCTAGAATAGTGTATGGAGTTTCAAGAAGTCCCATATTTTCCACCATGTAGAGCATTGAATTTTTTTTCCATAGGTACTTTGTTTGGATTTCAAATCACTATGGAGCTCCCAAAATCTTTGCTTGGAAGTTCAGGTCCTCTTTTGCAGTACATGTTCCTTCAGGCCCAAAAACTTGTTTTCGTTGAATCGGCTCCAAAACCTCTTAAACTTCCCAAAATCTCCCAAAATTAATTCCTTAATGTTTTCACTCTAGAATTCTCCTCCATGATGAGTCTTGGCATTTTGATCTGCTCTAGGGATGATGTACTAGTCATAGGAAGGTTGATGGTAGCCCTTCCAAAAATGGCTCAAAACTCCATTGTTGGTCACTTTGCTCCGAAATTTCTTGAATGATTTTTGCTTCCTAAATCACCTAGGGGATACATGAAAATCACTTGGGGATAATTTTACTAACATTATAGGACTGATGTTATGGATGTAATGACTGGGGTTCCTTGGGAAGGTATGACTTTCAAATTTTTCGACATTGTGGTATGGTTGTCCTATTTTCTAGTGAATTTTACCTCTGCAAAAACACAGGACAATAGTTGGCTCTAGCTTGGGGACATGTTATGGACCGAGAACAATGAGGACATGACATGAGAAATCCCAAAATCTCAATTTACAATATGTTGACCAATGCCTTATCCATTGGGCTTTACAGAGTTGTTTACAACTTATAAGAGATAACAAGAAAGGAAGAACACACACACACAATGACAAAAGGAAACACACAACATGCGAAAGGAGAAGACACACACAACAGAAAGGGAAATAAAACACACAATAATCACCTATGGTACAAGGCGCGGGGACAACTCACTTTCACGATGATATTGTTTCAAATACTACCTATCATAGGGTAATTCCAACAACGTCTCATCCAGATATGAGAGTAGGAATACATTGTCACCATAAGTCTTGTGGATCTGGAATGGACCAAGCCACAAGGAATCAAACTTACCATGGCTCCCTTTCAGTTCTCTTCTCTTGTCCCAAAGTAGAACAAGATATCCAATTTTTAATTCCCTGGCTTTGGCCTTCTTGTCAAATATACTCTTCACTTTCAATTGGTGTTCCTTGATGCAGTCCACCACTTGAGTCTATTTTCTTCCAGCTTCTCAAGAAATAAAATTCTTTTGTCAATTGAATCCTTATATTGTTCATCTTCTATTCCTAGAGCAACTTGAGAGCTGGCATCTCGACCGTAATGGGAATCTCTGCTTCAATTCCATAGAGCAACTAGAAGGTGACATGCCAATTACTTTCTTTGGTGTTATCTTGTCCACCCATAATGCATCGTACAACTTCTTGTGCCAATTTATTTGGTTCTCATCTACAAGTTTGCATACTATGGTCACGATGTTCTTGTTACTTGACTTAGCTTGACCATTTCCTTTTGGATAGTAATTTGATGAGTGAGATAGGGAAATCCCATAGCCATAAAGCAGAATTATGTCAACTCCCTTGAGGAAAAATAGGTGGCATTGTCCACCATGATCTTTGTGGGACTCCAAAATGGATGATGATATTCTCCTTTATGAAATTGCATACTGTTTCAGTGTTGACCTACTTGATTGGGATGGATTTCACCCACTTTGTGAAATAATCTATTTCCATAAGCATGTAGGTGTGACCTGTGCTTGAATGGGGATTCAAAACACTAATGTTTTCCATTCCCCATCATTGAAATGGTTCTTCAATGATGACCGACCTAAGGGGAAGTGCTGCAAGTTATGGTCTCCCAACGAATTGTTGACATGCTTCGCACTTAGAGACCCATTCTTGAGTTTCTGCGAAGGGGTAGGCCAATAATATCTTCCCGAAGAATCTTATGGGTAGTGACCATCACTAAAAATGTCCACCACAGATGCAAAAACAATGTAAACATGTACAATTTATACCATGAAAAGCGGACACCACTCACGATGCCGCAAGAGAATAAAGGCCGATGAATCCAAAAGAAAATAGTTTGTAAAAAGACAAAAGGAAAAGCCCACATACAAGAGCATACAAAGAGAAAATAATAACAAGAAATGTAACAGACAACCATGGAAGCAAATAGTCCTGCATAACAAATTTTTCACATGAAGCACCTGTTAGCATGTTAGGAAGATAAAAATTATGTCAAAACATGTATAATCTAATAAAGTAATGTGCTATGAAAAAAATGAAACAATAGCACCTATAATGTATGAAAGTGGATGCCCCTAGGAGCCATTGTGGGACTAGTACTAGGTATTACACCAAGCATCCATGTTGCATGTATAGATCTATAGAATTTTTGATCACAACTAGAAAGGAAAGTAAACGTGCATGTTTGTATGATAAAGATAATGACATACAAGATATCTATCTAAAATGTGTAATAAAGTGAACATGTAAGAAGAAGTAAGAGTAAATGTAACCAAGATATGCAATATGTTGTGGATGAGATAGAATGGAATGTAGTGTGAATGATAGGAGCAACATACCCCCAAGTGGATGTGTATATATGCAACCAAGTTCATTTATTTATGCCCTCTCAATACAAGAAGGAACCATAAACGAGAGTGCGTCATCGGAAATGGTCCAAATGTGTGTACTGGAAAGATATGATCATCAAAGAACAAAGTGTAGAGTGTAAATGCGTGAGTGAGTGAGTGAGTGAGTGATTGAATGTGCAAGTGTAATGAGGTCCATTTGATATGTATACCATCAGCATTCAAGTATAGATCGTGGAACTAGCATCATATGGTAATGACCACAACATGTAGAAGTAGATGTAAGAGAGATGTAGTGTGAATGTGTTGTTGGGCCCCTAAAATATTGGCTAAGTACAAAAAGGCGCATAGGCGCACAAGGCCTAGTTGAAGAAAGGCGCGCAAGGATAAAGCACGTAGGGCAGGGTTTAAGGAAGGCTTTAAGGAAACTTTGTGGCGTGCACGCAGACTAAACCAAGGGTTTAGAACTTAGCCATATTGGGCGTTTTGGGCGTAACACGTGAAAAGAATGACTCGATCGCGCATGCGAGTGGATAAGGTGCCACTTACGCGACATGTTGGCCAAGGAAGGAAGCATGCATGTAGGCTTCTGAAGCACATCACATCATTGTAGAAAGTGGAAATCTCAGGCTTGGAGGAGCATGCTTGCATGGAGGACCACATTCAGACACTTGGCATCGAATCTGAGGCCACTGGAGGATGAGTTGGTAGTCCAGAAAGCCTATATATACAAGTGCCTGTAGAAGTAAAGAAAGAGAGAAATAGATAGAGGGCGGAGCTCTGCAGAAATACTGCAAGAACTCTATTAGTTTGGGTAATTGTGCTTAGGAAAGGATGTATCAAGGGTATGGGGATTATAAAATTCTTTTAATAGCCTAGCCATATGAGTCCAGATATAATGCATGACTACGGTCTGCTTCTCTGTGACATTCTGTAATGGCTCCATGAATGTAATGAGGTTACCAACTTACATGAATATGAACATTGATGATTCTGATGCATACATCTTTCTCATAGTTCTTTTTCATTTATGTTTATGATTAAGTATGGATGCTTGTACAACTTCTTTCTGTTTTGGTATAAGTTATAAAATTTGTTAAGCTCTTTCTATCTAGAAATGACTGCAAGGATCTAGAAGTCATTCTGAAGCTCTATGGTGCTTGTATGTTTTACTTCCTTTCAAATCTCTTAAACATGGATCATAGATGATGTTTCCCACTAAACTCACATAAAAGAGAGACTCGACCCGCACATGCCTCGGTGAGCGCCCAATGCCCACTGGGTGATAGGCCGATGTGCATGGGTTCCTTTCTTTTGTAATAGGGGTTAAAATGACTACATGTGTATAGTGAATGAGATGCAAAGTGTATAGTAGATGTTGCGAAATATATGTCCTAAGTGTATGATGTGCAATGCGTGAAGTATGTAATATGTAAAGTTGAATGTATAATGTGCAATGTGTGAGGTTCATGTGTATAGTATGCCCTCAATAGTCAAGTGTGAACCAAAGCACAAGAGTGCATCATTGGGAAATGACAATACGACCATGTGTCAAGATGTATATGTGAAAATCGAGGTGTGAAATGATGTGAATATAAGATGCGTGTCAATGTTAGGGGGAAAAATAGGTGTGATTTCCCCTAATTGTGTGGTGATGAATGTGCTATCCGATAAAAGTAAAGGATGAAGGTCCTCTACCCGATGTTTGTGGTGATGAAGGCATGTGACCATGCTCTAAGAGTGGTGGTATATGAGATAAACGTTGTGCAGTGAATGAAGCCTATATGCATGCGATCGATGAGTATACGGTGGGCACCTTTGTGTAACAAAATGTGGAGGTGATGGAGACCTATGTGAAGTAGAACATGAAGGTGATGAACACCTATGTGAAGTAGAGCATGGAGGTGATGGAAACCTATGTGAAGTAGAGCGCAAAGGTGATGGACACCTACGTGGAGTGAAATGAGGTGGTGAAGTATGCCTAGATATAGGAGTTTTCCTGGTGATGGACCTAGACTGATGTACTAGACTAACAGGGGTGATGAGACCGCATAGTTGTGTGTAAATGAGTGAGCTAGGATCATATTGTGATTTAGGTTCGATAGTCCACGAGGAACTAGATGGACTAGGTGATGCAATGAAAACCTTAAGAGGAGGTTATGACCATGGAGTGGATGGAGGCACACCATTGATAGATATGAATTGATTGTTGTGAATGAACTTCAAATGCAAGTGATTCATGGAGATAATAGACTGAGACATGTGAATCTAATTGAGACCTAAGAGCATGTCACACCCTTCAAATGTTTGTGCTATAAGGAAGGGCACAAACATGGTGAGAGGACCGATGTTAGGCCCCTGAAATATCAACTAAGTCCAAAAAGGGTGCATAGGCATGCACGGTTGAACAAAGTGCACAAGATAAGGTGCACAGGAAGGGTTCAAGTAGGGTTTTGGTAGAACTCGGGATGTGTGCCCATGGAATTGAATCAGTACTTAGCCGTTTTTGACCTTTTGGGCAGAACGCGAGAAAAATGTGACCCGAGTGGATAAGGTGCCATCCTGGCGATAAGGTGGCATGGAAGGAATATGCCCTACGCTAGAAGTTTCTAGAAGGACATCATGGCAAGGAGTGGTGAGCTCAGGCCTGGAGGAACATGCGCCCATGGAGGACCACATTTAGACACTTGGTGACATGTCTGAGGCCATAGAAGAATGAGTTGGCAGTTCAAGAAGGCTATATATACAAGTGCCTGCAGAAGCAAAGAGGAATGAAATAGATAGAGGGTGGAGCTCTATAGAAATACTGCAAGGACTTTGTTAGCTTGGGTAAATAGGTGTAGGAAAGGATGTATCAAGGGTTGGGGTTATAAATTTTCTTTTGAGAGCCTAGTTATATGAATCCAATTATAATGCATGACTACGGTCTACCTTTCTATGACATTCTATAATGGGCCTAATGAATGTAATGAGGTTACCAATTTATGTGAATATGAACATTAATGGTTTTGATGCATACATCCTTCTTCATAGCTCTTTTTCATTTATGTTTATGAACTAAGTATGAATGCTTGTACAAATTCCTTTCTGTTTTGGTGTAAGTTCTATAATTTGTTAAGCTCTTTTCTGTCTGGAATGACTGCAAGGATCTAGAAGCCGTTATGAGCTCTATGGTGCTTGTATGTCTTATTCCCTCTCAAATCTCTTAAACTTGGATCATAGATGATGTTTCCCACTAAACTCACATAAAAGAGAGACTCAACCCCACGCATGCTTTGGGTGAGTTCCCCAACGCCCGTGGGTGATAGGCCGGCACGCATGGGGTTCCTTTCCTTTGTGATGGGTGTAAAAATGACTACATCTTGGTTCCGTTGGACCTCTTTTCGAAGTTGTAGTGGGAAATGACATACATCATGATCTGTGTAATGAGTAATGACAGAGCGTTTAACTTTGGAAAGTGTTGAATCATGGTTCAAGAGCACGGAGGATGAATTTTCTCAAAGATTCATCACTTTGAATCGAGTTTAATGCACGTAGATGGGTAGAAGAGAACCTCTACCATGATTTATATAAACTTTTTTCTATTGCTTCCCAGTAGAACTGTATGAATGGCTCTCAGCATATGCATCTAGATCAAGTTGGTATTATAGATCACGTGTGGACCCAAGAAGAATACCAGAGGTTGCAGGATGTAGATATGATGTGGACTCATGCTATGGATCATTGGTGGAAAGGTGTGTTGGCTAGCTACACTGGAGTACACTATTTCTACATATTCTTGTCCGGAAGTTGCTAAGTTTGAATTTCTATGGGATCCCAGAGGATCATTTCTACGTGTTATCCCTCTAGAAATGAAGATCTTGATTGTTACCTTGAGTTTAGAGGCATTCCAATGGCTGCTAAACCATTCTTGAGTATTGGGCGAGGAAGCTAGGGTGGAGGAAGATGGCATATATTATGACGGAGAAATAAAGGAGGAGATACGGATCAAGTATAGTGAAGTGCACGAAAGGGAGATTGCTTTGAGACAATGTGAGGTCAGTAAGTGTGATGGATCTATGGAGGCAGACATTATAGGAAGGAGTAGAGGTTCACGTGTAGGACGTGGAACCTGAGCAATCTATGCTACCCCATCTTGGTAAAAGCGTAAGAGAAACCCTTCGGCCTATAATGAGAGTTCACACGGAGAGAAGAAGAGTCATCTGGCACGCATCTCAAACCACTAGTGACCAAACCCTGGCGTTTGGTTTTCCAGATCAAGGAAGGAGTATCGTTGACCTAGTTGGTATCAGTGGGAGTGATAGATCTGCGCCTAGGAGATACAATTTTTCATTTCCCACTTCTATGGCTATGCATATTCTAGTATTCGAGGAATTTTTGGACAAGGAGCAAGTACACAAGCCTTCGGTCTCACGTCTGGGAGTGGCACGGGGTACACTAGTGGTAGTGGGGCATTATCACAAACCGTCGCATGCAGCCCAAATGGAACCTCGGGGACACTTGGCAAACCACCATAGGACCTAGTGGATCTGGGGGGTTAGGAGGAATAGGACCTAGTGGTTCTAGTCTAGTGGGTCAGGAGGAATAAGACCTGGTGGTTATGGTGGACTTGGTGGCTAAGGAGGCATAGGACCTGGTGGATTTGGTGGATCCGGCAGCAGAGGAAACACCGGAGGGAACCAAGGCTCTAGCTCAAGAGGACAAGGGCCCAACCACCCCCCTCAAGTCTTCTTTGAAATGTCTTTACATTTTCCATATTACAGAGGTATTGAAGATGTTGCAGAACATGTTCACAAGTGTGAACTGCTATGGCACACAAAGGGGATCACAACCCCATAGTGGAAGGCAAGTCAGTTTGCAATGACATCATAGGGCATGTGCATAGCTGTATAGGAAATATGACCCTCATCAAATAGTGGTGGATTATTATACTTTAAAGAATGCCTTCTTGCAGAAATCCACATTCCCGAGTTTAAACAAGAGCATCAAAGACTCCTAAAGGAGATTTAACAGGAATGGCAGAGAGTAAGTGGGGAATATGATGCGCACTTTAAAACTCTCTTGTCTAAATTATCATATGATATTCACCCTTCACAACATGCTCAATGGTTTGTTGGAGGGTTGATCACTCCTTTTAGGAGAGATTTATCTCATAAAACTTTCACAGCACCCGCATAAGGTGTTAGAAGTCGCTCTACATGCCGAGGCATTGGAAGTGTTGATACTGGTATTAGCCCATTTTTGGAGGCTTAGATTGTTGCTATGGCTAAGCAACTAGAAAATTTGTCTGCAAAATCAGCCCATGAGACTCATGCAATGGTATATGGTGTACAGATTTTGAAGTAGAGGGGCATGTCAAGGATAGTTTCCCTCGAAGACTAATGCGCGCCATGACTGTAGACTATGAAATTTTTCATGGGGACCATAATGTGGGTAGATGTCCCTTGTTACAGGACACAATTCAGAAGAATGTGTCTTGCTACTATAAGATCTGCACCTCTACAACCCATGATACTAAGGATTATAGGCTTATTGACCAAATCCATGAGGCCATTGATCATGGGGTGCACTGACCAACATTGCCAGTAGTTCTAAAGGTGATGATCACCATTATGAGGAGCACGCAGATGGAGGCACACACTAAGGGGATTTCAAATAGAGGATTACATGGTCGTGGGTAACCACAGAGGAGGAAGAAGTGAGTTCCCATGTGGAACCTATTTTAATTGTGGGTCTACATAGCATTACAAATGAGAGTGCCCAAATCATTGCAATGCTCATGGTGCAGGGAAGAAACATAAGTATGAGGAGTGCCCTGAGTTATTTGAGCACATGAATCAACAGGAACGTAAAAGACAAGGGCATTGTAATGGTAAGCATTAAGAAGATGGACACACAATGGATGCCACGGGTAACATGTGATGTAGGTTTGGAATCTGTCATGGTAACAACAAGAGCAGAGGCCACGTGTGCAAAGGAAATACCAAGGTAGAGGACCCTGGTTTCAAGAGAAGAAGTGGTACATGAAAGTACCTAGATCCTGCTCATTAGATAGAAGTATACCAAGATACCATGGACGTCATTCAAAGTTTACAAGGAAAAATCCAGTGTCTAAAGGATCATTCCATGAGGGAGGAGTAAAGAAGGAAGGTCGAGGCACTAAGAGATGACCTGGATGAGGTCAAGGAAGTATGTAAAATGCTAAGGCAAGAGAATATTATTCCCTTGCTAGGAGCATGGTTGAGATAGAAGTTACCATGTGCTATAGAAGAGTGGGAGAGGCAGGTCCTACATGCAAACCTCCCCCCTCACAGCCTTGACTATGATAGGGAGATCACGTTAAATGCAGTAGTGGATGGATGGTTGCTGAGTAATATCCTCATTGACGACATGCATGGAGGTCAATGTTCGACCTTGATGCATGACATCGATGGGAAGACCTGCATTACAACCATCTTCAAATGTGTTGTATATGGAAAATAAAATAAAGGCAATGCCCATTAGTGTCTTAAAAGATGCAGCTATCACCATTCAGGGAGCTAAGTTTACTGGGGACTTCAAGTCTTGGCACTCACCGAGGTAGACAATTTCCCAGCACTACTTGGGTGCCCATGGTGTTATAAGAACAATGCAGATCTTCGGTTCAACAAGGGGTACATCAGCTTTGAAAATGAAGAGGAATGAGTCATCATACCCCTGGCTGATGGGAAATCAACACCCTATATTGAACCTTTGGGAGAGGAGGTCCTGGATAGAATATATGTGCACTTAATCAGGGATCCAGAGATAATCCATCCTATCGATGGAGTTATCCAGTTTGAGATGCTCATTCGGTAAGTGACACCACCAATCTAACATGTGATAATTGGGCATAAGACCTACAAATTGATCAGATGACATTTAAGAGGATCGGTGACAAAGGTGACAAAGGTGCACATAGTCAGGCACCTAGGAGGAAAAGAGCTACCTAAGTACTCAAGAGGAGCCTCCCCTGAGGTCTTTTTGTAGAAAATGGAAGAGTAGTGGAAGAAGGAAAATGAAAGAAGGGGGATGCTAAGTTACGTCCTACTAGGAACTATTGCACGTTGGTGGGCAACACATCGGGATAATCTCTTAGAATGGTGTGAAGTGAGAATTGCCTTCGTTGTTCATTTCTCTAGAAGTAATGTGCCCACCACCATCAAGGACTACCATGGTAAGGAGCCCACCTCTTTCCACGTCCAAGCCTATGAAAGAACCTAGAGGGAAGGTGTGGAAGCTTTGCCACCATCCCTCTAGGTGCACAAACTATATTCTACACTGTAGGGTTGCACGCACACGGTACATACACTCTGAGACACCGCTAGACAGGGAATTGGCAAGAGCTAGCGGATGACCTAGTTCAAACATTTGAGTATCAAGTACCAAGCCATCAGTTGATAAGGCATTACAGGTTGTCAAATCGCCTTACCATGGGGGATAGTGCCATGACAGAAGATAGGTATTAGACTTGCTTGGTGAACCAGGTTTGAGGAGCACTTTGAAGAAGAGGAAATAGAGGAGGTTCAACTTTGAGCACGCGTGTGTGAAAAAGGAGAAAGGAAAGCTTGTATATGTGATTGATGGGGAGGAAGTAGAAAGCTTGGATGTTAACCATTCTGTAGGGATGCGCGAGGTAGTGGACAATGTTGATACTCACGCGCATGCCTACCATGAACCTTTAAAAATTAAAAATGTTAACATCAGCTTGGGAGAAGAACCTAAGGAAGTTATCATTAGAGATTACTGGTCGAGAAGGAAGTCTCTAAGATCATTGATATTTTGTGTGAATTTGAGGATTTATTCCTGCACGTGGGTACCATGAGCTCAAAGGCGTCCACCATTCCTTGGGGAGATGAGGATAAAACTAAAGGATGGTGTGCACCCGGTTAGGAAGAGACCCTACCAGATGAATCCCAATTTGTGCGTGAAGGTAAAGGAAGAGTTAGACAAAATGATAGCATCTAGGATCATTGAAGTTGTTGAAGAATCAAAGTGGATAAGTCCAATGGTAATCAACATCAAGAAGGATGGGTGGATTAGGATCTACGTGGATTATAGGGAGCTGAACGTAGTTTGTGTCATCGATCCTTTTCTAACCCCCTTCACTAAAGAAATTTTGGAGGGAGTCACTGGGCATGAAATCTATTCCTTTACTGGATGGATTTTGGGGTACCACCAAGTCTGATTACAAAGGAAGACTAGGAGAAGACAACTTTCACCACTGAATGGGGAAGTTTTGCATACACAGTCATGCCCTTTGGGTTAAAGAATGCACCTATTGTTTTCTCGTGCATAGTGGTATAGGCATTCCAAGACTTCATCCATAAATTTCTTCAAGTCTATCTGGATGATTGGACGGTGTATGGGCTAGTAAAAGACCATTGTGATAATTTGAGGTTGATGTTTGAGAGGTGTCAACAATTGAGGATATCCCTCAACATTAAGAAGTGTGTCTTTTCTACCCCCTTTGGAACATTATCGGGGGCATATCATATGTAAGGAGGGCTTGTTAGTAGATCCTACCAAGGTTGCGATTATTATTTGGGATTGGGAGAGCCTACGAGCCAAAGCACAGTGCGCACGGGTTTCTTGGACATGCGGGATACTATCAGAAGTTCATCAAGGGGTATGCCAAGATTTTCGTGCCTTTAGAGGAATTGTTTAGACATAAAAGTTCCTTCCATTGGGGAAAGGCAAAGAGAGGCGTTTGACACATTAAAGGATAGGCTTGTCATAGCGCGCCTATATTATATTTTCCCTCTTGGGATAAGCCCTTCCATGTTCATGTAGATGCCTCCAAAATGGCCATTGGGTAGTACTTACACATCCTGGTGAGGGAATTGTTGATCACCCCCTATGCTTTGCAAGTAGGAAGTTGACACCAAAGAAAGTAGAATTATACTACGACCGAGTGCAAAGCATTGTCAATGATCTACGTGCTTCACAAGTTCAGAAATATCTGCTGGCAACTCCCTTTATCTTCTACACTGACCACATGGCATTAAAGTATTTGGTGAACAAGCCCATTTTACAAGGGCACATATGTCGGTGGGTGCTATTATTTCAAGAGTTTGAGTTCACGGTAGTTGTGAAGCCTGGAAAGAGTAATTGTGGACCTGATCATTTATCAAGAATTAATTTAGGGGAGGATGCGCAGAGCATTAAAGAGACTATGCCGACGCGAATTGTTTTAGGTTGCGCACGCACCCCTCGATTTGGAGGAAATTACAAGTATTTCTAAAGGAAGGTGTGGCACCAGAAGGGATGAATACATTAGAGAAAAAGCAACTAGCCATACGCACACCACGCCCTACATGTTGATCAATGGGGACTTATACAAATTAGGGCATGATGAAGTTTTACATAGGTGTGTACTAGAGCATGAGCACCTCACCATCATAGAGGAAGCACACAGAGGAAGTGTAGGTGGACATTATGTAGGCGACGCCACCGCATGTAAAATATTAATGGTAGGATTATGGTGGGAAACTCTGTATAAGGACTACAAGGAGTATTGTAAAGTGTGTGACCATTGTCAGCGCGTTGGCAAGCCAAGATGGAGAGATGAAATGCCTTTGCACCCTATCCCTAGCACTAAACCTTTTGAGAAATGGGAAATAGACTTTGTAGGCCCTATTACACCAAAGCACATGTAGGACTGGATCATGCTACGTAATCACTTACACAGACTATTTGACAAGGTGGGTAGAGGCAACCCCAACTAAAGACTGCACAACAGCTACAACAACAAGATTTTTGTGGGAGAACATTATCACAAGGTATGGATGTCCTTTAAGTTTAACCAAAGGATAGGGGTACACATTTCTTGAATGAGACCATGAGGATCCTATTAGCAGATTTCATGGTGGCTCATCACAAGACTACACCTTATCACCCACAAGCAAATGGAACCATGGAAGCATTTAACAAAATATTGAGTCATACCCTGACAAAATTTGTGATGTCGAAGACAAGATTGGGATGACAAGGTATCAATGCCATATTATGGGCTTATAGGACAACTTATAAAAGGTTGAACAAAGCCACACCATTTCAATTGGTGTTTGGCATGAAGCTATTTTACTGGTTGAGTTCATGTTACCTTCTACAAATAATAGCGCACAGGAGGGTCACGGATGAATGAGCAAGCGCTGGAAGAGAGAATTGATGAATTGATGAAGCGGGATGAAAGATGATCACTCACCAGGTGGAGCCAAATAGTAGAAAAAGCAAAGCAAAAAGCATGGCATGATCACCACATTAAGAACAAGAAGTTTGAGGTTGGGCAGATGGTCTTACTATATGATTCTAAGTTTTTGCACCACCCTGGGAAGTTAAAGGTCCATTGGTTAGGTCCCTATATAATCTCGTACATCCTTGATTCAGCACGTGCTAGTTATAAGCGTTGGATGGAACAAAATTGCCTAGACACTTCAATGGGAGTAGGTTGAAGCCCTACTATAAATAAGGCTTCTTGGTGTTTGTAAATAAGGTAGTTTTATCGATAGTTTAGAATTTCCTTTATGCATTTTCCTTTCTTGTGTTTCCCTTTCGCGTTGTTGTTTTGTTTTGTGCCTTGGGCACTGTAACCTTGTTAATTTTTTGAGGTTTTTGAATGCACAGAGGACCGTGCATTGTTTAAGTGTGGGGTGGAGTGATGTGAAGGAAAGCATGGGTAAAGTGCCAAGGAGGATTGTGTTGAAAATCCTAGTTGAATGGCCCTGTTAAAAGAGGTGCATGAAAGGAAAGGTAGAAAAGAATGGTTAGTGTCAAGATAAGGCTACTTTCAAATCCCACATACAGAGGAGAAGAAGCACATAAACAACACGAGGTATGTGAGAGCAAAAATCATGACAGAAGAAGTGCCTTTAGCGCAGGTTACACATGCGTAAGAGTATTCTCTCGCAAAGATGGATTGGTTGTCACACGCCGAAGGTTGGAAGATTGTCCACGCAGGGTTAGGCGTGTGGTTAGGTGTACAAAAGTCAAGCTTTGTTTGAAAAATATGCATTAAACGTTAAAAGTATGGTGGTAGGTGAAGTAGCATTTAATGCTTAAAAATAGGAAAAACTATAAATAAAGGTTCAAACATTTCATTTTTCACTTGCATATACAAAGAGGAGCTTTTGTGAACTAGGGTTTCCAGAGTTGATCCATGCGAAGAAAAATTGCAAGAATTTGAGCGTGAGTGACCAGTTTGGATTTACAAACCAGAAAGGAAGTGATTCACGGGCATGGGAAGAGTTGTGGAGAAGCGTCATCTGGTGAAAAGAGGTTCCAGTTAGGGTTTGACATCTAGGGCATGGGTCGGAAAAGAGTTTCTTCACCAGTTTGAGATCTAAACTTGGAAAGGGGTAGTAAAACAAAGCAAGTGAAAGAAGTTGAAGTGTTAACATAAACAATGGCACCCAAGAAACCAGTTGGCACACCTAAGAAGGGAAAGGGCAAGAGCAAGCAACAAGACACTATCGTGGGTACAAATGAAGAGTGGTATGTAGAAATGTAGTACCCAGATGGAGTATTGCTTGGGCACGAGTGGGAGTCCCATTTAAGAAATATGTCAGTAAATGATTACAATCATTGTTTGAGCACAATCGAGAAGGAAATGGTGTTGGAGTTAGTGCACTGATGAATAAAAGGACACCAGAGGGTTTTCCCATCTATAATGATGATGTAAAAGTGAAGATGAAGAAGTCAGGATTATTACAACTCTTTGAGTTGCCCTACTTTGGGAAGCCTGAGTGCCTATATCAATGGTTGATGTCGTGCATGCACGAAGATTACTTTCACTTTACAAGGCGCAAGATGTGCATTACCCTTAGCTTGTTTCACATTTCATAGGCCTCATCTGTGAAGGAGAGAGTTTGGAGGACAACCTAAGCGACAAGAAGGCAATTAAGGAAACTATCACTGCTTATGCATACAAAAAGGGGTCGAGGTACTTTGATATCATGGACATCAAGGACCTAGTGATGAAGATGGCCACGCACCTTGTGACAAAGTTAAATGGCCAAGAGAGATGGACCCAGGTAAACAAGGCCTAGTTGAATGTTTACAGGAGGATTTCAGAGGGCACCATCTATAACTTATTTGCATTCATCACGGATGAGATTGTCAACAACGTGAAGGAAGGTGATAGAATCCTTTTTGGTAATGTCTTGTTAACCATTGTATTCTCAGAGATTGGGGTGCCGGATGTAGTGGACAAGTTTGTGTGGGAGTACCCTGCTGAAGACCCTTCACCCGCAAAGAGGTTTGAGAAGTACACCTATGATAGTATGATGACCATGCATAAGGCGCACTTGAGAAGTGGTACACGTGCTTGAGGAATGTGTTCAGGGCGGAATGGAGGATCCTTAAACAACCACCGAGGAGAAGCCGAGTTTTTTGTGTACCAACATTTCTACCTCGATAGATTTAAACTGATGGATGAGACATGGAGCCCATGGTGCAAGCTCCCTTTTTGTTCATAGCTCAACACTTCCAAGTGGGAGTGAACAGGTTCAAAGAATCCAAGAAGTTGAAGTTGGACCTTGGTAATCTAGACTAGGATCACAAAGAAATGCACAAAGGGTTGGTCTACCCCAACAAGTGCGCGTACATGGAGAAGTACGTGTCGCATGAGGTCCAAATGATGAGACCCATGACTTTTCCCATTACAGGAGGGACCGCGGTGTGAGTATACCTCCGCATAAGACCCAAATTTGAGAAGGGCATATCTGGAGAATGAGATATCCATACCTGAGGACCCAACTAGAAGGAAGAGACCCGCACCTAGGTAGAAGGAAAAAGAACCAAAGGAGAAAGTACCAAGTGTAGTGAATGCACAGCAATAGGTACCCCTGGGACAAGCACCAAAACAAGTATGTATTCACACAAGAAAAATTCCATAGTCAAAGAGAAGACTCGGAGCTAGAGGAGCCGTTAGACAAGGATTCATCGGAAGAAGAAGAGATAGAGTCACCTGTGCCGGAATCCCTAGTTGGAAAGAAGCAGAAGATGATGAGAGGAGTTAGATTCTGAGTACACTGAGAGCTTGGGGCCTACCAGGGTGAAAGGGATGATGATGAGGAAGATAAGCTTGAGGTAAACCAAGAACAACCTGTGTTCAATGTACATGACTTAGAGGAGGGAGAAGGAGAGAAGAATGAGTACACCTTCACGCAGAGAGAGGGCAGCCAGGAGGGGGAAGGCGCCGGGACAAGGAAGGGAGTGAAGAGGTAAACAATGAGGTGGAAAGAGAGGCTAAGAAGGTCATTGAGACCTTGGTAGAAGAGGGATTGAATGCAACGCTAAGCTGAGTAATGAATAAGGATAAGGAAGAGAGTGGGGAAAAGGACCACGGTAGCACTGGAGGCCCCACTTTAACTGTAAATATCCCTAAGGGCACGCGCACAGGAGGAAAGCTTGTGAGAGGAGAGCCATGGTTGGGTTATGTTGATGACCCCAACAAAGTGTTGTGTGCATGGTTCTAAAGCATGGTTCCAACAGAGGGGCTCCTAGTAATGTCATCTTTTGATAAGGAGGTTGCATACCCATAGATAAGGAAGATGCTCTCATGGGCATTTGAGTCCCATCTTGATGAGCCGAATTCAAGTAAGCCATGGGAAATAATAACATTGTCGAATCAAAAGGAGACAACCCATTGGTGAATGCTCAGCAGCTCTCAGATGAACAACTATGCAACACGCGCTCAACAAGGTCTCCATTGAGGTCAAAGCTAGACTCTTTGGGCAGAATGATAGAATCAAAGATCTGGAGGATGAACTGGAGAAGAAAGAGGAAGAGCTAGTTGCATGGGGACAAAGGAGTTGAGTCAAGAAAAGTTGATCAGCCTCGTTGTAGAAGCGCGAGTTAAGGGACAATAAGGCAAGAGTACATGAAGTATACAAAAAGGTGGAGTCCATTACAAATGCAATAGTGTTGAAGCATCCGGACCTAGCACCTCCCACATGGAAGTATGCATCTTCCCTGGAATGCCTGGAGGACTTAACAAAAAATCCTCACCATGGAGAGGCAACCACTAGCCTTGGAATCTACAGAAGAAGTGGCCACGCATTTAGAAAATGAGGATAAATTGAAGGTCGTGGCACTCATAGCTAAATATAACAAAGTCTTTACTGATGTAAAGAATGCTTCTCGACCAAGGCCATGTGACAACAACTACATGACATAAAGACAAAGTGGTAAAGCATGCTGGTCACCAACGATGAAGTAGAACTTAAAGAGTTCCAGGAGAAGAACAAGGGAATAGAGCGGAGTGAGAAAAAGATCCTAGCTGAGGTAGAAAATAAATCATAAGCTATTGAGGCTTTACGGGGCTTAATTAAAAACCAGCTAAAGGAACTATACCCACAGATTACACGAAGGATGGATGCATGGAGGATATAGGCAAGGAGTTAGAGAAAATTGTTGACACCATGAGCACCCAAGGGGATGGGTTGGGTTTTGATCAGGTGAGCACCTTAGTAGGTGATCTTTTCTAGAGAGCACAAAATGAGGTCGATGCCTGAACAATCTGGAGGCCGACTTGTAGAAGAACTTTCCTCTCTTATTGCTTTAAGTAGCATCATTCCCCATTCTTCCTTCTTTTCCCATTCTTTGTCCCCTTTATTATGTATTTCTTTATTCTTTAAGGAAGTTTCTGAGGGTGAGAACAGGTAAAGTGTGGGGTGATGTTGGGCCCCTAAAATATCAACTAAGTCCAAAAAGGGCGCATAGGCGTGCACGGTTGAACAAAGCATGCAAGATAAGGCATGCAAGGAAGGGTTCAAGTAGGGTTTTGGTAGAACCCAGGATGTGCGCCATGGAGCGGAATCGGGAATTAGCCATTTTTTGACCTTTCGGGCAAGAACGCGAGAAAAACGTGACTCGGGTGGATAAGGTGCTAACCTGGCAAGGGTGGCCTGGAAGGAATATTCCCTGTGCTAGAAGTTTCTAGAAGGACATCATGGCAAGGAGTGGTGAGCTCAGGCCTAGAGGAACATTTTCCCATGGAGGACCACATTCAGACACTTGGTGACAAGTCTGAGGCCACAAAAGAATGAGTTGGCAGTTCAAGAAAGGCTATATATACAAGTGCCTACAAAAGTAAAGAGGATGAAATAGATAGAGGGTGGAGCTCTGCAGAAATACTACAAGGACTTTGTTAGCTTGGGTAAATAAGTGTAGGAAAGGATGTATCAAGGGTTTGGGGTTATAAATTTTCTTTTGAGGGCCTAGTTATATGAATCTAGTTATTATGCATGACTACTGGTCTACCTTTCTGTGACATTCTGTAATGGGCCTAATGAATGTAATGAGGTTACCAGTTTATGTGAATATGAACATTAATGGTTCTGATGCATACATCCTTCTTCATAGCTCTTTTTCATTTATGTTTATGAACTAAGTATGAATGCTTGTACAACTTCCTTTCTATTTTGGTGTAAGTTCTATAATCTGTTAAGCTCTTTTCTATCTGGAATGACTGCAAGGATCTAGAAGCCGTTCTAAGCTCTATGGTGCTTGTATGTCTTATTCCCTCTCAAATCTCTTAAAATCAGATCATAGATGATGTTTCCCACTAAACTCACATAAAAGAGAGACTCGGCACCCGTGTTTTCTTCGGGTGAGCACCCAAAGCTTGTTGGGTGATAGTCGCGCGCGCACATGGGGTTCTTTTCCTTTGTGATGGGTGTAAAAATGACTACAACCGACAATAACTTGAAGCTTGATAAACCCATATGAGTTATCCATTGGATATGAAATTTTTGAGAGTGGATAGCCAATAGAAACAAGAAGTGGAACAGAACACATTGATACACCATGATGGATCAACTTTGGTGTTATTGATAGAGGTGGATCCGATGCGAAGCAATCGATGTACAAGTTATCATAAGAGAATGTAGCATGATAATCATGATTAGATAAAGAAATTATTGGTGGAGAAATGTTAGCATGAGCAACTAGGAAATCAAGAGCCCCGATGTAGGAGGAGCAAAGAAAGTGTGCGATATGTATGATTAACCGAGGAATTAACCACTTTCTTGTCATGTTTTGGAAGTGGATTATTGAATATTTTGAGCTTATGATTTTCATTGACTAGTGCAGATGTCGTAGGCTCTAGAAGTTTGAGTTTTTTTATCATCGATAAGATCTTGGATGATAGTGCGAAGTTTGAAACACCTATCTGTAGAATGTTCGACACATTGATGATAGTTGCATCGAAAGTTCTCATTGTAATTTCACCTTTAAAATGAGATGGGTCCAAGTTAAGCGGAGGGGGAAACATAATAAGATTTCTCTCAAGAAGTTGTAATATAAGATGTGGAGCAATAGTCAACTTTGTATATGTACACTTAGGTGGTTTCCATTAGAGGTCTTTGGTGTTAGAGACAACATTGATAGTGACTTTAACTTCAATAGGCTTCACGGTTGGTTTAAAAGTTGTTTTACTTTAAAAGCGTTTAGAGGATGAAGCCTACTCCTGATACTTAAGCTTGCATATAGATAAGAGTTTAGTTTTGTGTAGCTTGAGAGTGTGACATAGTTGATCAAATGATAAAGATGTCTCGAAGAGAACACTCTCCTAGAGAGGTGGCAATAAACTTTGAATGAATAAATCTTGAAGCTCAGATTCTCGCAAGCACATTAGACATCTTAGCTAAGTTGTTCTTGTATCGTAAGACATAGTCCACTAAATGTTTATTAAATCCTGTTTAAGTTATGCGAGTTGGGCATATGAAATATGAGAGTTGATATTGATAGAGAAATGAGTGAGAAAAGCATTGGCTAGATGTGTGAAAGATATTACCGAGTGAATAGGTAGGTCATAGAACCAACACATTGCATAATCTTGTAGAACTACGGGAAAGATCTTTACTAAAATGGTATGATCATCCACATAGTCAAGAAATATCACATGAAAGGATCGAATATGCTCATGTGGGTCACCATGGCCTTTAAATATGAGTAATAAAGGGGATGAAGTTGGGTGAAAGTGGATAGGCAAAAATGGCAAGTGCGAAAGGAGTGTGAAGAAGTGAAGTGGAATCCAGAGATGGAGACACATGAGAGGTAGCAAGTTGGAGCTAGCAAATTTATTCTCACAGATCCTATATAAAGAAGTTAAATCAGAAGTATTTAAAGAAGATCTAGGCTATATATTAGGAGTTTTAGGTTGAATGATGGGAGCAGTAGTGGTAGGAATGGAAGCTGGAATACGAAGAGGTTGAGTGGAGGCCATGGGAGTTGAAGAGTGAGCAACAAGAGGTGCCAAAGCATCACAAGTGTTTTTAACAACAATCAAAGCATGTAGAATGTGTAGCAGATGAGTGAGATTATTACACAAAGCTTGTCAAAAAGTGGTGAGTGTTTCTAATTACTTTTGATCGACATTGGTATCCTCGTCATATGATTTTTCACTATCAGATGCTTCTATTTCGCTAAGGGGAACATTATGAGAGTTAGCAAAGGGATTTTTAGTTGTAGCCATTGATGTAGAGACGTCAGCCATTGATTTGGAAATCCTATGGGAAGATGGAGGAAGCTCAAGGTGCTCAAAAGACCCAAAACGACCACTACGGGTGACGGGCATAAGAAGTAAAACCCTAAAGAGAGGAGGATTCAAGGTTGGGTTCACCAAAATGATTAAGCTAATTACGAAATATATATGCCTAATATGATTGTTATCAGTAAAGAAGAAATAAATGAATAAATAAGTATAAAAATTAACCCAAACAAACTAAGTAATAAAATGTGAAACCCTAATTGCAAAGAGGGTGAGAAAATCCTTAGCTAGTTTGTAGTGAAATTTGGATTGTGATGAAGTGCTGACTAGATGAATAGAGAGGAGAAGCATCACACAAAGCCTCATAAAAGTGTGTGAGCTGATGATCTGCTTGGAATAGCACACTCAAGAGGTATAAGGGCACCCTAGACCTATTTATGGGTGCTTATGTCTACAAAATGTTTATGAAAACTCCTCTAAGTGGTCACGAGGTATTCATTGTTGTTCACATTTGGTCATTATGAGGTCACACAATGGTCACTAAAGTCATTGGAAACCTACAACAAAATAATGACCTGCAAAACCCTCAAACAGACATCAAATCCTTAAAAATAAAGATGCATAATAAGGGGTCATACTATCCTCAGTTTCATAATGGTGAACTTACAACTAAAATATGCACTACATCTCGCACTCCAATGTAGTTTTGTGTGTGTGTGTGTGTGTGTTCAGAATTGTACCCTAGGTGACTCTTGTGTGTATTGCATTTGATAGCGAGAAAATAAGCTAGATGTAAAGAAATGTAATAGATGTGTGCATGGAATAGAATGAACTTCCCTCCTATGAAGTGTGTATGCAGAGTAACCAACCCTTATATCCCTTGGATGGTGTTAGATGGATGCAATGGAGCTCTTAGATGTTTGATGGATGCAACCTTAGGTGGTAATAGTTAATGCTTAGTGTTTGGTCCTTTATTATGATCACATAACTTTATATTTATATGATTCCCTTGCTTGAATTTCATAATTAACCCTGAAAAGGCCGACTACCAAAAAGATAAGATGCTCAAACGGTTAGAAAGGACCGGGATGAGGGTGCCCGACGTTGGCGTCGTGGTTGGCCTGGTGTCCAGGATGATAAATGTTGAGGTATAAAAAGGAAGATTGAACAAGTAAAGGTGTAAGACCAAAAGTGGTGATAGAAAGCAAAGAAAGGTGGCCAAAGACACAGGTCAATTAGTAATTTTCTTACTTAGGAATCATATGAATAGTATTATACAATCAGACTAGATAATTACCCAAAGTGCTCGATTTTGTGTCTACAATGACTCTATCATGCAATTGCATTCTCTATTTCTATATTATATCCATATTGTGCATTTCTTCTTTTCTTAGCTCATCTAATTCATTTAATCATATGATTCTTTACTTTTGGTCTTGAGACAAATCCATTCCTAATTCAAGAGTAGTTCTTAAATTCTTATGTTCAAATTCAATAGGAAGGACAACTACCTTACCATATACCAGTTCATAGAGCATGGATCTTGTTGTCATTTTTTATGTAGTTCAATATGCCCATATGGATTCTAGAAATCACTTCACCCAATCACACCTATGGAGTGATATAGTTTTGGTAAGAATTTTTTCCATCTCTTTGTTAGTGACCTCAACCTAACCATTCGACTAAGGATGATATGGAGTATCCTTTTGTGTCTTATTTCATATTCTCAAACAAGTGCTGCTATCAAATCGGAGGAAATTGTGGCCCCTAATTTATGAAAATTTACTTTGGAACTCCATAGCGTGTGAATATTTCTTCATAAAATAATTGAGACACCATTTTATCGCGTGCATGAATCAAAGCCTTTACCTCCACCCATTTTATTAAATAATTAGTGCAAACAAGGATATATTCCTTCCATTCTGAAGGTGGATCAATGGGTCCTATGAAATATAATCCCCACATGTCAAAGGGATAGAACACAAACTGAGACTACAATGACATTTCATCAGATTTGGTTGGTTTCCCCATTCTTTGATAACTATCACATCGTCGTGTATCAATGCAACATCCTTATGTAATGTGGGTCAATCGTATCTAGTTGTCAAGACCTTTTGGGTAATTATTTTGGTTGAAAAATTCCCTCCACATGGTTCATCATGAAAAGATTTTAGGATGTCAAAAAATTCATCCTTTCTCACACATCTACGCATCACATTTTCGGTCAAGTATATAAAAGGTACCCAAATATCCATAAGTAAGGAAGAATCTTTTCAAAAAGACTACATTTTTCCTTTATGAAAAGTCAAGAGGAGTTCTTCCCGTAACTAAGAAATTAGAAATGTATGCATACCACATAGTGTTAGTAGTAATTTCAAGTAGATGCTCATTAGGGAAGGAATTATCTACAATAGGGATATCTTCATTGGTAGTGAGTCATGAAAGAAAATGTGCAATAATATTGGCTTTGCTTGACTTATCAATAATAGTAATATCAAATTCTTGAAGCACAACCATCAAATTATTCATCTACACGCTATTGGTTTATTCATTAAAACCTCATTGTTGCATGGTCAATGTGGAATCTGGATAAAAACAAGATAACCAGTTATGTAGTGATGAATTTTTTTAATTAAATATACTATTTCCAGGAACTCCATCTTTATTACCATATAATTTAACTCAATACCTTGTAGATTCTTGCTAATGAAATAGATATCATAACTAACATACCATCCTTTTGTCCAAGAATAGCTCCAATAGTGGCATCTAATGCATCAATATGTATATGGAAAGGAAGTTTCCAATTAGGTCCCCGCAACACTAGAGTTGTTATCAATAAGCCCTTGAGAGTTTGAAATGTCTTTTCACATGCATCTATCCACACAAAACCAACATCCTTAGCAAGTAATAAAAATAAAGGTGTTGCAATCTTACTGAAATATTTGATGAATCCTCTATAATATACATCATGTCGAAGGAAACTCCGAACATATTTTTGTTTATGTGGTGTTGGCAACTTTGTAATGATCTCTATTTTTCTAGGATCCACTTGTATCCCATATAGAGAGAGATATCACCTTGAGGTCGTCCCTTCTATCATCATCATGTAACATTTCTCATTACTTGGTGAAAAGTTGTGATCTTGACATCGTTGCAACACCTTTTCCAAATTGGAAAGAGCTTCACCATATGTACTTCCATATACTATGAAATAATCCATGTAGACTTTCATATAATCACGAGTTAAATCATAAAAATACCAAGAACATGCCATTGGAAGGTAGCAAGGAATTACATAATCCATATGGAAGGACTACATAAGAATACGTACTCTACGGGCATGTAAATGTAGTTTTATCTTAATCTTTTGAGTGCAATCGATATGATTGTATCCAATGTAGTTATCCAAGAAAGAAAAATATTTCTTCACAACCAACATATCCAATACTTGATCAATAATAATAAGAAGAAAATGATCCTTTTGAGTGGTTAATTAAGATCATGATAATCCACACAAATACGCCATTTGCCTCCCTTCTTAGGAACATTAACAAGATGTGAAACCCATGTTGATAAGAGAAAACACTTATTTGAACTTACACACACGTGCGTGGAAGAACAACAAAGGAGCAAAGGCGTTAAGGTATAGGAAGGCGTCACACGCGAAGGTGTAGAGTCGAGACTTTCAGACTTAGCCATTTTGGAGATCAAGTCTATTCTTAGATATTAGCGTGCGAAGCACACAAAGCAATGCCGAGACTTACGCGCCACTCTTTTGGGAGATTTTTAAAAGAGTACGTCGATCACTCTTACATGGGCATAAGCTAAGGATAGATCCACCATAGTTAAACTATCAACGATCTATAGATAACATACTTGCATGTATGGCTATAGTTGTAAAAGGCGTGTGGCTATTATTAGCATGCGACCTATTTCTGATAGAGTTAAGTGGTGAAGGGCTAGTCCCCCACCCTATATATATGTATTGAATTACTTAGTAAAAGATATATAGAGACACATGAGTACATGAGACTGGATAATTGTAACAGATCCATGCACGCATGTCTAGTTTTATATGAAGCTTTTGTGTTGTTGGTTTGATAAATATACAAAGAAAATTGGCCAAACAATAGTGTCTGATATGTTTGTCAATGTATACTATTATTATCATGATGATTTACATTTAAGCACTTATAGATCTAGTCCAGTATAATGATGAATAGATGGATTAGTTTCTAAAATATATGTTTACTACTTTATCATGCTACCATTCTGCTATAATGACCCTTAAGAGGGACCCGATAATTTTGCGCACTTTGAGTGAGCGCTCAACCTAGGCTGAGTGATGTGCCAGCGCGACTAGGTGTTAACTAAGAATTCTAGGTTGCATCATTGGTTTCATTGCCGAGACCTATTTTTCAGTTGTTTCAGAATGGTTCACGATGAAGACATAACAACTAACTTTGGCGAGCATTGAAGAATGGATTCACGATCTAGAGGAAGAATACGCACGGAGGTTTGACACTGGATCCGGATTTAGCGCACGCACTTGGGTAGAGTAGAATCTGTATGATAGTTTGTACAAAAGCTTCTTTGCTATCTTTCTAGTAGAATTATACGAATGGTTGACTGCATATGCATCTAAGTGGAATTGGAGGTATCGCACACTCATTTGGACACAGGAGAAATTTCAAACACTATATGATGCTTAACTCGAGGACTCATGCAGGTAGATACCTAGTTTTGCAAGTGTCCTGACAACTATATTTTGGAGTATTCAATTTCAACTTATTCGTGCCCGGAGGTAGCAGAGTTCCAGTTCCTACGGTATCCTAGAGGGACGTATTTGAAAGGTATTCCACTGGCAATCAAAATACTAATGGTAACGTTGAACTTGAAGCTAAAAAAATCTCCACGGGCGAGGGCAAGAACAGGATTGGTGAAACATGACAAACCTAGTGGCAACACAAAAGAGGAAGAGAGGCGGTGAAGTATGATGAGGTGCACGAGAGGGAAATATGCAAAAACAAGAAATTACAAAACGGATGGTGTTGTGGAGAGAGATGGCTCGTGAAGGATTTGAGGCTCACGGGGAGGAAGAAGAGTAAGAGCATCAGGAGCTCCCCCATCTAGGAAAGCAGGACAGAGAACCCTCTTCGGCCTCACATGGAAGCGCACTAGTAGATATGACCTGGGCATGCGGCACACATCTAAGCCAACCCGCTTGACCTAGCCCTTGCGCTTGGTTTTCCATTATCTAGCACAACAGTAAAAACAAAGTTTTAATTTAGGAAGTGAAAGCGCATAAATAGGTCGACAAGTAAGTACATCAATGGTAACATAGATAGCTTCGTTATTCTTTGGGGTATGTTTTCAGCCCATCATCTCGCATGAGAATATGAGCGCATCGAGTGTGGGATTCACCTCTGGAACTGGGACTACCTCACAGATCGTAGGGGTCTAATATAGTACCACCGTAGGGACACAGGGAGTGCATCCACGGCCCTGTTCCAAATCCCGGAGGAGGATCAAGTGGTATGGGCGCTTCTAGTTCCAAAGTGGTTCGAGTGGTTTTGGAGGAAGAGGAAACCAAGGAGGTTCTGGGTCGGGTGGTCAAGGCCCACAAAAATCCTAGAACATTTATATGGAGATGTCCCTTCATCTCCCAGAGTACAGAGGTATCGAGGATGCTACTAAACATGTTCATATGTGTGAAATATTGTGGCACGCGAAAGGTATCACGGCTTCTGAGCACAAGGCAAGTCAATTTGCTACTACATTACAAGTGCGCACGCACAGCTGGTATAGGAAGTTTGATCCCAATCAAACTTGTATTGACTATGCAACATTGAAAGATGCTTTCTTGAAAGAGTTCCATATCCTAGAGTTTGAGCAGAAGAGTATAAGCGCACTCAAGGATATAAAGCAAGGCACTACTGAAAGTGTATGTGAGTATGATGCCCATTTTAAAACACTTCTATCCAAACTCTCTTATGACATTCATGTAAGTCAACATGCACAATGGTTTTTCGGGGATTGATTACCCCATTTCAAGAGCACTGTCACATAAAACTTATACCAACCCGCGCGAAGCATTGGAAGCCACTTTACGCGCTGAAGCAGTTGGGAGTATTGACACTAGAGTTAGTCCATTTTTGGAAGCTCAGATAACAGTTAGAGAAATTATCGGCAAACTCAGCTCATGAAACGCGCTTAGGAATCTGGTGTATAGATTGTGAAGTGGAAGGCCACACCAAGGATAGTTTCCCCCACGTAATCTGTACATTCATTATTGTTAGACTATGAGATTTTCCATTTGAATCATGATGCTAGTCACTGCCCCCTACTACAACGCGCGATCAGAAAGAATGTATCCTCCTTTTGTAAAATTTGTAGGTCCACGACCCATTATACTAAGGATTGTAGATTGATTGGCCAGATCCATGATGCCATTGATATTGGGGTAAGACAGGTGAGTGTGGCTGATAATTCTAAAGGGAAGAATGAGCATCAGGATAGGGATTATAATAAAACGTGCTATGACAGGAATGATAGAAGGTTTGAAGGGGTTCGTGAAAGGGGACAAGGATATCGAGGTGGATATGGAGGACGAGGCCGAGGTGGGGGAAGGAGTGAATTCCCTCAAGGAACTTGCTATACATGTGGTTCACCTGACCATTATAGGCGCGAATGCCCGTAGAATATTTCCTGTTCATTTTGTGGAAAGGGGCATAGTTATGAAGAGTGTCCAGACTTATATGAGCATCTCAATAAGTAGCACAAGCAATAAAACAAGGGCACATGGATGGTTAGAATCCAACACGCAATAGAGAATTAGTGGATGCCTAAGTTAACACCAGAACCTAAGGCAAGAATAAATAAGATAACACACGAGCCGAGGCGGCACGTGCAAGAGAGGTGTTGCACAAGTGGCGACAATCACTAGGGAGGAGTTTTTGCATGCTAGGTATCTAGATCCACTCATAAAAAAAGAAGTCTATCAGAAATGATGGAGGTCCTTAGAAGCCTTTTAGGGTGAGATACGGGGTTTGAAGGAGCAGCCTCGTAAATGGAGCATAAGGATACGAGAATAGGCCCCGTCGATATTGACGACATCAGAGAGGCATGTAGAATGTTGCGCCAGGAGAATATTATTCCTTTATTAGGAAATTGGTCGAAGGGGAATACTCATGCACGTGGGAACTGAGACTAGAAGAAAAATACTTCATGTGAATCTTCCCCGATAAAATTGATTACGACAAGGAGATCACTTTGAATGTTGTTGTAGATGGGTGGCTATTGAGCAATATTTTGATTGACACAGTGTGTGAAAGTAAATGTACTTACATTGGATGTGTGGGAACAAATGGGGAGACCCCTATCAGTAACCATCATCTAATGTATTGTTCATGGCAAATAGAATGAAAGATACTCCCATAGGAGTTTTGAAGGATGCATCTATCACTATACAAGGTGACAAGTTCACGGAGACTTGAAGTGCTAGTGCTTGCATGAAGCGATAGCTTCCCACTTTGCTTGGCGCCTTTGGTGTTATGCGAACAATGTTGATTTGAGGTTTAACAAGGGGTGTATCACCTTCAGATCAAGGATGAAAGGGTTATAATACCATTGTGATGGGAAATCCATGCCATATGTGGAACCTTTAAGCGAAGAGGACTTGAACAAAATCTATATACACGCTATTCAGGACCCAGAGGTCAATGATCCATCTAAGGAAGGAATCCTTCATTGGGAATATTCCTAGTCAATCAGCGATACTACCAGTGTTGCTTGTGATAATTGGGCTCATGGCACTTATGAACTAGTGGGCGCGAAGTTAAGCGCGTGGTTGCTTGTAACAAGGGTTTTTGCTTTGTTCTGTATATAGGTCGCTCAAGACCTGCTATACTAGATCCAAAGATTTGGTTGGATTCTTACAGGCCATGGAAGAAAATTGGGCTAACTAAATTAAATGATGAGAGATGTTGTCACATACTTTGGGCAGGACAACCACGCACTTGGTGGGTGGTCCACAGGGATAATCTCTTAGAATGGGGAACAATTGGGACCGCCTTATCAACCAGGTTTTCAAGAAGTAATGCACCTATAAAAATTTACCCTTATCATGGTGATCAACCTGCTCATCATATCCAGTAGTGTGAGAGACTCTGGATAGTAGGACAGGAAGCATTACCGCCCTCACTTTGGGTGCATCAGTTTTATTCTACTCTATAAGGTTATGCATGTGCTTGGTATGTATATGCTGAATTACATCGCAACACTGGCAATTGGAAAACTTTGACTGTAGGGATGATCCAAACTTTTGACTTCTTTTCATCTACACCACCAGTGCACACAACTTTAAGCTTTATCAAACACTTAACCATGGGAGACAAAGTGGGAAAGCGAAGAACTTATTCAAGAATTATTTAGTGAGACAGAGATAGGGCACATTTTAGATGAAGAAGATGATATCATATTACTTGAGCGCACTTCCTAGAAAAGATAAGGGGAAGATGGTTTACATAATTGATGATGAGGAAGTTGAGCACTTAGATGTGGATCATTCACATGGAACACGTGAAGTGTTAGCCAGTGCGGATGTAGATGCGCGTGCATATCATGAACCTATGAAGACAACAAAGGTAAATATAGGCACAGAAGCTAAACCTAAGGAGGTGATAATTAGGGATTACTGGTCAGAATCAGAGGTAGCAAAGATCATAGAGTTACTTCGAGACTATGAGGACTTATTCCCAAGAGGATACCATGAACTCAAAGGCGTGCATATATCACTTGGAGAAATGAAGATAAAGCTCAAGGAAGGTGTGCACCCTGTTAGGAAGTGACCATATCGATGAATCCCAATTTGCGTGAGAAAGTAAAGGAGGAGATTGAAAAGATGTTGAAATCTAGGATCATTCGACCATTGGATGAATCATAATGGGTCATTCCTATGGTGATAAGCATAAAAAAGGATGGTAGGATTCGAATTTGTGTTGATTATAGAGAGTTGAATGCAACATGTGTTACAGATCCCTTTCCTACGCCATTCACAAAGGAAATATTAGAAGGCATGGCTGGGTGCTTGATATATTTATTTACAGATGGGTTTTCAGGGTATCATCAGGTTAGGATTACCCGAAGATCAAGAGAAGACCACCTTCACTACTGAATGGGGAAGCTTTGCCTATACTATGATGCCCTTTGGATTGAAGAATGCACCTGATGTATTTTCAAGGATACTGGTACAAGCCTTCAAGGATTTTATTCATAACTTCTTATAGGTCTATCTTGATGATTGGACCGTTTATGGGCTAATTAAGGATCATTGTGACAATCACGCTTAATGTTTGAAAGATGTTGACAGTTGAGTATCTCATTAACATCAAGAAGTGCATCTTTGCTACTCCATTTGGCACACTTTTAGGACACATTATCTGCAAGGAAGGGTTGTTGGTTGATCCAAATAAAGTCATAGCGGTCATCATAGACTTGAAAGCGCTACCGCTACAATGCGTGAGGTATGCGGATTTTTGGGTCATACAGGTATTACAGAAGTTTATAAAAGGGTATGCAAAATTTGCCACGCCCTTGGAAGAATTGCTCAAGGAAAAGGTACATTCTATTGGGGGAGTCACAACAGTGCGCGTTTGAGATATTGAAGAAGAAACTTACTACCGCGCCTATCTTGCGCTTTCCTTCATGGGATAAACCTGTTCATGTTCTTGTGGATGCCTCTGGCACAACCACTGGTGTTGTCTTAGCTCAACCAGAGAAGGTGTTGTTGATCATCCCATTTGCTTTGCTAGTAGGAAGTTGACCCCTGCAGAACAAAATTATACCACTACAGAGCGCGAGGCCTTTTCCATGATCTATGCCTTGCACAAATTTCATCAATATTTGTTGGCCACACCATTTTTGTTCGATATGATCATCATGACATTAAATTATTTGGTGAACAAGCCCATTTTATAGGGGCACATATGTCGATGGATACTCTTATTTCAAGAGTTTGACTTTACAATTGTGGTAAAACCAGGCAAAAGTAATTCTGGATCGGATCACTTGTCTAGAATTCAATCAGGAGAAGAGGCACAAACAATAGAAGAGACCATGCCTGATGCACAGCTGTATAGGTTACAACGCACGCCATCGGAATTGGAGGACATTGTTGTCTTTTTAAGGATTGGTATAGCACTAGAAGGCATGAAAGCTTTAGAGAAGAAGCAACTTGCTATTCACGCGACACCATTCATGTTAATCAGTGGTGATTTGTACAAGTTAGGCAAAGATGAGGTGTTACGCCGTTGTGTATTGGAGCATGAACGAAAGGATATAATGGAAGAAGCACATGGTGGTATTGCAGGTGGCCACTATGTAGGTGATGCAACAACGTGCAAGATCTTAAGACTCGTGACCATTGTCAACATCTCGGTCGACCAGACAAAGGGATGAGATGCCTCTATAACCAATTACAAGTGCATAACCATTTGAGAAATGGGCAATTGACTTTTCGGCCTATTTCACTAGTCGCACGCAGATCGGATCGCGCTATATCATCACTTGTCTGCATTATCTTACTCACAAGCGCGAAGCAAACACCTACAAAGGATTATACAGCGGCTACAACAACAAGGTTCTTATGGGATAATGTTCTTACAAGGTATGGTTGTCCTTTAAGTTTAACAAGTTATAGGGGCACACATTTTTTAAATGTGACAATAAGAATTCTTTTAGACGAGTTTATGGTTGCCCACCATAAGACTACACCCTATCACCCTCATGCAAATGGGACTGCTAAGGCTTTTAACAAGATTTTGAGCCACACATTGACCAAGATTTGTGATGTTGGAAGGAAAGATTGGGATGATAAGGTATCTGCTGTTCTTTGGGCTTATAGAACAACATACAAAAGATCGAACAAAGCCATACCTTTTCAATTGGTGTTTGGTGCGGAAGTTGTTCTTCTATAGAATTTATGTTACCTTCTTTACGCATTGCGTGCGTATGGAGGTCTAGTTGATGAGCAAGCCTTGGAAGAACAGATTGAGAAGATGGTTTAACTAGATGAGCACCGAGCCATCACACGTTGGAGTTAGAACATAGGAGAAAGCATGCCAAAAGGCATGGCATGATCGACACATTAGGGATAAGAAACTTGCATGTGGGACAAATGATACTTTGTATGACTCCAAGTTTTGCGCCATCCAGGGAAGCTCAAGGTGTATTGGTTGGGGCCATATGTTATCACTCATATACTTGAATCGTGTGCTTGCGCTTAGAAAAATTGATAACACAAGGTTGCCCATTACTTTAACGGAGTAGGTTGAAGCCCTACTATAAATAAATCTTCTTGGTGTTTGTAATAAGGCGGATTGCCAGATAAATTAGGTTTCCCTTTCTACATTTCCTTAGTGTGTTTCTTTCATCGTCGCTATGCTTTGTCAATTTAGCTCTTGTTTGTGTAATAAGCACGCTTGTGCGTGCATCAAGCTAAATATAATATGAAGCATGTTGATGTGCGAGGACCCACATCTTTTTCATGTGGGGTGGATTGTTGGTGACTCTCGTGTATATGCTGCAAGATTTCATGCATGCAGTGATGAGAAAGAAGGTTGCTAAGGGTAACTGACAAAAGATTGCTTCTCAAGATAAGTAAGGATGAAGAGGAATGAGGGAACGTATAATGCGAGGTAAGCGGCGGCCATGGTAACTACTAGGAGATGGTGCAGTGACGAGGTACTCTAGGCGCTAGAGCGCACGCTGAAGAGAAGTCTGTAACAAAGGGTAAAAAGGCGTCTTTAGAAGGTTATAACGTTTGGCGTGAAGGTATACCGCATGGAAATGATAAAATGGGTAATAAATGAGGAGAATTTGGTAGGTGGAGGAGCAATTAATACATCAAAAATTGGAAATCTATATAAGGACGGAATGTGATTTCATTTTTTTACCCTTGCGACTACGAGAATTCGACAAAGAGCTACATGCAAAGAGCTAAGTAAAGGGATTCAAGGTACAAAGCAAGCGAACTAGGCGTGAAATACATATCTATTTTCGGAAGGGCTTAATCCCCTAGGAAGAGGGTTTGAACGAAGCATCGTAACAAAACAGAGCTAGGGTGCGTGATTTCACGATTGCAAACTAGGGCATGATTGAATCGAGTTAGGGTTTGAAGTAAACTACTAAAAACACACAGCAAATGGTCTAGAAAAAAACCTAAAGAGAATAATGGCACCAAAGAAGAAAGCAACACCAGTAAAGGAGAAGAAGAAGGTGGTAGTAGAAGAAGAGGAAGAGATGGCCCCAAAAAGTAATTTTTCAGAAATGCAGTACCCTGAGGAAGTAATTATGGGCCAGGAATGGGATACCCACATACGACAGAGTAAGATAAGTGAGTATAATCACCGGACCAATGATAACCAGAAGAAATTAGACGACTTGCTCACTTCCCAAAAAAAGCGAACTGAGGATGGCATGCCAATATATGATGATGTCGGGGAAAGGCTACTGAAAGGGATTGGTGTCTACCAGCTGTATGAGCTCCCATACTTTGGAAAGTATGCACCATTGTATATATGGCTGATGAGCCGAGTCCATGAGGACTTTTTCTATTTTGCAGACGGAGGGTAAGATTGACACCCATTATTATTGCCACAGTAACTAGATTAAGGGCAACATGTGAAGATATTAAGACTGATCTAGTTGACAAGAGTGCCATCTTGGAGACACAGAAAGCACTGGGCTATCAGAAAGGACCACGTGGGATGGATATTGATAAACCGAATAATTTTCTAGTAGATAGGTAAGCAAGAACACACTTGGTTACAAAATTGAATGACCAAGAACGTTGGTCACAAGTTAACTCTATGTGGCTACATGTGGCAAAGCGCATGTCAGAAGGAACCACTTATAACATTGCCACCATTGTCAGAGAGAAAATAGTAGAGGAAGCGCGCACAGAAATAAGATAAGTTTTGGTTGTGTTTTACTAAGTTTGGTCTTCATGGAGATTGGGGTACCAGATGGCCCAAAAGAGAATATATGGGAATACCCCATGAATCACAAGTCTCCAACTGAACGATTCAACAAGTATCTATGCAAGGGGGCAATGATGGATGAGGTGAAGGAGCGAGCAGAGATGTGGTATGATAGGCTTTGCGCGGCGTTTGGAGAAGAATGACATATACCCAAGGATTTACCTTCGGTTCTAGGGAAGTAGGCATAGTTTGCAATCTACCAACACTTTTGTATTACACGCTTTCCAATGGTAGATGGGTCATGGAGCCCCTGGTGCAAACTGCCTTACACATTTTCCACACAATACTTCCAAGCTTCAGTTCATCGGTTCACCAACACACGGAGGTTAGTGTTTAATGCAGACAAGGTGGACTGTGAATACCACACCCTACGGAAAACGTATGGATATCTAGGGAGGAATGCATACAATGAGAATAATATCTCGGAGATTTTGAGCATTAAGCTAAAAACACTTACCATTGCGGATATTGAGGCCACGCTGATATACCTCCAACTTAAGCCCAAAATGGAAAATAACAAGTATGTGGAAAACGAGTTCGTGCTTCTAGGGCCACCGAAGGGGAAGCATACCATGGAGAACATTCCGGCGCCTAGGCCCTCTAAACCCAAGCAAGATGATGAGGAAGAGGATGAAGAACACGAGGATAGTGGCGGTTTGGTGCAAGGAGGAAGCATCCATCTGGCAAAGAGAAGGAGCGCGCGACAACTTCCCAGGGAGAAGGAGTTATGGGGGAGGAGCAGGGCAACCAAAGATTTAAAAAGGTATACCTTATTCAAAATTCTTTATTCAACCATTCTTTATTCATCCATTCTTTGTGTAAGTTTTGGACATCGCCATTGTCGGTGCGACAATGAGATTAGTGTGGGGTAGTGTTGATAAGAGAAAACACTTAGTTGAGCTTACACACAGATTCCACGCTGAAAGAACAACACATGAGCAAAGGTGCGAAGGTATAGGAAGGTGTCATGCGTGGAGGTGTAGAGTCAGACTTTCAGGACTTAGCCGATTTTGGAGATTAGGTCTATTCTTAGAGATTGGCGTGCGAAGCACACAAAGCGATGCCGAGACTTGCGTGCCACTCTTCGTGGAGATTTTTAAAAGAGTACGTCAGATCACTCTTGCATAGGCATAAGCTAAGGATAGATCTAACACTATAGTTAAGCTATCGCGATCTATAAATAACATACTTGCATGTATGATATAGTTGTAAAAGGCGCGTGGCTATTATTAGTATGTGACCTATTTCTGGTAGAGTTAAGTGGTGAAGGGCTAGTCCCCCACCCTATATATATGTAATGAATTACTTAGTAAAAGATAGATAGAGATACATGATTGAAGGATGAGAGACACATGAGTACATGAGACTGGATAATTGTAACAGATCCATGCACACATGTTTGGTATTGTATGAAGCTTTTGTACTGTTGGTTTGATAAATATACAAAGAAAATTGGCCGAACAACAATGTCTGATATGTTTGTCAATGTATACTATTATTATCATGATGATTTACATTTAAGCGCTTATAGATCTGGTCCAAGTATAATGATGAATAGATGGATTAGTTTCTAAAATATATGTTTACTGACTTTATCATGCTACCATTCTGCTACAATGACCCTTAAGAGGGACCCCTGTACCTTTGCGCGCGCTTCGGGTGAGCACTCACCTAGGTTGAGTGGTGTGCCATCGCGAGTAGGTGTTAACTAAGAATTCTAGGCTACATCAACCCATTAGCTATTTGAGATGGGATAAATGAAACATGCATCAAAGAGTTTCTTCATTTCTTCTTTCACAATGTGCATGAAGTCCATATTCATTCTTCTTCGTGGTTGTCTAACATGCCTACAATCCTCTTTAATGTAAATATGATGTGTACAAATATATGGATGAATTCCCTTCATGTCATGGAAATCACATGCAAAATATAATTTGTGATGTTGAAGCATGGTGAAAAGTTGATCATGTTGCCATGTGCTTAGCTTATTGTTGATATTTAATGGCTTTATTTTGGAGAATGACCACTTCTTTGGACAAGGATGTCATGGAGTGAAGGTTATTATGTAGAGAGTTGAGGATACAATCATGGGGAAGTAAGTGTAGGAAAATAATAGTTTCATAAGAAATATTTTTCTCTATGGGCAAAGTTACGAGACCTCGGTAATTGTCATCCTACAAACTCACATCATAAGCATTTTGCACTATGTTGGAGAGAACGAGGTCTTCCTCTTGCGATCCCAATTTTTTGTTATATTCCAATATCGTGAGCATTTGTACTAAGTATTGGTCATCTTATTCGTGTTCCAACCAAGGTAGTTGTTCTATCTCATAAAAGGGTTGTGTTGGTGGGTATAAGACCGATTTGTTAGTTTCATTTCCATTGGGAATGAGCATATTTCTTGATTTTGCAGGTTGATAAATGCATTTGTTTTATCCAACCATGACCTTCATAATATGCGTGGATAATCTCCTAGTTAGTTTTTGGTTGTATGATCATGAAATCAACAGGTATTCCCAAGAATCAATCATTATGACCAAATCTTCGAGAATTTCTTTAGGTTTAATAGTCTACCTATCCACTAATCGCAACATAGTGGATGTTGGGCGAAGGCCTGAGAGTTTCAAAGTGTTCATAGTCTCCTTGGTCATGATGTTGATAGTTGACCCTAAGTAAATCAAGGTATTTCTTATAAAAGTTCCATTAATGTAGATGTCTACCACATGGCTTCCTGCGTCAAGGTATTTAGGAAGTGAGATATTCCCAAACATGATATCAACAAGTTGTCTAATTAGCTGGATAATTTATGGATCCTTTCTTATTTGCCTAGGTTTCTTGAGACACAAATCCTAACATTTTTGTGTAGATGGGAACATCTTTAATTGCTTGAAACAAGGGTATTTTCACACAAACATTCTTCAGTTGCTCTCAAAGTCAAATTCTGGTTTAAGCTCGATTTTTGTATACTCAATCTTTCAGGAATGGAGTTTTTCCTTCCATTTTGGGACTAGTAACTTTTAGTCAAAGATCGTGTATTCATTCAAGCATTTGTGTGCTAGAATGAAGTGTTAGAGTTTATGTAAGAAGATTCGTCATTATAAGCACAGTAGGGGTGGAAAGTGTTCTTTGAGAACGAAGTTATACATCTCCTACTTCTCTAATGTGTAGGTTGCATATTAAATCATTTTGGTATTATATGTCGGTTGAACCAAATTATTGTTGGTGTTAGGTGTAGGCTGAGCAGAAGTAATTGGGTAGCTTTGGGTGGATTGGGAGTGGAAGTGCATAACATAAAATATTGTTGTTCTTTGTGAGGATTGCGAAGGCTATTGGAAGCTAGGAGTTGGTTGAACCATTGTTGGTTTACTATCCATGGTTATTGCCATGGATTAACTAGTACTTTCCAGCTTTGATTGGGAAGGGACCAAGATTGTTGTTGATAAGGTCTAAAAGGAGGTATCTAAATTTGGTTTGGATTTGGCCATGGTTGATAAGGCATACTACCAAACTGAGAGTTATACTAGTAAAGATTACTAAAAGATAAAGGATCTTGAGGTATACCTTCTTACCTTAGAGGTCATGGATTCCTTTGTGCTACGCAAAATAATTGACCATCCTCTCCCTTCAAAGATGTTGAATTCTATAATCCCATGTTTATCTTCAATAATGTTAGATATTCTTTTACACTTGCAATCAATCTTCTTTCTTCGACAAGTTCGACAATATTCAGCTAATGTCGCTTCTACATCTTCCTTCTTCTTACATGCATGGTATCTAGATGAGTGGCAATGTGTTTAATGATATCTTGTTGCATGTCCTTCAATAGATTGCTAATTTCCACTTGTGACATTCCTCTATTATCTTTTGAGTTCCCTTCTCTGGATGTGCTACTACTGAGTCTTCTTCATAGTTGACCTCGATTAATTCCTATGAATAGTACATTTTTAACAAGATTAACTTGGATATATCTCCTCCTCCAATTAGGTATAGAACATCTAAGCATTCTTCATTGACTCCCCGTAGGAATATGAGCTTGAGTGATTCTTGAGATAATCTGTTGTGTCTATATTTTTGTGTACAAAACAAAAATCTTTCTACATAGTCTTCCAATGGCCCATCTTCCTTTTGTGTCAAATATAAGATATCATCTTCTCTCATGTCTCGACCCTTATAATAATCCCGATATTTGAGAAATAACTTCTCCTTCATGGTCTAGCCAATTTGTGACATCATCTCTACCCAATCCTATAAACCATCTTAAGGCAGAGTCCTTTCGAGTTCTTAGAAACAATTTCAACCAATGAGCATTAGTCTTGTAGTCATAACTCCTACAAAGGACATCAAATTCAATTTTTTTATCTATATCTTCTATCATCACCCATGGAAATTTGGAAAAAAGAGGGTGGAATATTCTTCATTGGTGCATCCTCTTGTTGATATGATATTGGAAACTCAAAAGTGGAAGGATCAACTAAATTATTCAAGGCTACTTCGTATGCCATGATTTACTAGTTTGTTTCACATCTAGATGTTTTGCTTGGATCAAAATGAAAATGTGTGCAATGGGTTCTTCTTGACAAATATTCCAATGCCACAATTGATAGTTGATTTCTTGAACTAGTGGCTGTAGGTGTGCTTCCTTTGTTTGGGAGAAAACACCCTAAATGATCCCTTCTTTGCTACATGTAATTGTATATTATCCCGTATATGAATGTTTATTGCTTACTATACAATGTTAGTGAATTTGTAATTTTGACAGAGCATAACTATTACTAGATTAGTGGAGTCAAATTATGAACTTGCAAATAATAAAACATACATCAAAGTCTAGAATTTCCATACTTGACATTGTCCATGAAAATGACACAAAAATGATCAACTAAATCATTTATCAATTAATCTAGTATAACCATGTTGTACTTTCAACCCGATGGATAATCCATCCAACTATCGGAGTAACCTCTTGATTGATCGTTCTTCATTTGAAATGTCAACCCAAAAAGTATCTTTTGGCACGATGGTTGTCTTTATGTACAACATAGGTCTTCCCAATATAATGATTTTCTATCATAAACTAACAATGTTGGAATTCATACTGAAACCAAATGCTTTTGAAAGGGATTCTATAATCTAGAGGACACAAAGAGATAATGAAATATGTTGAGCTTAAATAAATATAACATGATAAAATTAAAGTGCAAAAATCTATCTAACTTGGATGGGAATTAAGTCTTCAGTCTACCTCAAATGGGCCCTTGCTTGGGTGGAACTAAGCTTCCTTCCCTTTTGAGGAAAATCTAATAATTAACTCGACACTTGCACGACTATTGAAAAATAAACTCGGTTTATATATTTTGTTCTCCTCTTTCTCCTTCTTATTCAAAAATGACTCAATCAGTAAATATTTATACCCTATAGTTGTCTGAATATATTCTTCAACTCCCAACGTGTAAGAGGAGGATTTCTTTATTTAGAAAGTACAAATAAAAAAGGAACCATTCTTCAAAGAGTTGTATTTGAGATAAAACAAATTGCAATAAATGATGCATGTCATCTCATGAGTCACTAATTCAACTTGTATGTTGATGATGTCCGTAAGGTGAAAGAAGTTAAGATAGATTCTTCGTTTGAAATATATTTTACTTGCCTTGCTAAGGGTGATTACTCGCCCTAGCAGAAGTGATTCACAACCAAGTTGTGAATTAACTTCATGCTACGTGCCATTTCTAGCCTTGGCTGTAGGCAAATTCACGTCCTTTGTTGCACACTAGTTTGTTGCCTTTGTTGTGGGCTAGCTGCCCCCTTTATTGTAGAATAGTCTCAAAATTAGATGCATACTTTGAGTGTTAACATACATCATAATAGAAAGTATAACATGAAATAATAAATGATCATTTTTTTGGCAAATAATTACTTTAATTTTGTATAATGTTCGCTAAACAAAATACGAAAAACCAATGCAAATCAAATTATATAGGGAAAAATAATGTATCAAGTGGATGAGTTCGAAAGTGAAAATGATATGTTAACAAGAGGGTGTTTTCAACAAAATTAAAGTACATACCACAACATATCGCAACAAAGCATAAGAACATAACTACTTTATTTCATATGGTAGTGTTTAATACAATTGCTCCATACAAAGAGGTCATGCCACATCAACACCCACACCTTGATATGCATCATTCTATTTACAAAACAAAAAACTAAATGGTTGTTGGTTAAAACCTAACCGTTGACTGTAATTGAACATGGTTCTAAAAAGTCGCTAAGACAATACCTAAAGTTGACAAGAGAATAATCATTACAAGGTTGGCTATCAAATAACACTTTTATTACCGATAATATTCTACAATCATTATTCTATTTTTGTTCTCTCAGTATGGCCGATCCATCTTATTAGACGCATTAAGAGACTAGGATTTAACCAAGTTCAGACAATCTGTAAACAAATGGCTATGTCGAGAGACATATGTGGCATAAAAAGGAACATTCTCATAGTTTATATCATGCTACTATTGATATTCATCTCTTTTAAAGTAATAATATATGTTAAGGACTAGAGCAAGATCGAATCTAACTCAAAGTGTAGTGAATGTTGTATGAGTTATTTTTCTTGTCACATTAGTCATCATAATACATTTACCAAATAAATTTGCTATATCCTAGAGATATTCTTCATTGGAGAATTCCAATGACAAATGATATAACGTAATCCATGCAACTATTATTAAAATTGATAAAACTAACAAAGAAGAAACCTTTGAGACCACATATATAACAAAACTAGCTACCTCTTCAAAAACGATGATAATAGTTGAAAATCAAAATACTTCTCTGTGTTGATGGCTTGTCAAGAAATACAACATCTACTGCAGAGAATTTCCACCATTCGATGGTCGTCAATACAAAGAATATACGTTGTTAGATTTTGTCAAGAGGGGGGAGGATTTCTGCCTTGACAACGCCTTTCAACGTAATTATAATAGGAAGAGACACAAAACCCTTCAATTACAAGGTACAAATATTCTACACAACTTCGAACTTGAGGCCTTCCTTCCAAAAACACTTCTTCTTTATTATTAGTCTCTAATCACTAGAATTGGCCTCACTTAGCGTGGGTCACTTCTTTAAGTGGCCCAATTAAGGAAGCCCTTTGTCTATTTAGCTGAGAGGAATGACGCCTTTTTTTTTTAATAAATATTTTTCATTAATACATAATACTGAAATTGTTGTTTAAATTGGTGATAAGATTTTATATATTACTCTCAAGCTCCATGATTTATCCAGTGTCTCTCCTGGAAATTGGAAAGCAGAAAATGCTTGTCCATTGTTAAATTTCATTTCATATTTATTCACTCCGCACTATTCAACGAAGATTCAGTGCAGGAGTCTAATGAGATGCCGTGCTCCATTACTGCTCAGGTATGTCGAAATAACTTATACCACACTGCTAATTATTTATACGAAATATTTACTACGTGGGTGTGCGATAATTTTGTTTTTCTGTTTGTTTTTTTCATTGTATTCTGCCTGTATTCAAGTCCTTTACAGTTATATAGGCTGTCATATTTCCTTGAAATTTCAGAAAAAGCTTTGCCTCATGGACTGGGACAAGAATACCTGAGCTATACATAGCACTATATATTCATTATATATACAGAGTATGCATATGTATGCATATAATGTAGAAGTTTAGGAAGCACCAAGAAACCCATAATGATTCTGGTGAACAGGGCTTTTCTTTTTTTTCAATTCTTTGTTTATTAAATTAATCATTGTATACCTTGGCCGAGAATTGTTTTTGGGTATAAGTGGGATGCAGATTTTTTTAAATTTAAAAAAATGTTGGGTGGGTTTATGGGACACCTATAACACAGTGTGGGGTGGGATTACACCATGTTTTTAGGCATGTAATCATGGGTATGCTGTTATTTGTCCATAATCATTGCACCACAACCTAGCCACATATCTGCTGGTGTAGAGATATTTGGACCTCAGTCAGCTCTTACTAATGTCCTGGGATCTTATAACTACCATTACACCACAATCCCTTGGAATTGTTGGATATTGTCTACCCTTTGAATCTTGTTTCCTTTCGTTTTTCTAATGTTTTAATTTTTCAAGGTTTAAATTTTTGTTTTTGGATGGATACTTTGAGGCAGACTGGCATGGTAGCAAACTTCAAGGGCTTAGGATTCAGGAAGAATGAAGGGCACAGGAAAAGAAATGCCCTGTTTCTGCATTTGCTTGTGGGTTTTGTACTACAAGGTCAGTTGCTTCCCGGGATTATCATAATTTAATACACAGGAGAATGTCTGTTGTATCAATGGCATCTAAGTCTGGGAAGAATAAGCACAGTGACACACCTGCATATAAGGAGCTTTATGAAGCATTTCCTGAAGCCTTACTGTGGAAGGTAGATTTTGGACTCTTTTGGTTTAAAAAAAAGAAATGGAGCTATGCTTTTTCTTTTTGTTTGCAGTGAAATATAATATAACGTATTTGAATGGGCTATATTCTTACAAAACATTTGAAGTTAGATTCCTCAATTAGCTGGTTTATTGTTTGCCTGTTGGATAATGTTTTACATTTGAAAAACAATTTAGATCCCCTAATTAGCAAATATTCTGTCAAGAAACATCAACCAGATTTCGAAAAAATGTGCATAAAATTGATATATTTCATATATATTATGGTATAATAGAGAAAATATGATTTACTATTAGTACTTGTAGGCTTTAATGAAATCTATCAATTTTATGCATATATATATTGCTATCCATCTAGATCTAGACATTTGGATGGGGATGGCCCCATCCTATATAGATATAGAGGGTTTGAACTGGGAGTTCAGGGCCCCAGGGGTTGCTGATCCAGATGGGTTTTCTGGGGCATCAATGTCAATGTCCTCAACTCCTCGATTGCATCCCTCAAGCCCTGCACTTGAGTCAGTAGGGACGCTTGTGTCGCTGGTCATATGACTGCCCCAATATAGTATAGCACCCATAGCCATTAGGTAAACCACCCCCTCCCCCATACATACATACACATACACATACACACATACACACACACATATTTGAAATGAATAAATTTGCCAACTACTCCATAGCTTTAAGAATTTTATTTTTCCATCCGTTAAAATTTTCCCTCTTAGTAAAGTAGAGACTAAAAGGAAATAATGGGAGTTAGGTTGCCCTAACAACGACGCCATGGTTTTTCTACCAATGTACAACAATCTGTTAGCCTTAAGCTATGTAATGTGGAAATCTTAAGGCCATTTTGAAGTTAAACACATGGCCTGTGGTTTGTACACACCATCCTCTGCCCATTAAATAAAAACTTGGATCTTTGTAAGACCTGTTCGATGTGGTTTTGAATAGTTCACAGGTATATATTATTTACATTTTGTGCAGAATTGCAAATCATTGTTTGTGCTCTGATAAACTGCAGCATAGGTTTTCATGCAGTCCTTAGTAGAAATGTATCATGGTATTCAAAATGCCTTAGACAACTCATATTGCTTGACTAACATTGAGCATGTCTAACAGAACTGTGATTGATTTTATTGTTTTGGAACATCTGCCCTCATCTTTGAAATGCCAACTTTACAAAGACGAGCGCAGATATTCCAAATGCAATGAAATTAAATACTCTTTCTAGAAACTCCAAACACAATTTAATTAAAAACTCACTGTAGAAACCTGCAACATACAATTTCTGTGTTACTATATTAGCAGTTTATGTATGGAACTCATGTTGTGACTGAAACCTAATGGACTAAAACTGCTGGTTAGGAAATTTTGGTTTACTGGAAAGTGAGGAGCATACAACTGCCATCATAGTAAATTATATAGTTTCTAAGAAAGCGCATTGTCTAACCAAGCATTGAATTTGTTTTGGATAAATCCAAAAGGAAGCTATCACAGGGTTTCTTTTGAAACCATCACCTTTAAAAAGAAAGCTTGCTTTTCTTGTCCAAATTTTGTTCAAAGTGAACAATATCAAGTGCTTAGTCTGGAAAATCAATTACAAATCCTCATTCTGGAAAATCGGGAACTTGACGAAGACTTTGAGGATGTAAACATATAATATAAAGTCAAAACTGAAACACCCAGTTGGCCAATAAAAAGTATCGTGCTCAACTAATTTGCAAAGTAAGCCTCGGAAAGCACAATGGGTATATTAATGTCATCAAACACCTGCCTGGATCGATATTCCATATGGTCAAATGAAGAAGCCTCAAGTGAAGAACAGTGGTGATCAAGAAGCCATAATAAAAACACAAGAAAATTAGACCAGATATACTTAACCAGTAATTTAGACATTCAACATCTACTGGCTACTACAAAAGTAAAGAAAACTAAATACTCAAGGTAAGTGCTACCAAACAAGCATTTGAGGAAAGTCGAGCTGAGCCATCTCTGAAGCAACTCCAAGGTGCAGCCAAAACCCTAGTTAAATCCCTGCTGCTATGATGACAAAAGAGAACAAAGAAAGTAGGACACATTGTTCACTAACCCTAACCAGTGTTTGCAAGCAGCTAATCAAATAGCAAAGTCATTACTGCAAGGAGCAGCATGACTTATACAGAACATGAGGGCGAGAATTCTTTATCATCAAACTCAGTTTACATCAGAAGCTACTGTCATAGAATATATGGGAATGCCCTAAAGCGCAGGTAAGTAACCATGTCCTCCCTATTCGACAGCAAGGAAGTCAGATGATCTTTATTTCAAGAAACTGAAGCAAATCATTATTAAATTCCTATACTCACAAAAGAGATCCGATCCAATACATCTTTCAAGGCTCAAACAACATAAATGAAAATAAAAAAGTCAGGGGTTAGTTGGGCTATTGCAAATCCATGAAATTCATTTCATATTCTTGCTTTCATTGCCTCTATCTATGGATCCTCATGACCTTCCGCTTTCAATCTTGGAGATCACCACATTGAAAACTAAAGCAAATAATGTTACGATCATCTTGATAGGGATTTTAACACAATTATCTTCCCAACTTAAAAGAAAGTGGTACTCATTACAATCAACAGCCATCAAATCATCAACTAGTCTGGTATATCAGATTCTTTATGCATTATATGCGGATAAAAAATAAGCCGGGCATGGATGCAGCCAAAATCAACTATTTATTTATTGCCCCTATTTCTTGTCATCCTGTTTTAGGGTTACATGGACGATAAGAGATAGTTGCAAAATACTATGGCATGCATTACGTTGTTTGCCTTGATTACTTTTAGAAGACAAGGTGCAAGGCAACCCTTTATGAGGTTCCCCACTCAACTTAGGAGAGTTGAAGGTTTATAAGGAGGTCTTGGCTAATAGGTTATGCATTTTAAAGCCAAAATTTCTTGTTTTCATAAAGATGTGGGTTCTTTGTCTCTTGTCGAAAGATAAAGATCTTAACCTTACTAGCATTTATTAGGTGATATTTTTCATGTAACTTTATTGCTCATTTGACGCCCGTCTTATGTTCTTTGGTATATTAGAAGATGCATATAAAAAATTTGATTTTAAAGATGTGGAACTTCAAGCAGCAAATATACTCGGTGGAATAGAAGACAAGTAAATCAGTTCATTACCGAAACGATTGTTCAATGTCTCATCACTAATTATTGGAGATTCGGAGATTTGTCTTCAAACTTAATAAGTTGTAGTATACAGTCTTTGACCACCGGTCAATAGTCTTCACAACACAAACAAAAAATTTCCTTCCAAGATCATCTTTTAATAATGAAAATACTTGTGTATAGGAAAATAATCTCTATGATCTCATGAAAAATTGTAATATCCCCTTTTGGGATATTATTCAAATCTGCAAATTAAACTTATCCAATCGATGCTAGAAGGACTAAACCCTCCTAGTTCGACCTCAAATAACCCAATGTTAGCTTCAATACAACCCAAATGGGGTTGGAGTGAGCCAAGGTGGTGGGTTAGATGGGAGAACCAGTTAGGAAATTAACCACTTCAAAATCTGAAATTAATTGCAGCAGTGAATTAAATAAAAATGCACCAGAACAACTGAAACTTAGAAAATTCATAACTTGCTCAATATCCCATATTTTGCCCTCAAATAAATTGCAGAATTTTCTATAAATCAAGAGCTTTCCAAAGAGCTATCAATCTGAATTTTTGAACCACTGTAACCCCTCCAAAACAGCCCCCAAAATCATAAACCCAGTCGCTAGGGTTAGGATAAATTTATTAAATTATTTCCAGCACTTTATAACCCTCCAATGCACCCCAAATAATTGCTCAAACTCAGAAAAACAAGCCAACACAGATCAGATTATGAATATAGATGATTCACCCTTGAAACATGTTAGAATAATGCCCAAATCAAGTCGCCATAGCTGGAATAAATATACCAAAATAAACCAGATTGATTAACCACTTCAAACATCACCAAAACATGCCAAATAATCACTTATGCAAGTCGCTAGGGCTGGAATTTATTGCAGCATTAACAACAGATCATTAGCACTATAAAATCCTTCCAAAAGCACTTAAAATGGAACCCCAACATGCAGATTTAACTCAGCAAATTAATGCACCAACACATAAGCCAAGTCGCCAATGTTAGAATGGAGAAAACAATGCATCAAACACACTTCAACACAATAGAGCACAATAAGGAGAACAATAGAGTCTTCAATATCTTCAACAATGGCTCCAAGTGAAGCTTACAATGAGAGAGAGAGAGAGCTAGGGCATACATCCCATTACTCCAAGCATGGAGTGAAATCAAAAGATTCATCAACATAACCCTTCCCTCAATGGCAAAACATATATTTATAGTTTTCTCCCAAGGTGGAGCGACTCCCTTTTGGAGGGAAAACCATAATTTGAAATTATAAGGCATGCCTTATAATTTCCCCTTTTATTTTATTTTCCCCCTTATGTGTGGCGTCCCCTTTTTGAGGGTCTATTTGACATTAAAAGCCACTCTAATATTATTTAATTAATCCCCTTTTAATTTTGTATTTTTGGGAATTAAATTAAATAATAAATTACACTAATTGCTCAATAAATATTCTTTTGTGAGCAATAATACAAAGTAGTGGAAAAACCACTTAGCATCCATGATTAAATGAGAACTAATAATTAAATGAATATTGCTTTATGATGACAAATGATTATAATCACTCTCCAGGCAATATCATTCAATTACTAGCATAGTTTTCCCCTTGCAACATCCCAAAAGCCCACGGGAAAGATAGGCTAAGGGTCTTAAAAAAGGGGACATTATTCGTACTCATAGAGATCAAATTTTTTTGACTAGGCAAAAACTCGACAAGACTTGCGAATACTAGTAGGAATACTCTCAAACAACTTAAAAAATAAGCAAATTTCTTTAAAAACATAAATTTTAAGCAACATATAGCTACAAAATGTATCAAATGAGTCCATAAAATGTTGAAGTGTTTTCTATTAGATTTAAATACAAATACAATACAAAATCGCATCATCATGCGAATACAACAATGTGCTATGAATTTATGATGATTGTCATTGAAAAATACTCGGGAATACTTGCCAAAACTTGGCAAATTCTCTAGAATACTCTCCAAAACTCAGCCAAAACTCGGGTGGTGAGTTTTTAAGGAGAGTACTCGTTTAGTTTTTTTTTTGAGAGTACTTCGTCAACTCGGCGAGTACTTGCTAGTATGCTAACTATGGTTAGAAGAATGATCCAACATTGGAAACATATATGATTTCAAAGCAAAACCTTAAGCATGCTATGGCCGATTCAAAGTATATTCAATGGGCCTCTAATCCCCTTCCTATGGTATGTTCATGTGCTATAATGTGTAATGTCCCCTTTTCCCACCTAAGAGCTGAAATTGGTCTTCTTGCCATCCATTCTCCATAAAACGAACGAAGAAGAAATGAAGGAGAAGACCCTTGAGCACTTTATAATATATTTTATTTAATATTATAATGTTTTCTTTAGTGTTCTTTTGTCTATACAAGGAAGGGAAAACAAATAAGCTTTGGTGCAAAAATGGAAGTTAAAAAGGAGTTTAGAGGATCATTAGCCTCTAGTCTTGGCGCATTTTATTATATCATGTTGAGAGCTAGTCGCTCTTTGGTCATCCACTTGAGGACGAAAACCCTCTTGTGAGGCCTTATTGAAGATCTAAAACCCTTAATGTGGCTTGGGTGAAGGACAAAAACCCTTCATCATATTTTGGCATTAAAGAGATAGAGCTTATTTGAGGATTCATTTGTCATTTCCAGTTGGTATTGTATTTATTTTGGGTGCAACGAGCTACCTTGGGTAGGGTTTGAAGACTTTGGTGAAGAATTTGATAATTTTGAGTTCGTAATCTAATTTGCACTATTTTTAAAGGCCGGAATCTTGAGTTGCATGAATTTAGAGGGTCTCTAGACCCATATTTCATAATTAATTTGTGGCTGCAATTTCTAGTGAATATTTCATTTCCAATAGTGTGTTCTTTGCTTTTGTTTGGTCGATTTGGCTTCTAAAATTAAAAAAATGATATTAAAAATATTGGCAAAGTGATTGGTGGTGTTTGTGGTGGTTTTTTGGCATTTTTTGAGCTAGTATAAGTCGTTGGTTTTATATTTCAGTCTGCTGCAATTTTCATTTTCAGATCTGCATATAGAATATTTGATAAAACCCTCAAAAGGGGTCATTACAATGGTATCAGAGCATGGATTCTCAAAGGCCTAGGGTTTCAATGGACAGATGGATGAAGGTGCAAGAAGGTATTTTCAATGAAGAGCCTAGGGTTTCAAAAGTCAACAAGGTGGTAACTCTCTTTGAGGAATATCAAGCTCTTCCGGAGAAGATCCGTGGTGCCCTAACATTTTCAGAGTTCATAAATTTGGAAACAGAAAGAGTGGGCATTGGAACTCGGTCCAAGCCCCGTGGCATGCACAAGGGTTTTGGGGAAAATACCCCTACCCTCGTGAAAAAGACCTCCATCTTGTTGGCCAAGCAAGGAGCGACTATGGAGCTTGTTGAAGAAGACAACATAACCCCAAGTTCGTTGGGAGATGATGGGCATGCCTATTAACCTAAGGACAAGAAATTGGATGTTAAATCGCACAAGCTGAGTCATTGAGAAGGGGCAGCCCTTGGGAGGGTTAAAAACCTCCAATCCTCTTGCCACACTTGATCACTTGGATGGGTCTCCTAACAACACCTTGGTGACACAAGGGTTTAATGAAATTGCGGAACACGAGCCAAGGAAGGAGGAACACACGGTATTCCGTATTTACCATGGCGGAAAAAGAGCCATGAAAATGATTCAGCCCCTACCTCCATTATTGCTTCAAATGGTCAACATGGTGAAGTATTGATCATTGTTTGACTAATAATGATGATATTTTTGTATTTGATGAATTTATAGATGAAAGAGGGGGTTGTGAACAAGAAGAGGTAGTGATAGGGATGGATGGAACCCATTTCCCAAGTGGAAATGATAAAAGTCAGCTCGCTGGGGGATTTATAATAGCGGACAATAAAGAACCCAAAGGCGAAAAATTAAACTTGGGTAAGAGCCACCAAGATATCCCAAGTACATGTGAACAAGGTATGATGGTTGTGCAAAGGGAGGAAGCTCCAAGTATCAAAGAGGATAAGGAAAAAGAGGATGAAAGTCTTGTTGCAATTCCGAGGATCGAATACATTTCAGATTTATTGCTACCTAGTTCACCCTCACATGGAGCTGATCATCATCAGTTTGATACAAATATGGGCAGAATGAGGTGCACATTGAGTGATAAGGGGTACTTACATCCTTTCCGGAAAACCCCAAGTTATGCATGTATCAAAACAAGTGCCACTCTAGGCACAAGAGCTGAGATTGAAGTAACAAAAGGTAACCTTCTTTCCAAGGCCCATGGTTTGCATACTAAGGTAACCATTTCCTCTTTTAGTTTGGTTGGCCATCCGCTTGATATACTTATGTTTGAAAGATTAATTTGGAGTTGTGTTGATAATACCTCAACAAGCCCTTTTGGGCCATGGAAATGGGAGAAAACTCCCATAAAGAACAAGATGAAGGGGCTGGACTGTACCTAACAGCAGCAAAAAGAAGGTCAATTGAGGAAAATCTCAGCCCTATGAAAGCTCAAGAACATGGGGAAATTGTCAAGCAATCATCAAGCAAAGAAGAAGGTAAAGAACTTTTAGTTGTTCATGATATTCCTTTGTTTTTTAATGGTTGCATGTGGCAAGATACTAAAGAATTTTGGAGGCATAAGCAAAATAATGGATATCATGAACAAAGGGGTAGGAAGGAGGTCTATGTTCTCTTTCTTAGGTGGTTGCCATGTTCTCACCTTCACCATCCACAAGGCCAATCAGTTTTGCAAAGGGGCCTCGAGAATGACACTCGGAAAGCAAAAGAGCATGAAGGTAAGGTGATTTTGAAATATTTTCTGAGTGCTGGTTCTAACTCAGAATTTCTGAGTCCTACGAAGGTCACGGGCAGCCCATGGCACAAAGGAATCCCAAATTCATTACCTATCAGCAAGTTTTAAAAATCGGAACCGACTCAACCGTTGATGATTGGAGCGGACGAACCGGAACCGGACCGTTCAAACTTTATGAACCGGTTTACTAAAAACACAAAAATTTACATTTTTAATGAAAACAATATATTTGAAAGATTAGAAACCATGATTCCAACAATTACACACAAAATATGCAAAGTTTGCTCATGTATATACTATATAACATGTAAGAAAGGTGTTAAAAGCAGAAATTTTAATTAAAAATTGAATTTTTTATACTTAGCGCCATATGCATGCATCTTTACACGACTTGGTCGGTTCAAGTCGGAACCGGACTGGTTCTATCGGTTTGGTACCGAACCGGTTGGTTCCTTACAAAACCGGCCGGTTCGGTACCAAACCGGTCGAACGGTCCGGTTTTTTAACCGGTTCATGCTCAAAATGTTGAATCGCGAACCGGCCTGCTCTTCCAGCTTCGGCCGGTTTTTAAAACACTGCCTATCAGTATGTCAGATCAACATGTTTCAAGGAATAGGGAGATAGGAAGTATCTCTTGTGATAACGAATGTATGGATGATTGGGTTCAACCCCAATATTGTTTCTGCATAGGTGCTGTTGTAAATTCTGGAAAAAGGTCTCATTTTAAAATCAATGTTGTTGGTGATCTCATCCTTGTATGTTTGGGTACAAAGGTGGAATCAAACCTTATCATGGGAAACTCAAATACTTCCAAGAGGAGCAAGGAAAAGGAGGCCTTATGCACATGGAATAGGAATTGTCTTCTTGGCAAGACCTATGGTTTATTTGGGAAGGTAACAACTTTCTTTTTTCATATGGTCTATGAACTAGCTGATACACATGTTTTTAAAAGGAAAGTATGGAATCAAAGGGGCTTGGATAGTGAAGAAGTCACCTTCAAAATGGATGCATGGGAAATAGAGAAATTGTTACACAAATATTGTGATAAAAGAGCTGTTATACATTGTTGGATTACAATCCTCAACAACCTTGGTCCCTACTACGTGCCTTTCGAAGTGACAAAGACAGGTCGGGACATAAGAAGAATGCCTCTTCCATCTTGGGCCACGAACAAGGTAATTTCAGCTGTTGCATTGTGGTTTTTTGCCCTTGTCATTTTAGAGCTAAGGAAGGGAAGGTATTATTACAGCTGTGATGTAATTCTCTTTCCAATTCCTAAGAATGGGCTGTATATGTTTTCATTGGGAAACAATTCTAAAGAAGTAAATAGGGGTGTGGGCATGCATTGCTTGTATAAAGAGTTGAATTTTGAATGGAGAGAAGGAAATGAAGGGAAAGAAGTGGCAGCCAATTCTGAACCAATCCAAGAGGATGTGTCAAAATCTGATCCGGAAGAAATCAGCACCCTTGCTACACTTTCCAAAGTTCCTGGGTACCACCCTTTCAAGGGAAAAAGGTAACGGTTTTGATTGATTGTGGGGCTACCCACCACTTCATTGATGAAAGATTGGTGTCAAAAATGAGGCTGAAGGTAGAAGAATTCAAGGGCTTCAATGTCATAGTTGCTGATTGGGCTTGCCTAACTACTGATTACACATTCCAAAGATACATCATAACAGTTTGGAGGGAGAACATTCAAAGTATCTTGCACAATGATCTATTCTTAGCCCCTACAAAGGTAATTTCAGTCATGATCTGTGCCTCTTTTAAGATGAAAATGATTAGCTACAGCTGTACTCTTGTTAGCATGGACACCAATCAGTTGAGTGGGAAAAATAGGAGGGCTGATCCAAATAAAAGAAGGCTGGTACAAAGAAGGAGCAAGCTGTCTTGGGCATCCAGATTTTCAATTACTTGGGAACAAGCTCTTGATTTCGACATCGAATATGTCAAGAGGAAAAACATTGCAACAGTTGATATCTTCTCACGAAACAAGCTCTCCGCAAGAATCAAGAAGGAACACAAGAAGGATCCACGCAAGAAAAAGGAAGAAGAAGAAACAGTTGGGGCAACGAATGAAATGAGTTTGCAATTGCTTGGGGACAAACAATTTTGGGGAGGGAGGACTGTAATGCCCCTTTTTCCCACCTAAGAGCTGGAAATTGGTCTTCTTGCCATCCCTTCTCCATGGCAAAGAAGAAGAAATGAAGGAGAAGACCCTTGAGCACTTTATAATATATTTTATCTAATATTATAATGTTTTCTTTAGTGTTCTTTTGTTCTATACAGGTCGGCCTTGTCTAAATAAGCTTTGGCGCCAAAAAGGAAGATATAAAAGGAGTTTAGAGGATCATTAGCCACTAGTCTTGGCGCATTTTATTATATCTTGACAAAGAGAGCTAGTTGCTCCTTGGTCATCCACTTGAGGACGAAAACCCTCTTGTGAGGCCTCATTGAAGGACGAAAACCCTTCATGTGGCTTAGGTGAAGGACGAAAACCCTTCATCATCCTTTGGCATTGAAGAAGAGCTTATTTGAGGATTCATTTGTCATTTCCAGCTGGTATTGTATTTATTTTGGGTGGAGCGACCTACCTTGGGTAGGGTTTGAAGACATTGGTGAAGAATTTGATAATTCTGAGTTTGTAATCTGATTTGCACTATTTTTAAAGGCCGGAATCTTGAGTTGCATGAATTTAGAGGGTCTCTAGACCCATATTTCATAATTAATTTGTGGCTGCAATTTCCAGTGAATATTTCATTTCCAGTAGTGTGTTCTTTGCTTTTGTTTGGTCGATTTGGCTTCTAAAATTCAGAAAATCATATTAAAAATATTGGTGAACTGATTGGTGGTGTTTGTGGTGGTTTTTTGGCATTTTTTGAGCTAGTATAAGTCGCTGGTTTTATATTTCAGTCTGCTGCAATTTTCATTTTCAGATCTGCATATAGAATATTTGATAAAACCCTCAAAAGTGGACATTACATAATGCAAGGGGATTCAAGGCCGTTTGAATGCGTCCTACCAAACAGAAGCCATGCTTCTCAAAGTGTGGAAGGTGGCATACAAATTTAAACCTTCACGTTATCATATAATCATGTTACCATATTTTTAACCTCCTCAATAGGGATGCCTAGAAGTTGACTTTGCGAGCTCTGCAAGGCTAAATTTAGGCCAGTTAAGTGCAGAAGGGTTAAGTAGAAATCATAAAGGGGATGTAATGGCTACATATGCAGCAGCTATGGGCAAGGCTGTCTACAATGTGGCAGTGAAAATAGTGGCCATCCGTGGCCTTAAATATCTGATCAGCAGGCACATCACCCACTGAAATCGGATGTGATTTGAAGTAGGTTGTAAATATGTTGGAAGGGCCAGAGGCAGCATCTTGGAACTTTCAGAATTAAAGCTTACAGTACTAACTTAATGTGCCATATACCCTGCTTTAATTTCAGACATGTCCCAAGAAACATTAATGTGGATGCAGACACTCTAGCCAACATGGGAGCCTGTATTGAAGCAGGATCAATCAAACGAGACATTCTACAATTTTATACACCACATGCAGACACATAACATCTAATTGAACTAATTAAGAAATATGCTTCCTGCCTAGCCTTGATTGAAGTTAGTTTAAATGTCTCCGATATTAAATCCAATTGTTTAATTTGATAGATAATACCCAGCTCAACCTCTTCCCTGATCTCACATCAATTCAAGTCCACCTGATAATCTATATAGTATTAGCCAATCAGTTAATGCTCTACTAGGTCATGAAGAATCTGGAGTGAGGGCCTAATAACATCAAGCAGGCTCAAGGGTAAATTTTTTTAAATGCACACGCATTTAATACTTGTCATAGATGTTACAATCTGAAAAATTGGAGGACAAGGAGGATGGCCAGTTAGGGAGCTATAGTAGTTTCTGTTTTGGGCTCTGCCGACAGGCCCAGAGACTATGTAGGCTATAGTTATGCTCGGCTCACTGGTTACAGATTCTAACTTCCCAGTGCAGGGACTCCACAATGCAATACCTGATAATGATTGACATGATTAGGTGGAGAGAAAAATCACTAATTCTAGAACATTCAATAATCCTGCATCAATTTCTCCCTCTCCACATCACCAACCACCCCCTTTCCTGTTCATAGGCAAAGGATGTGTATATTGTCGCAGAATCTTGTTTCACAACTAGAGAACCACCTACAAGAATTGGATCGACTTGACTTGACTTAACCTATTGCATGAAGATACTTGAAAGTTGAAACTGCTAATTGACTGTGGCGCAGGGAAATTTAAATGAGTCATGGTTGGCTTACAAATTTTGAGACTAAGGCTTCAAGGCTGTGCAGGAATTCTGGTGGTTGAAGAGTTTTGGGAGTCTTTTGTCCAGGAATTTTACAGCTACAACATAAACATGGTGTGTTGAATGAAAAGGTGGAATATAAGCTCGAGGCAATGTGCTCTACTCAATTGTAGCTTTGCAGTCATTACTGAATGCACTGCCCCTGGCTACTGATTTCCTGCAGGGCTTGAACTTACAAAATCGTGTACGCTCCATCTGTTGTGTGATTTTCAGAACACGCGTGTAGTTAGGTAGAGATGAGCGCAACTGGATGGCATCGCCCAAGCTTTTTCTTTTTGGCTTTGCATTTGGTCTATACAGGCAGCACATTCACTCCACACTCGATTGGAATTAAATTTCATGATATAGATCACATGATTTATTTGTTGCAGGTGTGGAAAGGATTCCACATAAAGAAATTTCATCCTTATCAAAAATGACAGTTATCATTTAATGCCATGATATAGAGAGATTGTGAGAGAAACAGAGAGTCCTCGAGTTTCAACTGCATTCAAAGGCTTCAGCTGCTTTATTCCTGTCTTTGTAATGTGTTAGAGATCGCAGGTATGTGGATGAAAGCAAGTATTTTCTGCAAAGCCAAAATTGTCTCAACCCCTGTCCCCGTCCCCCATCAAGAGTAAGAATAGTACAATCCAGTGAGGGTTTTCCTGGAAGAAGATTGAATGGTCATAAATTTGGAAAACAAGAAGGGGCCTGCTTGCAGTTTGCTCCTCCCTGTCTTCCTCAACAAGACTAGCCGTGGGACTTCCAAAGCATCAAACACAGGATTTGCAGCACAACTGTCATGCGGCTTCAAGGCTCTCAGTTTGGAGAGCAGGGAAGCTCTGGAAACCCAATGCAGATCTCTGCAACTGCATCCCCTTTCTCCCGTGGGAAGCTGTCCACAAATGCAGGAGTCATCAAAAACATCAGACTTATCCTTACCAACTGGAAACCATTCTTGGCCTTTCTCTGCCTAAGCAAGCAAGGTGTCTCTCATGGCTGACAAGTTTACCGACAGGCACCAGATTTAAACAAGTAAGATTCTGGCTTATATGATGAAGGGTATCAATGCTACTTTGGTTGAGCATACAAACTCAGTCAAGCGCCATCTTACAGGGGCAAACATATGGTATGCCTCCAAAATGCCTTAAGAGGCAATCAGATTTGCAGGAATCAGTTCATGTGCAGTCAAGACATTAATGGAAAAACAGTTGAGCCTCCTCTAGCATGTTGGACATAGAGACTTTCGTCTCTAGGAGGAATGAAGAGTAGATGGCCAAAGGCAATACCATTGCCTTTGTGGGTTTTGCATTTCGTCCTTATTCCATAGGCTAGTTTAACCTGCTTTCATCCTTGCTTAAACCTTTTACAGTTTGCTCAATATTGGAATTATGAGTCCTATAGTTTATCTTAGAGCACGGTTAATTTGGTGTGCTGTTAGTTCTGGGGTTTGTATTTCCCCAGCCTCAGTTACTTTGTCTTAGCGTTGAGCTTTCTGGTTATTCAGGTTTACATGGGCATTGATCTTTTTGTATTCAACTCTGGTTAATATGAATTTTCCTATTTTATCAAAAATAAAAATAAAAAAACATTTATACTGTTGGTTCTTGGGATTATGATTTCAGGTCACCCAATTTTGCATTTCCACGCTTCTTTGTCTAAATGTATATATTTTGGAACCTGGAAATGGGCCAGCGACTGGACCTAAGCCATTTTTCTGTTTTATGGCTCCTCTCTGTGATGGTTCTCTGGACAAATCTGTAATTCTGCTTTTCTTGCTAGGATTATGAACTTTAATTAGTAAAAAGTATGTTTTCCATTAGAAAAAGTATTGCATATTTGGCAATTTGACTATGGTTTTGTTGTTGACATTCTTCATTTCTAATGGCTCCATTATTAATAATTTAATAGTTATGGACCTATGGTAAATTCAGCATCGTACTTGATACTATACTTACTGTTTCCACCTGCATGTTATCAAAGGTATGATGACATTTGTTAACATACTTTTCAAGGGTAACTTTAAAAAAATGAGTTTCAAAATTCAGTTCCACATTCATTATGCAGAATGGCATTTGAAATCATTTGGTTCTTTATGTTGCAAATATCACAGATTTAATTTTGCATAAGATTCACAAACTTCTTGTAGTTTCATCTCTAAATATATTAATTTTGGAGCTAAATCAATTCTCAATCCTTCATTGTAGCCATTTTGTACTTGCTATCTTTCCGCAATGGTCTTGATTGATATCATGCTAGTTCTTTTCTCCTTGCATAACCATATTTTGTAGTCTTCCTGCTTAATAATACAGTTGAATTTCAGACATCTTTGATGCCTTGGCAGATTTGCAATGGCCTGTCTATCCTTAGGTCCTTTGATATTTTCTTGATTATTCTTCAGATCATTTCTTACAGCTTCATCATCTGAAGTCCAAGGCACCACTGTTTGTTAGTTGTTAAACTATGTTCTCATTTATGAAACAAGCTTCAGGAATAGATTATGTATAAAGAGTTATCTTTGACGTTGATATCACAGATTTATTTTGGCATAAGATTCACAAAATTCTTGTAGTATTATCTCTAAATATTTTAATTTTGGAGCTAAATCAATTCTCAATCCTTCATTGTAGCCATTTTGTGCTTGCTATCTTTCCGCAACGGTCTTGATTGATATCATGATAGTTCTTTTCTCCTTGCATAACCATATTTTGTAGTCTTCCTGCTTAATAATACGGTTGAATTTCAGACATCTTTGATGCCTTGGCAGATTTGCAATGGCCTGTCTATCCTTAGGTCCTTTGATATTTTCTTGATTATTCTTCAGATTATTTCTTACAGCTTCATCATCTGAAGTCCAAGGCGCCACTGTTTGTTTTACTCAAGTTCTTTAACTATGTTCTCATATATGAAACAAGCTTCAGGAATAAATTATGTATAAAGAGTTATATTCAACGTTTTGGGCCAATCAGGATGATTCATTCAAATCACAAGCCGGAGCTCCTTATATGGATGACTCCCATTAAACCTAGAAGCAGCAGGGTTTTCTTCAATAATTGTTTGAAAATATTTACTATTTAGTGTTTTTTTAAATCATAACAACTGCATAAGCTTTAAATGTTATTATTGAGGATCATATTGTCTTCTAATCTTGTGAATAATAGGTCTCCAGGAGTCGCTTAGTTCCAAGCCTTTATCTCTATTTAGATTTTCCGGATGCTTCCCATTTTCTATTGCTTCTCTTAGTTTACTCATGAAATAATCTTCTTTTGCCAAAAATTCCTGTGTCGTCCATGCCAATTTCATGTGTTGTTTTGCAAGAATTTTCTCCCAGTGCTGAGATTTTTACCCTAGTGTGATGAATATCTGAGCAGTGTTCCTCGACTCTTATTTGATTGGTCCTTCCTATTTGGGCAATGGTTCTTTTTCGTCATTGTTATGTAACTACTAGGAGTTTCTAATGCTTTCCTCTCTTATATTCTGTCATTTCATGAATAGATACTTGCAATATTTATTTACAAATTACTTGCAATGTTCTGGAAAGTGGTCATATAATATTGAGACAATCCCTAATATTCGTGCCTGTGGGCTACTCAAAATTCAGATTTACTCTAACAGGGCAATAATGCATGGGTTTTCTAATGGCAGAAAAGCAGCTGCACACCTGCCACAAGATATGTTTGTCTTAGATGGTTTAGATTTCAGTGCATGCTGCATAAATGCTTTTCCTTGTTCATTAATGCGGTTGGTATTCATAGATATTTTCTGTTGCAGAAATCGAGTAAAGCTGCTAATAAGAAGTCGCAAGTCCCTGACTTTGTAGATGAAGGTAAATTCATATTTTTTGTTTCCACCTATCTTTAGCTTACAATAATTGGAGGATGGTGGCTTGAATTTCCTTCGCTTTTTCTCAATCATGGATTTTAAATTTTAAGTCAATGTTTGTAGTAGTGTGAGGTATTGCTAGTCTTTTACTAGATCAGCATGATTTCTGCTTGTCTTTGGTCAAACAAGTCAATTGGAAACTTCTATTCCAGAATCATAATTCCTGCCTTCTGATCGGTTGCTAGTGTGAGGGGAGCCCTTAATGCCATTCTGTTTTTTTCAGTTCTGAATTACACCAGTTATTGCATGCAATGTCTTGTTAACTTAGACACCATTTGTTGCTTCATTCTGGATGACCAAAAGCCTTTGCAGTTACCTAACATATTTGAATTTTGTGCATGTCTTGCTGATGCAATCCCAAAGAGTATTTGCCATAATTTATTTGGCAGGCATTAACTTCATTTTTTCTGGTTGTGTGCAGAAGAGCTGTTAAAATCTCTAGAACTTCGATTCGAGAGTGATGTGGATGTGGAAAGAAGTAATTTCCTGCCTTTACGCTTATGGATGTTCTTCATTTTCACTGAATATTGTATTGCTCAACGAGACAAATATAAGATCTAATTTAACACAATAAACATTGAATGAATCTCTTCCTATTTTTTACATGTCGATCTATGGTAACTTCGATAAACTCAGTGTGCACTTTCTGGCTCTTAAATGCATCGGTTCTGTTAATTAGTCAAAACCAATTGAGATTTGTGACAGTCATATGTCCCATTATGAGAGGGAGAGAGGACATGATTTATGGCAAGACACTTTGCATTGGAACTTGTGGTGAAAATGTGAACAGATACTACTCAATTCCTGATTCAACCAAGACAAGGGATATAATCAATTTTTTTGTCATCAACAGTATTTGCTTTCCTGCTTTCTTCTTAATAACCATGTTTGCCGATCTTTTCTTTGGTTTTTCTTTGCCAGTACTTATGTGATTGTTATGTTCCTAACTAAAAGCCTGCAGCTATTCTAAATCTCACAATGTCTGAAATTGGAATTGGAATAAAAATCTAAAACTAGACAGAAAATCTGAACTGAAGAATTTTGCAATTGAGAACATTTAAAAAATTTAAATCAGATATTGTATTCGAGTCAAAAAATGTGTGATATAGCTGGAAAAAACTGAAATTGCCACTTCCAAAGAAATGAAATCGGCAACTGCCAAAGAGCGGAAATCTATAGCTGCTCAAAAATATGAATTGTTATATTTTTCTTTTCTATAACCAGAAGAGAAAACACAACTTTGATATAGCTGAAAATAGTTGAACCTTATATAAGGGAGATTGGAACTTTACTAAGAATGTATGGATGCCAATTCAGGCTCAAAAAATTCAATGCAGCATGAATGTTTCCCTTGGCACAAAAAACAGTCCCAATATACATGTGCAGAACTTCCATCCAAAAACATAATAACACAATGACATTTTGCCGTCAGTTTTTGGGATAAACTTTGTAGAATCTCTTGAAGCTTTTGCCAGATTTTTTGGGTGATCTTAAAGGAGACAAAGTTCGCTGAAGAATCATATATATATATATATATAGAGGGCCCCCTCTCTCTATATAGCCGCCCAATATCTCCAATCTCTCTATAGGGGGCCCCTATAGGCCCGCCCGGCGGGCCCCTATCTCTATATGGCCCCCCCATAGAGAGTTCTAGATAGGGCTCCCATAGAGATCTCTATAGGGGGGGCCCTATCTAGAACTCTCTATGGGGTGGGGGGTGGCCCGCCCCTATAGATCTCTCTCTGCCCCCCCGGATCTATCCCCTCTATATCTATCTGGGCCCAATATCTATCTCTCTATCTGTCTAGGGGTCCCCTAGAGATCGGAGCCCTACCCTATAGATCTCTCTGGGGCCCGATCCCTATCTATCTATGGTTTGTTCGGGAAAGCTACGTCCTCCTTGTTTCCACCTAGATTTTAGATATATCGATCTAATAGAAATCTCTATATCTCCCTCCCCATTCCAGTTTGTTCCTCCTGACGGCCTACTGGGATAGCTCTCCACTGTATAGAGAGATAGAAGGCCCCATCTAGTTAGATCTCCTATAGATCTATAGGGGAGGCCGAGTCATCCATATATAATCATAGCTTAAGCCTGCGCTCGCCCCCTCTGTTTAGATAGGGAACTATAGGGCCCTTCTATATGTTTGATCTATTTGGTCAATCGAGGAGTGAACTTAGTAAATCACTCACCCAAAAAATGAGGGTGAGGGCCCCCTCCCCCTCCTATATGACGGGGACGGGGATGGGGACGGGCTTCATATATATATGTAATTTTTATTTTAGGGATGGGTCTTATGGCTATTTAGGTTTATATATATATATATATATATATTCTTTTAAGCTTAAATTGGTGAAATAGGAGAGCCATTCAACCCTAATCTTTTAGGGATGGTTGTTATGTTTATTTAGGTTTATTAAAATTTTAAATTGTTAATGTTGATAAAGTTGTTAAATGTTTGAGTTAAATAAATTGTTTTAGGGAGGGAAATAAAAATAGAATATTTCTAAGGCCGGAGAGCCTATCTATAACTACCTTCCTTGTATATTTCATTCACCTTATGTATGTAATATAAAAATTATGAAAAAATCAAACCAAAGGTCATAAATATGGAAAAAGAACCCCTATTTCTAAGCTTCTATTTTCTTTATTTCATATCATTCTTTGACAAGCCTTGCTAATTGTTAGAACCTCGATATTGTATGATTATTGTCTATTACATGTACGTGGAGTTTTCAGTTATATAAATAATTATATATATTTCATTCACCTTATGTATGTAATATAAAAATTATAAAAAAATCAAACCAAAGGTCATAAATATGGAAAAGGAACCCCTATTTCTAAGCTCTTATTCTCTTTATTTCATATCATTCTTTAACAAGCCTTGCTAATTGTTAGAACCTTGATATTGTATGATTATTGTCTATTACATGTACGTGGAGTTTTTAGTTATATAAATAATTATACAATTTTTTGAAAATACTTTATAGGTATGGCTCGACCAAGATTAAATTTTGAAAACGAAGAGAAAAGAAGAGCATATCAAAGAGAATATCAAAGACAATATCGCAGAAGAAAACAAGAAATGAAAGATGCACAACGAGAGGAACAAAGGAAACGTCGAAATGATAACGATAGACAAAGATTTGCATAACGCATGGCTGAATTAACAAATGAAGAATTAGATGTAGAAAGATGACAACATGCAAATAAGATGATAACAATTAGGTACACGATCATCTCAAGATGACTCATATGTATTAAGAACAAGGTTACAAAGACAAATTCGTTCATTAGTTGCTTGAGGAAGAAAGACTACACGAGACAAGAACTTAACCACGAAACATCTCAAAGGTATTATCATAGATTGGTTGGTAATGTTGAAGCTAATTATGGGGAGGAAATTCAATATCCAGTGGATCGCGTGCTTGAAACACCAAAAAACGTGGCCCAAGATATAATGGATGTCGATGTTAGAAATAATGTAGAGAATAATGGTGTGCAAGAGGAGACAACATTACAACCAATAAGAACAAGAAGAAGAAGAATGCAAAATAATGATTTATAAGAGTCAACAACGAAACCTAGAAGAAGAAGGAAAATGTGAGATTCACATATTGAGAGAGAACAAAATATATGTGATCCCAATGGAATGCTTGGGAGAGATTTGAATACCATCCAAATGATTTTTGACATGGTCTTGATAACCTTGCTTCGCCAGAGCATGTGTTATATTTGTCAAGAATGCTACCTTGGAATAAAATTTTATCAATACCTAAAGGACTTTGTAGATGTACTAGATGGTCATCACCGATCAAGAGAAAAGGTCATCACCGATTTTCAGCATCGAATAATATGGATCCCGGGCCACAACTGCCGGAACTTGCAAACTTAACTCAAGTTGAGGAAATGTTGATAGCTTGTGTCAACCCAATCCTACAAGTGACACATGCAACTAGAGGTCAATATAAATATAAAGGACACACGATAAGTTTTCCTCAAGAAGTAAAAGAAATTGCTAATGTTTTTCCACATAGATTAAAATATTTTCCAATGATTATTGTTCGGAGGAGGGATCAACGTGGAACAAATTACAACTTTATAGTCAATAGAGAGCGAGTATATAATGCACTAAAATATAAAATAGAACATGATAAGTTATATTCGATGTTCAGATTGATGAAAATGCTCTAAATGAACTTCCACCTCATTTTGATGAAAATGTATTCAACTAGTTGAACTCTGTCCATATAGAGTTTGATTCGATGCGAATGAAATTGTATTTGTAGGTCCGATCATGGAGATAGATGAAGGAAATATCATTAGTCACACAACATCAATGGCCTCTAAACCACCCAATGCCCCAAGGGAGATGGAATTAATCCATGCATGGGTAAATAACCTTGATGCGACCTGAGCGATTGATTGGCCAGGATAGGAGCATCTCTTATCAATGAGTATGTCACACTAGGATTACTTGATATGGCATTCCCTACTTTGTTTCCTCGATGGAAAATGTGATTGGCTAGAACCACGGTTAAAATGAGTACGTCTCCATGAATTTGTAAAATATTTATTTTGATATAGGGATCACGGTTTGGTCCGACATCCCCGATTCAAATATTACATGATGAACATGATCATGAGACATCGTGCACAAAATTCATCTGTAGTGTTTGTGAAGAAAAGCCTCCAAGATATGTCAATCACCATCAATGAGTTACGTGAGCATATGGAAAATGTGCCCCATTCACATCTAGCTGATTGTTTGATGCGGTTTGGAACATCCTTAAGGGTATAAGGTCCTATTGGGAAAAATGTCGTGGTGAATTGACTGACATGTTGCATCAAATTGGATCACCTACCATTTTTTCACTTTGAGTGCAGCTGATATGTATTGGCCTGATCTACATGCATTAATGCTTGGAACACCACCGGATAATCCATGAGAAGCCCAAAATTGGCGAAGGCAAAATATTATCGAATATCCTCATATAGTGGCACACTACATGCACACTGCATACATACATACACTTTTCCGAAAGGAGATATTGCAAAAAGGAATGAAAGTTAAAGATTATTGGTCTAGATATGAATGGCAACATAGAGGTTCACCACATGTGCATGGATTCATATGGTTAGAAGGGGCACCAAATATGGACAACCTTGATTGGACTGATGATTGTCAATGTAAAAATGCTGAAAAATACTTCCATTCTATTGTCCATGCATGGAATCCTCGGGAAAACCCACACCAACAAAACATATAGGTATTTTATCAATTGTCATCAAATCTATGTTTTATATAGAATTCTTACGTTCTCAAAATATATGATATATTCTTATATGCTATGAATTACAGTCTACCAAAATTTTACAATATCCATGTCTTCGAAATATGAGACAACTTACACAAGTGGATATGGAACGTGACTATGAAGAGATTCTCAACTACGTGTAGAACGACATACATGTGTAGAGAGGGTGCATGCCTACGTAAGAAAAGAGGAAGAATGGTTTGTAGGTAAGATGTTCAAACATTCAAATAATTAAATTGAAATTAAAAAAATATGTGTGGAAGAACTAATAATGGATTATTATCTTTTACACGTATAATGCACCGTGGCCATTGAATCTCGAGGGATCAAAGTTATATCAAGACTCGAGACAGGAGATAAAAAGTTTGAACCTACAAGAAATGATGATAGAGTAAATACACACAATCACTACATATTACAATTGTGGAGAGCAAATGTAGATTAGAAACCTATTCTTTCCAAGCATGTTGTAATCAACGTACATTGCAAAGTATGCAACAAAAGCAGAAAAATTCTTGAAACTTATCATCAAATGTTGATGTGGATTACAAACATTGAAAACCCAGATGAAATGGCAAGAAAGAGCATATAGGAGACTTCTAACAAAACAATTGTTGAAAGAGACATTAGGGCATAAGAAACATGTCACATGTTGTTGGAGCTTCCATTGGTAGAGAGTAGTAGAGTATTTGTCAATTTTAATGTTTTGTGAGGTGTTCAAACCAATAACTACAATTGATGAAGATGACCATGAAGAACATGTAAAATCTTTCATTGATGAGTACAAGAATAGGCCATTTTCCATGGAAAGTGTATCACTTATTGATGCGCTAGATCTTGGACATATAATCCAAGGAGAAAACGAGATAACAAATGGAGGTTAGGAGTTTGGAAGCTATTGTGAGAGTATTCCCAAGGTTTTCCTCCATCCCTTCGTGTGAATCACATAAGTGGGTTGATTTTTTTGTCGAGTTTATTGCTTTACAAGCCATTTCGTGATATAGAGAGAGATATCAAACTTAATTCTGATTCAATAAAATCAAATTGGGATTCATTCAATTATAATCCTTGGCATGTCGAGAGGAGGACTATTATAGAAGATGTTGATAATAGTAGTGATTTTGAAGATGAAGTTAATCAACCTATTCAACAAAATACAATAGAACATGAATGGGAAATCATATCTAGGCTTTAACGTGGTCAAATTTTGCAAGTAACTGAAATAGATATGTTGGGAAGAAGAGATATTGATAGATACAAACACCATGGAATAATGAATATCGAGGTGAAGAATACACAAGTAAAGCAATAAAATTCATAAGCAACATGAAAGATAATGGGTTGGTTATAGATGATGAATTAGCCCCAAATTTCAATTATGAAACCTTGGGTGCTAAACAAAACAAGCACTTGATATAATAATGACACATTATCATCAACATCAAAATAACTTTCCATTATTCATGATAATTCAAGGAACAACAAGAACTGGAAAATCCTATGTGATTGGTGCCATTTGTCAAGCACTTTTAGATGCATCATTCCCAGAATGTTCTCCTCTTCTATTACTTGCACCAACAGGAGTTGCAACATTTAATATTGGTGCCTCAATGATCCATTCACAACTTCAAATCCCTATCACAAATTTTGTAGAATTAGAAGGAACAAGGCTTACAACATTCCAAGAAGAGATCTGCCACATAAAATATATATTGATTGATGAAATGAGCTTCATTGGACAAAGTTTGCTAGAAAACATAGACTCTCGACTTCGTCAAGCATTCCCTAAAAAAAAAACATCATCATTTTTGGCAATGTGTTTTATGATTTTGGTAGGATATTTGGGGCAAATTGCCTCTTGTTAGTGATAAACCACCATATGATAGTAATAGACATGCAAAGTTTGTTATGGGAAGAATTCAAAACAATTGTTACATTGGATAAGGTATTTAGACAAGGAGTGAGCCAAGATTAAAAATGGTTTCAATAACTTCTCACAAATCTCAGAGATGCGAATCCAACAATCGATGATTGGAAGTTATTGATGAGTAGAACAAATGCTAGATTAGACAAAGCTAGCAAATGAAGAATTCGATAATAGTATTCATCTGGTCACCACAAAGAGTAATGTGAATAACCACAACAAAAGAAAATTGCATTCATTGAAAAGACATGTTGCACGTAGCATTGCAACTACAACAAGTATACCACCAACACACTGATAGGAGGTCCAAATGATGAACTTGATGTTGAGTTATTAATTGCTAATGATGCAAGGGTTATGTTAACATCCAATCTTTGGATAGTAGGTCTTGTAAATGGAGCTCTAGGATATATTTGAAGCATAATATACAAACACACTAGTGGTCCACCAAAACCACCAACATATGTAATGATTGAATTTGATAATTACTTCGAATACCATTTGAAGATAGAACTCCATGTACCATTCCAATTACACCAATACAAAGGGGACACACACCAATTACCCTTACGGTTGGCATGGACATTGACAATACATAAATCACAAGGTTTGACTCTTTCCAAGGCTACAATTGATATTGAACAAAGGGAAACAACAAGGTTAACATTTGTGGCTATCTCTTGAGTAAAGTCATTGGAAGGTCTAAGAATATTTCCTCCATTTACATATGACCGCTATGAAAAGATGAAGAAGGGAAAACTACTTTCGAAACGGAAGGCTAAGTAAGAAAGGCTGAAGTCCTTAGAATATAAATAATCTCACCTATGTAATACGCATTTCATTTTATAATTTTTTCATTTAATGTGCTGTACATTTTGTATTTTGATTCATATGAAATAATGCTTTATTTTTGGTATCATCTTATGTACAATGCAATGCTTGCGGATGCTACTAGCATACCTATCTTAAATAAATCTATGTAAAATATACCAAGAGGTATCATTCTTGATGCGCCTATTCCACTTATGTCACAAATCCAAAATAGGCGCCTTGAGAATGATACCTCTCGACATATTTTACATAGATTTATTTAAGATAGGTATGCTAATAACTACCTTCCTTGTATATTACATTCACCTTATGTAATCGGGCCTCATTTTTACACACCTACCAAATCCTACCACCCTAGATCATTGAACCTAGACACGTTCAGCCAAATCAATAAGGTACATGTGCCCGATCACTACAAAATCAATATGGTAATGATACTTGCACCTGATCAATGCATCGACCATATCAATATGGTAACGGTGCTTGCACCTGATCAATGATCAATCAAATCAATAATGCTGGGAGATGGACGAGCCAAACCTTGTATGTGGCCAGTGAAGTTTGGAAGTGTGATAATGCAGCTCAAAAAATTCTAATATGAGTGGTTTCAGATCCAATGGCTTTGGGATCAGCAAATTCTAATGCATTCCTATCTGTAGAGTGCTTCTATTCTCATTCGAATCCAAGCAACAAATCAGCCAACACCAAGTTGGGTAGGGCAAACCCTTTTGTCGGGTGCACAAAGGTGACAGTAATTATGGGTGTCACCAGGCGTATGTTTTGGGTGCAGGGGTGGATGCCCCTTGTGCTAGTCCATGTGTTAGAACATTCCCTTGAGGTAGTGCATGTGGTAGAGCATTCCCTTGGACAGCGGGAAACATGACCACAGTGGTAGTGCATGTTTGGGGTAACCCCTGAATAGTCGAGGATCGAACTCGGAGGATGAATAAGTTAGTGCAAGTGTTGTCCGTGAGCGTCGCCTGCTCAGTTTCAAAAAATCAGGAATATATATATATATATATATATATATATATATAGGGATGTGCTCGGCACATAGGTGCTTGCATGTTTGCAGAACTACTACAAATATTTTAAAAAGGTGGACCCACTACATAAAAAGAGGGTTGGCCCATCAAGTTCAAAAGTGGTCTGGCCATTGACATAAAATAGATATATTATTATTAGCATATTACAGGAAAAAGGTTCATAACAGAGGAAGCATCCAACCTGTGTGCTTTCTTATGAATGGCCTCCTCAATAAAATTTGGCCAATACTCAGGATCCTCCTTGATGATAGTCTTTGAAATTTGAATCTCATATGCAGGATTCTTCATTTTTGCAGAAGTTAACTGCTATTATTTGGTTTCATTCTCCTCTATCATTTGGATGCCATAAACTACACTTGCTTTCTTAGAGAGAACCTGCCGTCCCTCCCAAGTAACCCTGGTGGATGTTCTTATCTTAGATCTTATCTACAGGTTCTGGATCTTCCATTCAATTATAAAGTGGCATTGGGGATCTGTTTCTTGTTCTTTTTCAACCGTGCTTCTATTTGCTTGGACTCATAAGACAGCATAAAGCATTGTGGCTCTGGATCAACTTTTGTAGGAAGGAGATCGCTTACTTCCTGCTCTTGTCAATTTAGCTACATAAAATCCATCTACATTCTCTCTTTCTACTGTTTCTCTTCATCTCTTTTAAGGCAGCAATTCGCTTAGAGATGGCTATCTTCATGGCAACTTTTGCACCTCAAAGGAATCTGCTTACAGCCCACTTCTTGGATGTTTTCTATGTCTTTGTTTTATAAGATTAATACTTGATTCTGGTATGGTTTTCTAAGATCCATCTTTGGTACACAACCTTGAAAGTAAAACCATCCTCCTCTGAAGAGTCATACATGCAATCTTGATAAAATCACCGGAAGCATTCCTTATTGTTCCTGTACCTTTTTGTTCTTTGATTCAAAGGGAGGTTGCATTGTTTGATTTAAAGTGAATGCCAGGAATGGTTATTAGTGGGAGGGTTAAGCAGCCTCCAAAACTATAGAAAAACATCAATTCTGTATAGAAGACTGGACCCTAGAACATTTCTCTCTGTTCTACAATCAGTGAAAGAAACCGAGAAGAATGTGAAACCTGTGGCAAACTGCAATCTGCAAGTCTTTTTGGATGAGATTTCTGTAGTTTCATTTTGACCATTCTTGATGATTACTTGGGTTGACCCAATATTTATCATACCTGTAAATTAGTGCAAAACTGCCTCTCCAACTCATTCTTTTGTTATGAAAGATAATTCCAATGCTTTTGGGCCCCCTTTATCATGCCAAGAAGACACTTGATTTCTTCTCCCTGCTTGCATTGCCAAAACTCAAACTCTCAGATCATTAGAAGGAAAAGTTTGCTTCCTTCATATGAGCCATGGCTTGTGGCTCTACTGCAAAACCATCACTGCTCCTTTCATTTCATGGATTTAAATTCCTTAAATATTTCTTTTAAAGAACATCATCATATGTATCTGTTTTTTGAAAGAAATCCAATTTTACATATCTCCCATCCAGAAATTTATGGATGACTGGATGTGTTTCCTAAACATTAATTTAAACCAATCTCAGCAGAAGATACAAAGTATTGCATCTAGAAAAAAGACTACCAAAATTGTGCTGAGATGGGACTGATTGGAAGAGCTGGTTTAGCATTTTTATTTGATGATTGTTAATGGAAAAGATGCTCTTCCAATATGCAGTTAAGGGAATTATTATCACAGTGACTTTATTTCAACAATATCCTTCCTCCTAAGAATTCATAGTTCCAACCACACCCCCTCTCGTCATTTTCTGCACATGTTACTATTGGACAAGACTGGTTACAACATCCCAAAAGAAATCATTGAAATCATGAGGAAGAGTGTAGAGAATCTTTTTCTTTTTTTCATGAGGATGATTTTGTCACTAGCAGTCTGGTTCATTTGTCAGTGGGTTTCTTTTGGTTCTTGATAGAGACTCATATCCTTGATGTATGCATTTGCTTTTTGTCAGACAAGACTTTTTTTTGGACATTACGCTACTCTGTCTAAAAAAGCTTTTAAGAGTGACTGGCATTGTAAGCAATTCACTATGTATGTAAATTTCAACTCTTAAATGGCTTTCATTTCTCATGTTCTAACCAATTTAACTAATATGTAATTGATTTGTAATTCCTTTTCATTTGCTATATGTGTTGGTTGAATAGAAAGTTCACATTGCATATCACTTGCTAATGCATACTTCATCTTTCAATATGGACTTTTCCTTTCTGTCACTAATCATTTGTGACTGATGTGTTTATTAACATGGCTTGCAGCTCGCCACTATGAGATTATGTATTTAATCCACGAAGATAATGCCAATGAAGTTCAAGAAGTTATTTCAATGGTTAAAGGTGTGTTGGCTTCTTCTTTCTTTTTTTTGACATATAAGTATGCAATTACAAATTTAAATGAAGAATGAAGTCAAGAATGCAATTACGAATTTAAGTGAAGATTGAATTTAGGAAATAGAAGAAACGTAATTGTAAAAATTTAGAATTATGATACTTCTGACAATATAGATGACTTGAAACTACGTAGTCGAATCCTGAAAAAACAGCACATGATATTGATGAATTATTGAACGAACTCTCTTAAGATTACCTTTCAATAGAGTAAAACATAATAGAATGCTCTCTAAAAGTAAAAACCCCAAACATCCACCATTATTGTAAATCTATTAGAATATAGATGAAGAACATTGTACACAATATGTTGGAAGGCGAAAACTTCCTTTTGCAAAAGAGGTCCATTGAAGTAAAGAGCTCGAGCATAGGCTATTCGGTATCTAAACCGTATTGGTGCTATGTGAAGGCCAAAGATAGGTATTATCAATGAGTGTACAACAACACTGAACTCTTTATTTTTCTCATTGATCTCGTTGATTACTTTATATCTTCCATGTGAATGACTGTATGCGAATTTGATTCTGCATAGCAGCTAAGGAATTTATACATGGATATATGTTTAATTGAGGGACACAAATCACGAGTTTCTCTTTCACTCTTTCCTCGACATGATCTTGATTAAAATACAATAATGATGTCTTAACGTTGTTTATCTCAGTTATTGAAAATGAAATGTTTTTTTAGTTTTTACATTTATAGAGTCCAATTTGAAGCAAGAGAAGAGAGAAACGATCAATGAAACATGAGCATTGAGAACACATTCCCGATGTTTTTGCTGTCATTCCCACATTTTTCATGTATCAGGGATGCCTAGGAAATGTTTCCCGACATCCCCTAATTTTTATTCCCTTGGTGTTTCTAGGATGTTTCCCAACCTTGGTTTCTATCTTTGTAAATGTGCTTTTTAATGCATTTTGGGGATGGCTCGGGGACGCCTCAATGTCCTTTGAGTCATACCAAGCTCAGTGCCCCTTGAGTTGTCCCGAGGACAACTAGACATTCGATGGACCATGAGGGGATGCTGAACTGTTCTCAAAAACTCAAATATGTTGCCAAAACAATAAGAAACAAGAAAAAACCTAGTGTGGGACCCCCATCAAGGCCTCCTACTCTACTAACCCCCTCCCCTTTAAAATCCCTAAAACATGAAAGCAATTTCATTTTGTAAAATAGGAGGAGAGAAATCTCAACAAAAGGGGAGAAAAATTAGGCATTGAAGCAGATTTGGAGAGATTTTTTTCTTCTTTTCCTCATGTTGATTTTTATGCTCTGGACTACATGCTTTGAGCAAAATGAGCATTGATGAGGAGATGGACATGCCATTCAGCCAAGAGGGGGAAGCAGGGAGTGGAAGTGGTATGGGTTGAGGAAGTTCAATTGGTAGTATCTCCCACTCTGATTCCCCCACGATTATGCTCAAGAAGCCTGCAAGGGGCCATTTAATTTATCTAAAGTCTATCTTAGTTTGTGCCTATTTTCAACATAGACAAGGTAAAAAATACAGCAGGAAAACACCATCACTTATGCCATGTTTGCAGTATTGATTTTAAGAGGAGCTATACCAATTATAATGCTCATCTCTTACATGTTCTTGGAGGAGTGGGGTTGTCTTGCTCTTGAAGAGAGGGATGAAATGACCATTTGTATGCAACAAAAGAAGAACCTTCTACTTCAACTTTGTTAATATTGTCAGCCCCTTCTCATGCTAATAGTAGGGTGCCTCTAGGGATGCAAGGGTTAATGTAAAGAAGGGAGTTGGAGCTTCCAAAGCTAAAAGTAAGGCGGCAGGCAATTGAAGGAATAGCCGCTTAAAAGCATGTGAAGAGGCGACTTGACAATTGGAAAATTGTTTTTGCTAATGGCATCCCATTCCACGCTTCTTGGTCCATTTAAAGTTTATTATAACGAAGCATTCAACAAGACGTGTTGCTAGTCCATTGTATGTGCCTTTAGGGAGCACAAACATGAATAGTTCTTGACAAGAACTTCTCAAAGGTTGATTTTCTGATGGAGGAGATTAAGGAGACAGATGAGGATATGGTGATCCATTATCATGGATGGATGGATGTAGATCAGGCACTGACCACTAATTAATATTATTTTCACATGCTCAGCAAGACCTTATTCTCATAGAGTTTATTGCTGTGGAAGCACAAGGATGTGGATATCAATTTTAGATTTTAAAAGATTCCATGGAGAGGAACGTGAATCACAATCATCAATGGCAATGGATTCAAATGGCCATGTAGTTACCACCATCCAATGGGATCAATTTGAGCAAGGGCGTGTCTATCTTTTCTAGCCTCTTGCTTGAAGCCATTGAGACTTGAAAATTATACCTACACGTATTAAGTTTTGATGCCTCATCTCTTTTGTAGATTTTCTTAGGCATCCATCAATGCCTTCACCTTGTCATTATCAATATGAACTACTCTTCTAGGCCTTCCTACATACCATTTCGGGTTGAACTACATATGCTGCATTGTCTAATGGGATGTTCATCTTTTCCCACTTATGTTGAACAATGGGCATAGGATGCGAAGGTGGGGCATCTATCGTGTAGTCATTTTTATGCCCCTAGAACAACAATCTAATCCCATGCGTGTCGGCTTAGCACCTAGGTGACGCTGGGCGCTCACCCGAGGCACGCACGGCGGGTGCCGAGCCCCTCCTTTATGTGAGTCTTGTGAGAATACATTGATCAATGACAAAAACTTAGAAAAAGGGTAAAGAAACATGCATTCATTTTGAGAACTTAAGATGAGGCATTATATTAATGCATCCATTTAGACAACAAGAGAAATATCAAATGATAACATATCGATTCATAATATAAAGAAGATGCACTAGGGTTTACACCCATGAACAATGTATATTTAGAACATAACCATATATTCCTCATTGATCTTAGTTCAGTAACCACATTACATTCCTTAAGGCCATAACAACAAATGTATCAATGCAGATAAGACTCATGCATCATAAATCCTAACCATGCTTCCCATATTACAAAAATGATCACAGACCCATCCCTCTAGATATGCCATCTCTCCTATAGCCCTCCTAATGAGAATCCATAGAACCCATTACTATTTCTGCAGAGCTTCGCCTCTTCAATCTCTATATGATGGCAGCGACCACACACCGTCCCTCCAAAAGTAGCCCTTTCCTTCTACCCGAGCATCTCTATATATAGCTTTAGCATCCACCGCCATGCCTTCCTAAATAATAGATTGGTTGCCAACTGTCACAGAATTCGCCGGATTTCAACCAAAAAGTTCAAATTCGGTGCTTTTCAATAAAAATTAAAAAAATTCGTTAAAGTTCGCCATAAATTCGAATATTCCGATATTATTCGTTTTTTTGGGAACCCTGAAAAAAATGCGACCGGTCAAAGTAGGTGCAACTAGTTTTATGAGTTTTTATGGTTCGCATTAATGTCAGCTAGGGTTTCGTTTGCTATTTATGCAAGTCGGTTAAGGTAATGTTACAACTACAAACAAAAACGTGATTTTGTGAAGTTGCGAACTGCACCATTCGTGGAGAGCTGCTCGTAGCCAGACAGTCGTGGAGAGGAGTAGCTTGTAGCCAGACAATTGCCTACAATTGTTGCTTGTTCAATACAGTTGCTGCTCGTAGCTCGTTCGCTCGCCGACACGCCAATACAGTTGCTTGCTCGCACAGTTGCTGCTCTTGCTCGTTCAATACAGTCGACGGTGGGAGAGAAAGAGCTCACAGCTACACATCGTGGAGAGGAGCTCGTAGCACACGCCACAACCAGGTATTTCCCTTTCCGCATAAATAAAAACAAAATAAAACTTTAAATGAACATAGTAAATAAAAAATTAGGTTTAGGTTTTTATTTGTTTATTGATGTTTAAGTATTTAAAAACATAGTTAATAAATTACGTTTAGGATTGTTTATAAAAATAAAGAAAACTTTTGAAATATTTTATTTGTTTAGTGACGTTTAAAAATATAGTAAATAAATAAATAATTATTTGGTTTAGGTTTGTTTTATTCATTCATTTATTATGTTAAATTTAAAGTTATAAATTTTTGTTATTAAAAATATAATATTAAATTTTAATTTGTTATTAGAATTTATATATTTAGGTTTATTAATATATTATTATTATTATTTATTAATAGTTAGAAATTTAATTTTTAGATTTAGGTTTATTAATATATTTATATTATTTTTTAATAGTTAGAAATTAATTAATAATTAGATCATCGAAATTATAAATTTAGATGTATAATTTATTATTTAATATTTATCAATTAATTTTAGGTTGTTAATATATTTTTATTATTTATTGATAGTTAGAAACTAATTAATAATTACATCATAGAAAATTAGAAGTTTAGATTCGTAATTTATTATTTATCAATTAATTATATGTTTTTAATATATTTTTGAGCTTAAGATATAAATTACGAAATTATTTAAATTTTATAATATGTATTTATAATTCTTTTATTATGAATAACATTAATATTTTTAAATTAAGTTTAATCTTTCATTAGGACTTAATTATAATTTAGTTATTTATTATTCTTTTTAGAAGGCTTTTAAGTTTTAATAATTTAATTAGATTATTATTATTTTGGATGTTTACTTGGTATTAAAGTTATATAGGTATTATAATCTCATCGTCTTTAAAACATGTAGGTTCCTAACATAATTCAATGGCACCCCCGAAATCAAAAGCTGAGGGATGGAAACACGTAACATGCAATGGTAGTCATATCAAATGTAATTTGTGTGGTCATTCATTTGTCGGGAGTATCACAAGGGTAATGGACCACCTACTTGGCATCTCAGCTGGTGCAGGAGGGGGTGTTATTGCATGCCCAAATGTAACTCCAAGCATCAGAGCTGCTTTAGAGAAAGACCAAGCCTCTTCGTCTGCAGGAAAGCAGAAATCAGCACAAAAAAGCAGAGAATTCAAGCAGAAATATCTAGGTTCACTACAAATTTTATGTCTTCTGCTTCAAACATTCCCATCGTCTCGGTGATGCAACAAGGGGATCAAAGAGTGGAACTTTGAACAGCCTTTGGAAACCAGTGGAGAAACAACATGTGGATGATGCATTTGCTGATTTGTTTTATTCAAGTGCAATTCCATTCAATGTTGCAAGAAATCCGCATTTTAAGAATGCAATTCAAAAAGTTGCAGAGTTTGGCAAAGGGTATACACCTCCTACTTCAGAGGCTCTTCGAACAACTCTTTTGAAGAAATCAAAAGAAAGGGTGACCGAGAAACTGGCAGCGGTCAAAGCCTCTTGGAGTGTAACAGGGTGCACCATATTGAGTGATGGATGGTCAGACATGTGTCAGAGGCCATTGATTAATGTTTTGGTGGCTTGCCCTCTGGGTGTAGTGTTTTTGAAAGTAGTTGATGCCATGAACCACAAGAAGACCTCTGAGTATATTTTCAAAATATTAGAGGAAGCCATTCTTGAAGTGGGTATAGAGAACGTGGTTCAAGTTGTGACTGATAGTGCTGCAAACTGTGGGCGCTGGGAAGTTGATTATGGATAAGTACCCACATATATTTTGGAGTCCATGTGCAGCACATTGTCTTGATTTGTTGCTTCATGACTTGGCTAAATTTCCATGGGTGCATGAAGCAATTCACAAAGGGAGAGCAATTGCAAATTTCATCAGGAACCACCGGCTCACATTGAACATTTATAGGCAGCATGCATCCAGAGAGTTGTTGAGGCCTTGTGAAACAAGATTTGCCTCATTTTATATCACTTTGAAAAGAGTGGTTGAAGAGAAAGCAGCACTAAGATCAGTTATTTGTTCCACTGATTGGGAAAATTCAGTTCTTTCTAAAGGTGCAAAAGGAAAGAACATAGAGCAAATAATTCTAAACAACAATTTTTGGGAAAATGCAACAAAAGTTTTAAAAGTGTGTGAACCAATTGTTGAAGTGCTTCGTATGGTTGATGGCGATAAACCTTGTCTTGGTATGCTTTATGAAAGCATGGACCGTTGCAAGGAAAGCATTCAAAAAACATTCAATAATGTGGAAGCAGACTATATTGAGATATGGGAAACAATTGATTCAAGGTGGAAAATGATGCACACCCCCTTGCATGCAAAGAACTTGCTATTTGGAGCCAAAACTCTTCCATATAGACAGACAGGGTGACAGTGAAATCATGAGTGGCCTTTATGAAGCCATAGGGAGGTTTGAACCAGATCCACAAGTTGCAAGTAAAATCAGGGATCAGTGTTGGACATACAGGTTAGAAGAAAAGATGTTTGGAATACCAGCAGCCAAGTATGACATGTCACGCCCAAATGTTGAAGGATATAGGTGGTGGAGTAACTTTGGAGCAGATACTTGTGAGCTACAACGCTTTGTTGTTAGAGTATTGAGTCGGGAGCTAGTTCATCAACATGTGAAAGGAATTGGAGTTGCTTTGACCACATTCAATCAAAGAAGCGGAACAAGTTGTTGTCTGGGAGGTTGGGAGATCTTGTTTATATTCACAACAATCTGCAGCTGTGTATGAAGAAAGCAACGAAAGACTCATCTACTTCGTCTTCACAACTCCAACCCATTTCAGAACACATGGCAGATGCAGATGATCCTGACTTGCTTTCACAAGATGAATTCAATGGTGAATCTGAAGATGATGATATCGAACCATCTCATCCAAGTGCTCTTGATGATTTTGAGCTTTTTTGATGTAAAAGTTTAGAGAAATCCAAAAGTTTGAGAATAGTGGTAGAACTTAGATGCTTTAGAATCTAGACTCTTTTTGAAACAAGAAACCCTCTTTAAGTTTGTGATTTCACATCCGTGTAATGTTCTATTTAGTATTTTGATCAACTTATAAGTTACAAATATGTTTTGACATCATTTCATAATGTTTTTGAAAGTATTTAATAATATTTGTGTATTTCAAGTTCAACCATTCTTGTATGTTTATTATTTATTTAAAAATATTTGTATAGCAAATTTATATAATCTAAACTTATTGACGAATTTTTTTGACGAACTTTATTGGTTGTGAATTTTTGCCGAATTTTATCCTCACCAAACATTTGCCAAGTGTCCATGTGGTCCTTTAATGGAGCATGTTTCTTCCCATCCGAGCTCTCCACTTTCTGCAATGATGTCTTTCTGGATCCTTCCATCGCATGGAATATTCCTTCCTTGACCACCGAGTTTCCAGGCTGGCACCTTATCCACTCCACATGCTCAGTCGGGTCACGCTTTTCTCGTGTGCTACTAGGAATGCCGAATATGGCTAAGTCTCAAACCCTTTGCTTTGCCTAGCGCACGTGTGCCGTGGGTTTTACTAAACCCTCCTAAAACCCTTGTCTTGCATGTGCCTTCACCCCGCACGCCTTCTTCATATAGGTCCCGCGCGCCCACGCGCCTTCTTGTACTTAGCCAATATTATGAGGCCCAACATCACCCCACACTAAGCTATTCTCCATCCGCGAAACACCTTCCTTCAATGAATAAAGAATGGAGGACTCTGAATAGTTGGAATAAAGAATGAAGGAATGAAGAATGAGGAAGAATGAATTAAAGAATGGGGGAATGCAAAAGAATTTGTTTATTGTTGAAGGAGGAGTGGGAAATCCTTTCCAATATCTTCCTCGAGCTTCTCCCAGGCATCTACCTCACTCTGCGCTTGTTGACAGAGGTCACCTACTAGGGCGCTCACCTCCTCAAAACTTAGCTCCTCCCCTTGGCACTCATCGTATCAACAATACCCTCCAGTTGTTTTCCAAGGTCATCGAGTGTGTCCATTTTGTGGGTGATCTGGGGATATAACTCCTTCAGCTAGTTTTTGATCAAGCCTCATGAAGGTCTCGATAGCTTCTGATTTCTTTTCCACTTTGGCCAGGATCTTATCCCTCTCTTCTCTATTTCCCTTATTCTTCTCTTGAAATTCCTTGAGCTCCGCTTCATGTGTAGCAACTAAAATGCTTGCTACCCTATCCCTATTAGTGTAATTATCATAAGCGGCCTCAACAACTTGCACGACGGCCTTTACATCGGTGAGGAGTTTGGTATACCGAGCAACGATCTCTACCACCTTCAGCTTCTCCTCCCTTTCTTGGCATGCCAACACCTCTTCTATGGATTCTAAGGTGAGTGGCCGCCTCTCCATTGTGAGGATGCGAGTCAAATCCTCCGGCAAACTTGCAAGGTTGATTCATATTTTTTCTTGGGTGGTGCTAGGTCAAGATGCTTTAAGACAATAACATCCATAATCATCTCGATTTTCTTATATACTTTGCATGCACCCTTTCCTTCTCCTCCTTCAGTTCACACCTTAGTTGTGTGTTGATTAGTTCTTCTTGTTTTAGATCCTTGCTTTTCTCGAGAAGCTCCTCCTCCTTCTCTCAATTCCGCCTCTAGGAATCTCACCCTATCATTCCTTCCAAAAGTCTTGGCCTCGACCTCAACTGAAACCTTGTTGAGTGCATTATAGACTTGCTCATCGACAATTTGTTGAGCATTAACCAAGGGGTTTATCCCTTTTGTCTCTAGACATCTTCATTAGTGCACCCTTGGCTTACCTCGAACTCAGGTTCATCGACATGGGATTCAAACACCCAAGATAACATTTTCCTGGTTCGTGGGTATGTACCTTCTATGTCAAATGAGGGCATGGCCAGAGTTGTTCTATTGGCACGGTGCTCTGGAAGCACATGCACGTAGCACCTTTCTTGGATCATTGATGTAACCCATTCCTTGCCCTTGTGCTTTTCACTATGCTCTTCCCACTATGTTCGCGCAGCCTTTGGAAAGCTTACTGCTAGGTTGGGGTCTCCGCCCATGCTGCCATACTCTTTTCCAATGCTCTCCTCTTCTATCTCCTTGAGCACTTCATCCATCTGCGCTCTACCTCCTGTTCCACTAACTTTTTGATGATGCCTGCCACTTCTCTCTCTGCGGCCTCTTCTATTTGTTCCTTGGTGAGGCTTGGGGTCCTCTGATCTCTTGTGTTCACTTCTTCGCTCACCCCTTTTCCTTGAGCATCTTGCTTCCTCCTCGCCATCCTTCCCTTCACTTCCTTCTTCTTAAATCATGTATATCATACATGGGATGATTATGAACTTCTTCATCCTCATCATCATCCTTCTCACCCCTGTAGGCCTCCAAGCCCTCCATTTCCTTTGAGTCTTCCCTCTCTCACCACCTTTTGTTTCTTCCTAACTGGTGATTCTAGTATAGGAGACTCTTCCCTCTCTCTCTCTCTCGTGGGTGACTCCTTCCTTGGTGACTCTTCTTGTGTGGGAGGCTCCTCTTGCTCTGGTGCCTCTTCTTCTAGGGTCTTCTCCTTAACTGGGACTTCTTCCTACGCGCGTAAGTGCTTGGCTTAGCACTTGCTTCAGTGCACCCACATTGTGTTGTCTTGCACACTAGGTGCCTTCTTCTCTTGCACTTCTCTCTCCCTTTTCTTTAGCATGCAACCTTCTTCCTTCCTGTGGGGTCCTCAGGAATGGAGACATCATTTTCTAGGTAGGTGCCTTTTCAAACTTTGGTTGATGTGCAAGTATACCCTTGTTGCTAGTCCTCCCGCGATTGGCAGTGTTAAAGGCTTCATCATCTATACTTCGTGGGAGACATACTTCTCCACATATGCGCGCTTCTTCGATATACAAGCTTTCGACGCAGCTCGCGGTGGTCTTGGTCTACCTCACTAAGGTTGAACCTTAGTCTTTTGGCCTCCTTAAAATGGTTGACCCCACTTGCTTAAGTATTGCGCGGTGAAGGAAAATGGCAACTTGCACCATGGACTCTCAGTCCCATCCGTCAAAGTGAATCTTCCAATGCGAAGTGTTGATATATAAAAAAACTCAACCTCTTCTCCTACAAGCATGGGTAGTTGCTCAGGTATCCTCCACTCTGCCCCGAATGCATCACACATTCACTTGTACCATTTTCCAGGTGCACGCCTTGTGAGTGGCCATCATGGTATCACAAGTATATTTCTCAAATCTCTTCGCAGGTGAGGGATCCTCTTCTGGGTATTCCCATACAAACTTCTCTCGGCCCATCGGGCACTCCGATCTCTAGAGAAGATGATGGTGAGGAGAATGTTTCCAACATTATATTTTCTCCCTCCTGCATGCACTTACTAATGATTTCATCTGCAATGAAGGAAGATAAGTTGTAGATGGTTCCTGCTGAGATCTTCTAGCATACGTTCAGCCATGCCTTGTTCACTTGGGTCCATCTTTCTTGACCATTCAACTTTGTAACCAAGCATGCGACCATCCTCATTACAGGGTTGGGGATATCTATGATATCAAAGTAGCGTGAACCCTTCTTGTAGTCATAGGCCTCTATTGTCTCCTTTATGGCCTCCTTATCCTCCAAGTCATCATCTATGGAGTCTCCTTCGCAAATCAGGCTAGTGAACTTTGATATGAGTTGAGGAGTTATGCGCATTTTGTGGCCTGCAAAATAGAAGTGGTCTTCATGCACGCGTGACATCAACCACTGGTATAACCACTCGGGCTTTCCAAAATAGGGCAACTCATATAGTTGCAGCAACCCGGCCTTACCCAACTTTACCTTCACCTCATCATTGTAGATCGGCATACCTTATGGTGTCCTCATATCAATTGGACGAAACTAGTTCCAATGCCATTTCCTTCTCTATGGTACTCGTGTGATGGTTGTAGTCACTCATGGCCATCTTCTTGACGTGTGATACCCATTCTTTCCCCAACAATACTCCATCTGGGTACTTTGCATCTCTGCATACCACTCCTCATTAAAACTTGTTGTGGCAGTTTGCTTTCCCTTTCCTTCTTCTTTGGTGAAATGGTCACCTTCTTTGGTGCCATTTTTACTTGTCGGCCAAACCCTAAACTCATCTTCCTTGCTCTTCTTCCTAACTCTTCCCAATCCTGTGGCTCAACTCCATGAAAGAATCCTTTTATCTTCGTGCCCTAGCTTGTAAAACCCTAACTTGGAAAAACTCTTCCACAAGACAACGTATTCCACTGAAACTTCTCTCCCTACGCCTGTGTACTCCTTCCACTCTGGTTTGTAGATCAACCCTAGTCACGCACTCAGATCTCTATGATTCCTTCTTTGTATAAAATCTCTCTTTGTGGATGCCCTAGTTTCACAAGAGCTCTTCAATTTCATATTCGCAAGGTAAATAATAATGTGCTTGACTTCATACTTATAGCTTTTTCCTCCTTTCCAGCAATAAATGCTACACCACCTACCAATGTACTTAGCATTAAATGTGGATTTTTCCACTAAATCTGACCTTAAGCACCCTTACCCATGCACCCAAACCTGCGCAAAAATATTTTACAACCTTACAGCGTGCAAAAATCCTCCTAACTGACCAAGACTCTTACGCACGCATCTGCTGCGGTGCGAAGGCAGGCACTTCTTATCCTTGACCTGATTTTTCCCTTGCCTACCTCATGTTGTTCTTGCATTTTCCTTCTCTGTACGTGGTTTTTGTAAAGCCTTATCCTGACACCAAAATTACTTATCCACCATTTCCATGCATGCGTTCTTCTATTTTTTGCACCTTTAATCCTTTCATCCGGCCTTACAACTTTCACTACCAGCTTGTATTGCACTTCACACTACTCTCACATTACTCCACCCCACACTAAATCAGATGCGTGGTCCTCTGCATACACAATATTTTGGAAGTAATAAGTGGTTATCGATGCACAAGGCACAAAACAAAACAAAAAGAAAGGAACAAGCAATGAGAAAGGGAAACACAAGAAAAGAAAATGCATAAAGGGAAATCCTAAGCTAATGGCAATACTTGCCTTATTTACAAACACAAGGAAGGCTTATTTATAGTAGGGCTTCAGCCTACTCCCATTGAAATGGCCAGGTAACTTCATCCCATCCAGTGCTTGTAACTGACATGCACCTGAATCAAGGATGTACGAGATGATGTAAGGGCCCAACCAATGGACTTTCAACTTCCCAGGATGGCGCAAAACTTGGAATCATACAACAACACCATCTACCCAACCTCAAACTACTTGTTCTTGATATGATGATCATGCCATGCCTTTTGTCTGGCCTTTCAGTCTTTTGACTCCATCTAGCAAGTGATCGTCTCTCATCTAACTACATCAACTTATCGATCCTTTCCTCGAGCACTTGTTCATCATCCAATCCTCCTGCGCACATGCATGCTATATGCGCAGTGATGGTAACATGAATTCAACTGGAAAAATAGCCTCCTGCGCCAAACACCAATTGAAATGGTGTGGCCTTATTCAACCTCTTGTAGGTTGTCTGTATGCCCATAAAAATGGTTGATACTTTGTCATCCCAGTCTTGTCTTCCAACATCACAAATCTTGGTCAACGTGTGACTCAATATCTTGTTAAATGCTTCAGCAGTCCCATTCACTTGAGGGTGATAAGGGGTAGTCTTGTGATGGGCCACCATAAATTCTGCTAACAGAATCTTGACCATTTCATTCAGGAAATGTGTACCCCTATCACTTGTCAAGCTCAAAGGACATCCATACCTGCTGATTATGTTTTCCCATAAGAATCTAGCAGTTGTCATTGCAGTGTAATCCTTTGTAGGCACTTGCCTCTACCCATCTTGTCAAGTAATCAGTGTAAGTAATGATATACCGCGAACCAGTCCTTCACGTGTGGCTGGAAAATTGGTCCTACAAATTTGATTGCCCACTTTTCAAATGGCTCTGCACATGTTGGCTATCGGCCTTAATGGCATCTCATCCCTCTTTCTAGGTTTTCCCAGGCACTGAAAATGGTCACAGGCCTTGTAAAATTCAATACAATCCTAGTAGATGGTTTCCCACCAGAGCCCTGCGAGTAGAATCTTTCACACGGTTGCATTTCTGCATAGTGCCCTCTACAATCCCACCATGCGCTTCCTCCATAATCACCTCACGCTCATGTTCTAATACGCATCGGCGTAAACCTCATCACGACCTAACTTGTACAGATCTCCACTAATCAACATGTAGGGCACGTGACATGTATTGCTAACTTGTTTTCTCTCCAAATCCTTCATCCCATTCAGATGCCACACCTATTTTAAGGAATACCACAATATCTTCTAAGTTTGAGGGCACACACCACAACCTAAATAGTTGCGTGTCTGCATGGTATCCTCAATACTCTGCATGTCCTCTCTGAGTCAATCCTTGATAAGTGGTCAGGTCTTGAATTACTTTTTCCTAGTTTTACAACCACTTGTGAACTCAAACTCTTGAAATAATAGGACCCAACGACATATGCACCCTTGCAAAATTGGCTTGTTTACCAAGTACTTTAGTGCCATGTGATCTGTAGAATATAAATGGTGTTCTTTAGCATACTTTTGAACTTATGCAACTGCATGTAGATCATTGATAGTGCCTCGCGCTCAGTAGTGGTGTAATTTTGTTCTATTGGTGTCAACTTCCTACTTGCAAAACACAAGGGGTGATCAACAATCCCCTCACCAGGTTGTGCTAGTACTTCTCCAATGGTTGTTCCTGAGGCATCAACATGCACATGGAAAGGCTTATCCCAGGAAGGGAAACGTAGTATGGGTGCAGTGACAAGTCTATCCTTTAAAGTGTCAAATGCCTTTTGTTGCGCCTCTCCCCAATGAAAGGCACTCTTGTGCTTTAGAAATTCTTCCAAGGGCGCGGTGATCTTGGCATATCCTTTGATGAACTTCTGTAGTACCCCGTATGCCCAAGAAATCCATGCACTTGCTGCTCTGACTAGTAGGCTCTCCCAATCCCACAATAACAACTTTTGTGGGATCCACTAACAAACCTTCCTTACATATAATATGTCTAACAAGGTTCCAAATGGAGTAGCAAAGACACATTTCTTAATGTTGAGGGATATCCTCAACTGCTGACATCTCTCGAACATCAGTCTCAAATTGTCACAATGGTCTTTCACTAGCCCATACACCATCCAGTCATCCAGGTAGACTTGAAGAAACTTATGGATGAAGTCTTGAAATGCTTGTACCACGATGCATGAGAACACAACAAGTGCATTCTTCAATCCAAAAGGCATAACCATGTATGCAAAAATTCCCCACTCAGTGGTGAAAAGTTCTTTCTCTGGTCTTCCTTTGCAATCCTGACTTGGTGATACCTGAGAATCCATCCGTGAAGGAATAGACCTCACGCCCAGCTACTCCTTCCAAAATTTCTTTAGTGAAGGGGGTTGGAAAAGGGTCAATGACACATACTTGTGTTCAAGTCCCTGTAATCAACATAGATCCTTATCCTCCCATCCTTCTTAATGCTTATGACCATTGGGCTTACCCATTTGATTCTTCCATAGCCTCAATGATACCAGATGTTATCATCTTGTTCTATCTCTTCCTTGACTCTTACGCAAAGTTTGGATTCATCTGATAGGGTCTCTTCCAAATCGGGCACACACCTTCCTTCAACTTGATCCTCATCTCCCCCAAGGAATGGTGAATGCCTTTGAGCTCATGGTACCCACGTGGGAATAGATCTTGAAACTCATGCAATAGATCAATGATTTTGAAACCTCTTTCTCGACCAATAATCCCCAATGATAGCTTCCTTAGGTTTTGTCTCTGTCCCAATGTTAACCTTCTTTGTTTTCAAGGGCTCATGGTAGGCATGTGCTCACTCATCAATGCTATCTATGACTTCATGCATACCTTTAGAATGGTTAACATCCAAACTTTCCATTTCTTCACCATCTACTACATAGACCATCTTTCCTTTTTCCTTTTCAATGCACACGCACTCAAGTTGTATCTCTTCTTATTCTTCTTCATTGAAACACGTCTCCAAACTAGGTTCACCCAAAATTCTAGTAACCTATCTTCTTCCATGACACTATCTCCCATTGTAAGGTGCTTGACAACTTGCAATGCCTTATCCACTTGATGGCTTGGTACTTTGATACTCAAAATCTTGAATGAGATCAGCCGTTAACTCCTGCCAATTCCTTGTCTAATGGCGTGTCTCTGAGTGAATATACCATGCATGTGCACAACCCTGTAAGGTGGAATATAACTTATGCACCCATAATGAAGGTGGTAAAGCTTTTGTGCCTTCCATCCAGCCTTCTCACATGCTTGGATATGGGAAGAGGTGGGTTCTTTTCCATGGTAGTCTTGGATAACAGTGGGTGCATTGCTTCTACAGAACCTTATAGAAAATGTGACTCTTACCTCATGCCACTCTAGGAGACTCTCGCGATGTGTTTCCCACCAATGCGCTTGCAGTCCCGAGAAAGTTATAACTAAGCATACTTCTCCTTTCATCCTCATTTTTCCATTGAGCCTCCATTTCTCATAAGAAATCATCAGGGCTTGCTCCTCCGAGTAACTTGGTAGCTTCTTCCTTCCCAGTGCTTGAATGAGTGAGCACCTTCATCACCCTTGTTATTACAATCCTCTCAATTGTCACCCAATTAACTCATAAGTCCCGTGTGCGCCCAATTGTCACATGTTATGCTAGTTGTATCACTTATCGACTTGAGCATCTTCAAATTGGATAACTCCTTCTATAGGATGAATTATTTCGGGTCTCTGATGGAGCACACATAGATTCTATCGAGGACTTCCTCCTAAGGGCTCAGTATAGGGTGCTGAATTCCCATCTGTTAAAGGGATGATCACCCTTTCTTCCTTGTTCTCAAAACTGATATACCCCTTGTTAAACCACAGGTCGACATTGTTTTTATAACACCAAGGGTGCCCAAGTAATGCTTGGAAAATTATCCACCTCGGTGAGTGCCAAGACTTCAAAGTCCCTAGTGAACTTGGCCCCTTGAATAGTGATAACCACATCTTTCAAGACTCCAATGGGCATTGCCTTTGTCTTGTTTTCCATATACAACACATTCAAGATGGCTGTAATGCGGGCCTTCCCATTTGATGCCATGCATCCAAGGTGAGAACATTGACCTCCACTCTGTGTCAATGAGGATATTGCTCAAAAGCCACCCATCAACAATTGCATTCAATGTGATCTCTTTATCATAGTCAAGGTTGTGAGGAGGAAGGTTGGCATGTAGAACCTACCTTTCACTCTCTCTCAGTGCATGGTACCTTCTCCCATAACCATTCTCCTAGCAAGGGAATGATATTCTCCTGCCTTAACATTTTGCACACTTCCCTGACCTCATCCAGATCCTTCTGTGGAGCCTCAACATTCTTCCTTTGCTCCAACTTCCTTGAATACTCCTTTAGACACTAGATCTCTCCTTGTAATCCCCAATCACATCCATAGTCTCTTGATACACTTCTTTCTAATGAGTAGGGTCTGGATACTTCCCATGTACCACTTCTTCCCTAACACCAGTTTTGTCTTGGCATCTCCCTTGCGCGCGCCTCTGCTCTCACGTTGTCACTAGTACAGGTTCTAATCTTGACTCACGCCACCACTCTTGGCATCCACTTGTGGGTCGGCCTTCTTTATACTTACCATCCCAACGCCTTTATCCTTGTGGTGTTGTTGGCTCATATGTTCAAACAACTCAGGACATCCTCGTACTTATGTTTTTTCCACCACAGCATTGCTGATAGGTCAGGACACTCATGTTTATAATGCTCTGTCGATCCAATTATAACAGGTTCCACGTGGGAACTCACTTCTTCCTCCACCGCGATTATTGTGACCACGAAATCCTCCATGAAAACCTCTTCCACGTGCTCCTCCATCTACGTGCCCTTCATAGTGGTGATCATCATCCTTGGAACTACTTGCAAGGCTAGTTTGCACACCAAGATCAATAACATCATGAATCTGGTCAATCAGCCTACAATCCTTGGTATCATGGGTCATAGAGGTACAAATCTTGCAATAGCAAGAAACATTCTTGTGGATTGCACGTTGTAGTAGAGGACATCTATTTGCATCATGATCCCCATGGAAAATCTCATAGTCTACCACCATGGCACGTACCACTTCCGAGGGAAACTATCCTTTGTATGCCCCTCCACTTCACATTTTGTGCACCAAAGACCACTACTGAACCTCATGCGCTGAATTTGTAGACAACTTCTCCAACTGCTTGGCCATTGCAGCAATTTGAGCCTCCAAAAAAGGGCTCACCTAGTATCATGCTCCCAATAGCCTCGCATGTGCAGGGAAGCTTCCAAGGCCTCGCATGGGTCTGTGAAAGTCTTGTGTGATAGTGCCCTTCTAAATGGTGTTATCAATCCCCCAAAAACCATTGAGCATGTTGAGAGGGGTGTATGTCATAGGATAGTTTTGATAAGAGAGTTTTGAACCATGCGTCATACTCTCACACACTCTCTTCCATTCCTTGTTGGATCTCCTTTAGGTTGATGCTTTTTTCTCAAACTCAGGGATATGGAACTTATGCTAGGAAGGTGTTCTTCAATGTAGTGTAATCCACGACCATCTAGTGGGGGTCATACTTGTGGTACCAGCTATGTGTGCGCCCTACAATGTTGTTGCAAAATGACTTGCCTTTCACTCTGGGGTAGTGATCCCCTTCACACACCATAGTAATTCACACTTGTGCACATGCTCTACAACATCCTCAATACCTCTGTAGTCCGGTAGGTGTAAAGACATCTCAAAAAATACTTGCGGGGGTGGTTGAGGTCCTTTGTCCACCTACCCAGAACCTTGGTTTCCTCCCATGTGTTTCTCCACCACCAGATCCACTAGACCCACCAGGTCTTGTCCCTCTTGACCCACCAGATCCTCCAGATCCACTAGGTCCACTCAAGTCCTCGGCCCCTACACCACCAGATCCACCTCCTGTAGTCGAAAAATGGCCTGAAGTGGTCGCGCCTAGTGTCCCCAACGTCCCACTGAACTACACATGATGGTTTGTGATATTGTCCCTACTTGCCAATTGTGTGTCCCATGCCCACTTCCAGACGTGATACCCAAACCTTGTGTATTTGCACCTTGTCCAAAAATTCCTCCAAATACGGGAATGGTTTGTGCATAGCCATGGATGTCCCAAATGAGAAATTATATCTCCTAGGCATAGATCGGTTACTTCCACCGATACTAACCGGATTAACAATACTTCTTCCTTGATCTGAAAACCAAGCGCCGGGGTTGGTCACAGGTGGGTTCGGATGTGCACATGATGGACTCTCCTTTCTCCATGCGATGAACTCTCATCAGAAGTTTGAAGGGGCTTCTCTCCCACGCTTTCCAAGATGGGGTAGCATAGACTACTTAGTTCCATGTCCTCTGCGTGAACCTCAACTCCTTCCCGTGCATGTCTACCTCCATAGATCCATCACACACTGAACCTCACATTGTCTAGCCATCTCCCTTTCATGAGCTTCACTATACTTGAGTCATCTCTCTTCCCTCTCCTTTTCAGCCACAATGTCCGCCATCTTCCTCCACCCTAGCTTCCTCACCCAACGCTCAGAGAAGCTTAGCCGGCCATAGGAAATGCCTCTAAACTTAGGGTAATGATCAAGATCTTCATAGCCAAAGGGATAACACGTAAAAATGATCCTCTGGGTTCCCTTAGGAATTCAAATTCAACAACCTCTGGACAAGAATACGTAGAAATGGCATATTCTAAAGTATAACTAGTCAAGACTCCTTTCCACCAGTGATCAACAACACGTCCAAGTTAGATCCACATCCTGCAGCTTTTGGTAATCATCTTGGGTCCATACGCGTGATCTATAGTACCATCTCGATCTGGATGCATATGTTGAAAGCCATTCATACAATTCTACTGAAAGCAACAAAGAAAGTTTCATACAACTCATGGTACAGGTGCTCTTCTACCCATCTACGTGCATCAAACTCAGTCCCACACTTGAATCTTTGAGAAAACTCATCCTCCATGCTCCTAAACCATGCTTCAACACTCTCCAAGGTCAGGCACTCAGTCATCACACATCAATGGAACCAAGATGTAGATGTATCCATTTCTCACAACAACTTTGAAAAGAGGTCCCGACAATGGAAACCAAGATGTAGTCATTTTTATGCCCTTAGAACAACAGTCTAATCCCATGCACATTGGCCTATCACCCAGCGGTGTTGGGTGCTCACCCGAGGCACACGTGGGTGTTGAGCCCCTCCTTTATGTGAGTCTTGTGAGAATACATTGATCAATGACAGAAACTTAGAAAAAGGTAAAGAAACATGCATTCATTCTGAGAACTTAAGATGAGGCATTATATTAATGCATCCATTTAGACAACAAGAGAAATATCAAACAGATAACAGATCTGATTCATAATATAAAGAAGATGCACTAGGGTTTACACCCATGAACAATGTATATTTAGAACAGAACCATATATTCCTCATTGATCTTAGTTTAGTAACCACATTACATTCCTTAAGGCCATAACAAGACCAATGTATCAATGCAGATAAGACTCATGCATCAAAAATCCTAACCATGCTTCCCATATTACAAAAATGATCACAGACCCATCCCTCTAGATATGCCATCTCTCCTATAGCCCTCCTAATGAGAATCCATAGAACCCATTACTATTTTTGCAGAGCTTCGCCTCTTCAATCTCTATATGATGCCAGTGACCACACACTTTTCTCAAAAAAAGTCCCTTTCCTTCTACCCGAGCATCTCTATATATAGCTTTAGCATCCACCGCCATGCCTTCCTGAAGTAATAGATCGGTTGCCAAGTGTCCATGTGGTCCTTCAATGGAGCATGCTTCTTCCCATCCGAGCTCTCCACTTTCTCTTTTTGGATCCTTCCATGATGAGGTGCTTTATCCACTCCGGATCCTTCCATGCCGCATGGAATATTCCTGGTAGGCACTACTAGTAGAAACAAAATTTCAACCTTCACCCACACAATCTTAATCATAGTATTAACACTATCACCGTTTCTTCATGAGACAAGACTACTGACTTTGACCCTGACCAAGATGACTTGATGGATGATGAGGATGATTACTTTGACAAGATGAGCTGATGCATTACACTCCTTTGATTAGCGACCCGATGCCTGAGCCAAACCCTGCTCCCTTGGTTAGCTCCTCTACTCCCACAGAACCTCTTGCGACATCTCCTCCTCTACCTTCCTCTCCACATATTGCTATGGACTTACCTTCCACGAGATCACCTCTAGCTCTTCTTGCCATTATGGCTCCCGGCCCACTCGAACCTGAACCATACTACACATGGCATGAAGCTCCGTGGTATACTATCAGCAGATTGTAGAGCCTATCAATGACATATGAAGAAGCTTGAAGTTGAGGTTAAGCAAGACCAAGAAAGAAAAGCCACACGACCTTCTTCTTTTGCACTACTCTATTGTTCTCATCATGGCTTTTGTTCTCATACCGATGACACTTGTCGGGTTATCCACCACAAGCGCTGAGTTCAAGAATCGTCTCCTCGTGCACCTAAGCAAAGGACCTGTTCTTCCCCAACACGACAACCTCCTTCCATGCCATCATCTAATAATTGACCTACCCATTCTTTTGCACTCGTCCCTCCCTTGATTGTATCTGCCATGATGTCCTCACGCTTAACTCGAAAGGATCGACGATTCTCTATTTTTGCATGATCAAAAGTCCATTGTGGCATCAACACTATATAGGATAGCTTAGAGGACCTCATGATTCATACTTGATATCAAATTCTACATCAATTAACTGACATTATAACTAATGCATGTCAATCTTTTGCATCATTGATACACTTGACTTGATTCATATCTCTATTTTTCTCTCCTGCTTGGGTTTATCTCTCCTGCTTGGGTCTATCCTCCCCACATGGGTTTATACGGCTATTGTCTCCTAACTTCGATGCTCTAGTCATTTATCGATTGCCTCCTACTTGGGTTTATCTCTTATTGCCTCAAACTTTCATATCTTTTCAACGAATAATCATCGTGGTGGCAAGACAATCATTTTGACATATTAAACACAACTCTACAAACTTTTGCCAAAAATCCTCACTTATCACACTTCTTTGTTATTGTGACGCTCAACTACATCATCCACATGGCCTCTAGCAGGTGATTTATGTCTTATTTTAATAATTATCTTCTAGTGTTTCTTTTCAGTCTTGTTTCTTTAGGATCCCAAGTAGTTATTGTGCCGCCGCCCGCCATAGGCAAGCCGAGCGACACATTGGATGTTAAGGATGAGGGAGGTATATATCATTTCGTGGAGTTCATTATTTCTTTCTCGCACTTACATTATTGCTTTATTTCTAGCATCTACTTTTGATTTCGGCGTTGCATCGGTCTTTTTCCGTAGACCATTTTGTGATTCACTATTGTGACACACAATGATCTTTAGTTGAGGCATACGTATACACCTCATTTTTAATGTTTGCTAACCTTCTCTTTGTGCAGGGGTTGTTGATGCATTATCCTCCTAAGTGGGTGCCTCAAGGGGCTTGCAGGATTGGGGTGTGATCAGATTTGGTCATGTGGGCTAGACCACAACATTTGAGAAATGTTGCTATTATACCATAGTTAACCTGTCCTTACTTTATTTCCTCTCATGTCCACTTGTTTGATTATGTTCACTTGTTTACACTCATTTTTGGTCTTACCACTGTTTTCGGTTATCCCGGACCTTCGTCATGATTCTATTATTTCTTTGGCTTCCACTTTCCATTGTTTTCTACCCTTTGACTTAAGGTTTCCCCCAAGGCGATCAATCGCCCTTGGGCAATTGTGTTGGGTTTGGTTTTTCCCATTGTTGACGTCATCGCCCACGAGCGATCGCATCAGATCGTATGCATATTTGACCGCTTCTCATTTTATCATCACTCATTCATCATTCAAAGCACTTCACTTTACTTGCACATAGGACATTTGCATCTAGTTATTAGACTTGAGGTTTTGGAGTTCATCCCTTTGCATTTGGGTCATTGAAGTGAGCTAGGATTGGAGGTCTTCTTCTTGAGCTTTCCCAATCTCCCCATAGTGATTCTCTCTCGGTGTTGTTGTCTTTGGGGAGGATCATGCATTAGTGGTCACACTGCAGTTAAATATCTCTAACCCTTCTTTGTCCTTTGTTTCTTGTTTATTGTTGTGTGGATGGTTGATCATTCATTGCTATAGATTAGGGTAGATGTATGTTTGCTTTGGTCTATTGCTTTGTCTTATTATGTTATGCCCTTGGCTTTATCCATCTCTTGACCTACCTTTATTCTGAATCTTAGCAACATATGTTCTTTATTTTAGGTATAGGCCTTGAAACCTATAGCTATCTTAGGGTTAGGGCTTCTATCCTCTAGAGTTACGACATTTGTGCTCCTTAGCACTTTTGGTATCTACATCTTGTGTGTAGGCCTAGATTTGATCCCCAACATTTGAGAACACAGGCGGGGATTCATCTTAGCCCGTCATACACTTTTATGTTAAAAATATCAAGCTTTTCCCTAGGCTAGGGCCCTCTATCTAGGTAAATTTAGCTTTAAAAAAATAGAACATTATTATTACGTGTAGAAGGCTCCCATAATTATAATTTACATAAGAAAAATAAATTGCATTGAGAAAAAACAAGATAAATTGCATTGGAGATAAATCAAGATAAACTTGAGCAATAATGTGTAGCCGTAGCTGCCACTTTTTCCTTTGTTGTAATTATAAAATCAGCTTCAAAATTATTTTGAAGTCTGCAGTTAAGTATAAATTTGAAGTCCAAAATACACGTCAAACTCTTTAGTGTCATCATGATCTTTCTACATAGGATTCTACTAATTTAAGTGGTCTAAACGACTAATATTTAATTGATTTACAAGTTCTCGTAGTAAGATGCTTTGTTGGCGTAATTTTCCAGTTCCCTTAAACCCTGGGACACAGGCTTTCATGATATTTGAATACGCCTTCTGTTTGATGCGTAAGATATCTTTTGCTGTTGGTATAAGGTTTCAATTTGATATATTAGTATCAATATTTGCCATGCATGAAAAGAGCTGTACCTTATACAAGTTGATTTGACTGTTCACAGATGTTTGGACTGTTTGCCGATGAAACACTATGTCCCCCAGGTTGTAATCTTCATAGCTGTTGCAAGTACTGAAAGATAACCATGCCTCTTCCATTGGTATGTCTCGTGCAGTCTTTGACTATTGCAATGCGAGAAATGCATGCAATAGAACATAAAACAACCACTCTAAAACTGCCAACAATGTAGATGAAAACCCAGCATTCTTGTTCAATGTTGATGTTCATTACTAAACTGATATGTCAGATAATAGGATTTTCCTGTGTTCAAATGATTGAAAGAACCCTAAATGTGGTTACAATTACCAGAGAAGCAGAACAAACGAGAAATATTGTATACTGAATTCACTCCATCTGGCTGTAATGTCCACACACACTCTAGTCAGAAGAAGAGTTACATTGAAAAATCAACATCTGCACTAAATTTTCAACTTAATATGTATGTCTTGGGGAAGTAGCCAATTCTTTCTTTCACAAATCATCACATTCACATCATTTCCTATTCTAAATTCTGTTCTGTTAATTAAAAAGTCTTCCTTGCTCTATTGTCTCGTGTTTTATCAAGCATGTCCCAAGTATTAAAGATTCATCAGTGACATGAGATTATATGTTCTGTCAAACGTTCAATATATTCGTTTCTGTTAATGCACTTATATTATCTAAAACCTACGCATTTAATGTAAAACAATTTGTATTTCCTTATTCATCACCGTAGGTCCGTAACATTGTCTACTGTAAATAAAATTGGTAACATGTGATACTCTAGGAAACAATGTCTAAGGGAGCTTAAAAATTTCTTTACTTTTGACACTTGTTTTCTATAATGTCTGAAAAAATTAATGGCTGTTTCTGACTATATAGACAAGTTCATAAGACTGATGAACCTCACAATATTTACAGAAAGTTTGGAGTTGGGTTTGCTACAGGTGCAGATGGTATTTATATGCATGCAATGAACAAACATTGAGCAATGGGACATTGAGGCCACAGCATAGGATTTGTCTAGATATATTATTTATTTTGCTAGCATCAAATAATCAAGTGTTCAATTTTACAATTTCACATCTTTCTGCAACTCTGCATCGTTGGATTTTTCATATATTTTTGTACCATGTGAAAAAAATTGATGTCTATTATTTGTTTCAAGATTTTGTAGAGGAGAGAAAGGGAAAAACATGGAGGATCAATGACTGGGGTATGCGAAGGTTGGCATATAAAATTAAAAAATCCACAAAAGCAAATTATATCTTAATGAATTTTGAATTTGGTGCTGAACATATCAATGAGTTGAAGAATTTATTAGACAAGGATGAGAGAGTCATCAGGCATTTGGTATTAAAACGAGATGCAGCCATAACTGACGATTATCCACCACCTCCAGCATTCAGGTCAATTTCCGATGAGGACGATGTGGATGAATATGATGATCAGATGGAAGGTGAATTAGATGAAGAATGGGAAGAAGTTGTTGAGGGTGATGTGGAATACGGTGACCTGGTGGAAGGAAAAATAGAAGAAGAGATTGAGGGTGATGTGGAAGATACGGAGATGGCTGATGGATATGATGACCAAGTTGAAGGTGAGGTAGAGGAAGATTGGGAAGAAGACAGCGAGGAGTTGGAAAGTACAGAACAGGAGGATGTGAAACAGTTAGCTCGGCGGTAGCTTTAGTCAATGATCATTATTCAGAGTTGACTGTACATTTTTGTAAATCACTGGATAGGCACATTTTCAGGGCCATGGAACTTGAGACTCGCCTTGTGGAGCTATGGTAGTTTATCTGGATTATAGGTATTTAAACTTCTATTGGCAATGATCCTTAAATCCAAATGCACAATGAGCTGCATAGTAATTTGAAAACTTCTGATAATGAGCCAAGCCGGTAATTGAATTACTGAAAACGTCTTGATGCATCTGGGTTTAGCAAGAAGTTTTGGTCACTAGTTACAATATAATTTTCCTCTGAAATGCAATCTATTTATCTCTAGGCTCCTTTGGATGCATTTTTTATTTTTTATTTTTATTGTTCATTGTATATCAAGGGTCCTTCTGAACCATGGATGTATAAATTTTGCACGTCAATGTCCTCTAAGGGGATGGAACTAGGGCCAGTCCCAAGAGATTCCATCTATTTTACTGTTAGACTGCATTGCCTCTTGGTGCAATAACATCAGTGGCTGAGATCAATAAGAGAAGAGCCAGGGTGATGGATTAATATATAATTGCAGTGTTAACAATTTGCTTAATTTAGTTGTAATGGAGGTAAGACAGTGTGTGAACCAGCAAGTATTTTCCTTGCAAATAAAAATATGAACAAAGCTGATGATATGAGGGAATTATTGATATGCAAATTGATGTACTTTTAAGAGAAGAAATCTATTCTGATTGTTTTAAATTGGATTTCTTTTGCCAATTGACCAAATTTTAACAAACTTGAAAAACAAAATCTAGATAAACTACCAAGATAAATTCTATGGCTTCATGTTCACCGTAATAGGTTTGAAAGATTTTTTTTTTTTTGATAAAAGAGACAGTATATGTCATGGTAATAAATATTTCAACGGGAGAGTCTTCCAACTATAAGTCTTGAACATTCAAGAACCCGCGAAAACCCTAAGCTCCTTGACTAAACACCAAAATTAGATACATATATCCCTGCAAACACAAATAACCATGACATTGTACATTCATTGTGGAGCATATTAATGGAGTTATGTGAGCACCATATCCATAGAAAATACAAGAACATGGTATAATCTAAGGTCCTCAAGTTTCATGTTATAATTTGAACACCATGAGAGCCATCTTGACAAAAACAGAACCTTCTGTCTATAAAATGGGATAGGTTAGGAGATTACTTCAGTGCCTTGTGAGCATTGCCAACATTATCCTCCCTTGTCATTGCTTTATTGCATTGTGGAGGTTGTTCCCATGCGAGTTTCGACCTCTACTAGGGCTATGGAGCTTTTGGCCGCAACATTTTGAAAGATTTAAAGAACTCAACTTCAAGGGTCTGTTAGCTTTAACTTCCTTTCACAACCTCCCCATCAGCCATTTGATGACATTCAGTATTTGAGTGGGCTTGCAATGTTGCCTTTGAATCGCTATCTTTATCATTTTTACTTTAGTAAATTTTTGAATATGTAAGTGTTGCTTTCAATACAAAAAGTTGAAAATTTCTCTTTTTGTGATTTAGAAGCATTTTTAATTTTATTTTGACCCACCTTTGAACAAATCCACTAACATTTGTAGCTCCTTAGTGACCACAAGCCTTCAAACACCCATTTCTTGCTTCTTGCTAACATTTATCATTGTATAGTTGCACTTTTCTTGATTTCGCAAGTTGTAAAAAGTAGTATTTCTTAACTCCGTGTAAATGGTAAGTCCTTTATTTGATTTCGATTACGTAGTCCTTCCCATTTTACTTTACATTACCTTATTAGAGAGACTTGATGTGGGAGACCACAAACAACTGGAAGAAGACCTAAGAATACCCTTAATTGAAGACTTCAATGATTCCACATGCTTGGTAGACCACAACAAGTGCAACTCCTATGCTTGTAGATCCCAAGTACCCAATGCTCCAAGTGTGAACTCCAAAGAAGAAATAGATTTCTATCTTCAAGACCTTCCAAGCTTTTAGAGTAGTTTTAGCGAGCACTAACAGACCAAATGTGTGATGGATGTGATTGAGAAATGACGCTCAACAACCTAGTATAAATAGCCTAATGAATGCATTAATATTCCATTCTACTCGACGGTATCGACCGTGGTCAATACCGTCGACTATGGAAGAATACTAACCCGTAGTGCCCCTCATGTTGTCGCCTTGCCGATCCCGCTCGTGAGCACTTTGTTTTGTGCCTCGATTTAGACATGAATTGTCTCATGCAATTTGACTTGATTTCATTGCAATGTTGGATCTCATTAATATGTTATTAAAAGCACTCTAATGGTAGCCGAGGGTAGGATCAATTAGAGAGACCGTAATGTTAGGAAATTTAGGGGATAAATAATGTTACAAATTATAAATCCACCACATTAAATTGCCGAGAATTATAGTTTATGAAATGTAGTAATTAAAACATAGATTAGGATGTTTATATTGCAGATTATAAAATGTAAACAACATGAAACAAAAAGTAAATGAACACAGTGACACAAGATATAAGTGGGAAAACCATGAAAGGTAAAAAACCCACTGAAAATCACTTATCTTTATTGAGAATTCAATTTCACCCAACACTCCCACTATTTCCAAAGATCCACTTGCAATTACACCTTCAAGAAGGGATTACAAACTGTTGAGCACAAGATAATACTTTTGAGAGGGGGGTGAATCGGTATTATGATATTATTTTAAACTTCAATACTTAAACTTAAATCTATAATCACGAGCAATGTGAATATATCAAATCAATCAAAAACACAAAACTTAATGCAAGTAGACACAAATATACGTGGAAACCCTTTCGAGAGAAAACCACGGAGAAACTTCTTTCTTTATATATATTTTCAAAACTTTGTAGGCACCAACCTCTGGAGACACCAATCCCCAAATTACGGTTTTGTAGGCACCAACCTACGGGAGCACCCACCCCTTTTGCTAAGCACCAACTCAAAGAAGAGACACCGATCTCTTCGAATATGAAGGTACCAACCTTCCTTACAAAATTTGCTTTCCACTTTTGAACTTGTTGCTTCCTCAACGAATAATGGAAAATTCTTCTTACTTTCATATTTGTTGTTCTAAAATTCTGCCCTTACGCTTCCTCTTCTTCTTCTTTTTCCTTAAGATATTCAACTTGAATCCATGCTTAATAAGTCTCATATGAATCTTCTTATATAGCCTTTCGTACCTTTTCGAAAAGACACATCGTTCCAACCGACACAACCTTTCCATTAACACAACTTAATTAAGTGCATTAGTCGGCTAAAACCAAAAAATAATTAATGCAGCCCATAATTATTAAATGCACATTAATCAATGCAATTAACCACTTGATAGGAGCGCTTGCCCCTCCTTAGACAAATCACTGTTATCATTAAATCGCTGCCAGCCATCATTAAATCTTCTTTTTCACCATAAAACATTGCATATGAACACCTTAAAATGCGGATATCTCTCTTATGTATAGTTGTGTATATCTCGCTTATACCATGATAATCCTCATGCAAAAACGCTTCTTTTCATGTATTTAAACTTTCGTTTTCTACCCTTCTATACTGCTGGTTATTTCCGTTACTTTCTACCATTTCCATCAATAATTTTGTTACTTTCTGATAGATTTCCGTTTACCAGTTCAACACCTCTTTTGACATCAATGACAATATTTCCAACAATCTCCCCCTTTGTCATTGATGGCAACCCCAAAAATATCTCCTCTTCTGTAGCTTCCTCTTGCCGTAGCTCCCCCTTACTACCATTCTCCCCCTTTGACATCAATGGCAAAGGGTCATCCTAGGAGCTGAAAAATTTGCAAAGTTTTAGCTCCCCCTTAACCAGTGCTACCCTTGACTCTTCAATGTAAAGATGTAAAAGAAATTACTCCCAGCTTATGCCGTAGATATTCAAATGTCTCCTTTGGAAGTGGCTTAGTGAAAATATCTGCTATCTGTTCGGATGTAGTGACATACTCCAACTTTACCTGTTTCTCTGCCACCTGCTCTCTTAAGAAGTGATATCTTATGGGAATGTGCTTTGTTCTGGAATGCATAACCGGATTCTTTGAAATACTTATTGCACTGGTATTATCACATAATATGGAGATGGGATGATCATACTCTACTTTGATATCCTTCAAGGTCTGCTTCATCCATAAAATTTGCGTGCAACATAGTACCGCTGCTATATACTCTGCTTCTGCTGTGGATAGGGATACAGAATTTTGCTTCTTACTTAGCCAAGATACCAGGCTGTTTCCAAGAAAAAATGCTCCTCCGCTTGTACTTTTTCTGTCATCTACACATCCTGCCCAATCTGAATCTGTATAAGCTGTCAATGTGAAATCTTTTCCTTTTGGATACCACAACCCGTATTCCATAGTTCCCTTTAGATATCTGAATATGCATTTTACAACTTGCACATGTGTTTCTTTCGGCCCTGCTTGAAAACGTGCCACCATACCCACTGCTTGCATGATATCTGGTCTGGATGTTGTCACATATAATAAACTCCCAATCATTGATCTATAGAGAGATTGATCAGCATCTGGAGATTCGTCATCTTTGCTTAACTTGGTTCCGGTGATCATCGGTGTGCTGACAGGTGCACACTCCTCCATACCAAACTTTTTCAACATTTCCTTCACATACTTGGTTTGGGATATAAATATTCCTTTATTAGATTGAGAAATTTGCAATCCAAGGAAAAAGGATAACTCACCCAACATAGACATTTCAAATTCCTTTTGCATGTCTTCTGCAAATTTTCTAGACATTTCTTCATTGTCTCCTCCAAAGATTATGTCATCCACATATACAACCACAATTAACTGGTGTTCATCTTCAGTTTTGATGTAAAGATTACTATCAGCATGTCCTCTCTTGAATCCTTGGTCCTGTAGATGTTGATCAAGCCTTGAGTACCATGCTCTGGGGCTTGTTTTAATCCATACAATGCCTTTTTCAACCTACACACATAATCTTCATTTTCTGATAATAGGAACCCTTCAGGCTGTTCTATGTAAACCTCCTCTTCTAAATTCCCATTTAAAAAGGCTGATTTGACATCCATTTGGTAGACTTTGAAATTTTTAAACACTGCGAAAGCAAGGAACATTCTGATTGCTTCTAGTCTGGCAACCGGAGCAAAAGTCTCTTCAAAATCAACACCTTCCACTTGAGCATACCCTTTGCATACCAATCTTGCCTTATTTCGAGTGACTTGACCATCTTCATTTAGTTTGTTTCAAATACCCACTTAGTGCCAATCACATTCTGACTCTTTGGTCTGGGAACCAGTTCCCAAGTTTCATTTTTCTCAATTTGATCTAATTCTTCTTCCATCGCCTTCAACCAATGTTTATCATGTCTTGCTTCTAAAAAGTTCTTAGGTTCTACCTTAGATAGCAGAGAAAAATACCCTTGCTCAGAAGCATTTGTAATTCTTCTTCTGGTTTGAACCCCGGTATCAAGTTCTCCAATAATCTGACTTTCATCATGATTTTTCTGAACGAAGCGAGATGGCGTCTTGGTATCCTGCCTTTCTGATTTACTCCACTCTTCAATATCTTCTTCTTCCTCTTGTTCTTCTTTCACAAGACTTGGTATTTCTAAAGACTCTTCTGAATTTTCTTTTGTCTTTAGATCCAGACCCTCATCCACTCTGACACTTGCACTTTCTATGATAGTCCGCAACCTCTTGTTATAACATCTGAAGGCTTTAATTTTAGTGGAGTACCCAAGAAAAATCCCTTCATTGGATCTTGAATCAAATTTTCCTAAGTCCTCTTCGGTTCTTTTAATGAAACATCTGCTCCCAAATACCTTAAAATATTTGACCGAGGCTGGTCTTCCTTTCCATAATTCATATGGAGTTTTGTCATGGTTAACTCTGATTTGCACTCTATCCAAAATATAAACAACAATACTTACCGCTTCTTTCTAGAATCTATCTGATAGCTTAGATTCATTCAACATTGTTCGAGCCATCTCTTGAACGGTTTTGTTCTTCCTTTCTACTACTCCATTTTGTTGTGGAGTTCTTGCAACTGAGTATTGTCTTTTAATTCCATGGTCTTCACAATATTCAATAAATTCATTTGACATGAATTCACCTCCACGATCTGACCTTAGACATTTTATCTTCAGCCCTGTTTCATTTTCTACTAATGCCTTGAAAGCTTTGAACTTTCCAAATGCTTCAGATTTTTCTTTCAAAAATGCTACCCATGTCATTCTAGTGTAGTCATCAATGAGTAACATAAAATAACTCTCACCTTGAATACTTTTCGTTCTGGTAGGTCCACACAAATCCGTGTGAATTAGCTCCAATGGTTTGGTGGATGAATACTCCTTTGTTTTGAATCTTGTTCTGGTCTGCTTCCCAAGCTGGCACTGCTTGCATAGAGTACTCGAAGGCTTTGTTATTTTAGGCATGTCCCGTATGGCCTGCTTATTGCTTATCTTCACAAGATTATCAAAATTTATATGTCCCATCCTTCTATGCCATAGCCAACTCTCCTCAACTTGACTTAGGCAACATTTTTCTTCTTTTATTTCTCCGAGCATATATAGATTATTTGCAGTTCGGTGGCAATCTGCAATTAGTTCTCCTGTATCTACTTTCCTTATTTCACATCCTTCAGCATAGAACTTAAGAGTGTGTCCCTGATCACACATTTGACTCACACTCAAGAGGTTATGTTTTAATCCTTCAACATACAAAACATTCTCTGTTTTGTTTTCCATTATCCAGGACTCAATGTACCTTTGCCAACGATCTTCATTTTGTAGCATTATCACCAAATTTTACTGTACCTTCATTTACTTTCTTTAAGGAGAGAAACTTACTTTTATCACCAATCATATGTCTTAAACATCCGCTATCAATGTACCACTGCTGTCCTTCATCTCGAGCATGAAAAGTTGTTTGAACGAGCATGGATTTTTCTTTGTCTAGCCCATCTTTCTCCTGCTTCCTTGTCCAGGATTTCATAGCCACCCTTTTCTTTGTATCTAAAGGCTTTGTCTTTTGATCTTGTCTCGAGTCAAACACACTTCTACAAAAGCGTGCTATATGTCCATAATTATTGCACTTGTAGCAGATAATGACTTCCTCGTTATAATAGGATAGCGGAGCAAACAAATTATAGTTCATATTCAACACTCTATGAGCAGATTTTGGTTTGTTCCAGGCTTCATTATCTCTCATTCGCTTTCTACACTCTATCTTTTTATGCTCATATATATTGTAATAAAAACAATAACCATGAAAGGAACTTTCGAACCTGTTCATATTCCTATGTCGTGGAGTAAATGGTCTTTTGATGCCGTTCTCTTTAACACCTTCCTTGTGGATGGAACTGGTCTTCGTAGTTTCCTCTTCCTTTTTACTTTTATTCTTCGTGACTTTGAATGCGGCTTCCTTCTTTGCTGGTTTATTAGACTCGGTCCTCATTTCATAAGCCGTCAGTATTCCATGTAGTTCGTCCATGCTTAGCTTGTCAAGATCCTTCATTTCTTCGATGGCAGACACCTTAGCATCAAATCTTAATGGTAAAGATCTTAAGACCTTCTGGACGATCACAGGTTCCTCAATCTTTTCTCCAAGCCCTCTTATGGCGTTGACAACTTCATCCACCCGCAGAAGATAAGCTGCAACATCTTCCTCATCCTTCATTTTTAGGCTCTCAAATTTTCTCCTATGGGTTTGAAGCTTAGCTTTTCTGACCTTATCATCACCTTCATATATTGTTCGAAGTTTATCCCATATTTCCTTTTCCGTGTCACATTGCATTACCTTGACAAATTCGGACTCTGACAGACCACACAAGATTGCATTCATCGCCTTGGCATTGTTTTCAAAAGCCTTCTTACCGGCTTGGTCTATTGGCGGAGTTGATGGAATGATATATCCGACCGCTACTGATTGCCAAATATCAAACCCTAGTGCCATCAGATAGGTTCTCATTCTTATGCTCCAAAATGCATAGTTTGTTCCGTTAAACAACGGAGCCTTGTTCGAGGAAAAACCTTCTTGTACTTGACTAGCCATATGTGCTCCCGAGATCTACCTTCCAACTATTAGATTGTTCCTGAAGGAACCTGCTCTGATACCAATTGTTGAGCACAAGATAATACTGAGAGGGGGGGTGAATCAATATTATGATATTATTTCAAACTTCAATACTTAAACTTAGATCTATAATCACGAGCAATGTGAATATATCAAATCAATCAAAGAACACAAAACTTAATGCAAGTAGACACAGATATACGTGGAAACCCTTTCGGGAGAAAACCACGGAGAAACTTCTTTCTTTATATATATTTCTCAAAAATTTGTAGGCACCAACCTACTGGAGACACCAATCCCCAAATTACAGTTTTGTAGGCACCAACCTACAGGAGCACCCACCCCTTTTGCTAAGCACCAACTCAGCAAGAGACACCGATCTCTTCGAATATGAAGGCACCAACCTTCCTTACAAAATTTGCTTTCCACTTTTGAACTTGTTGCTTCCTCAACGAATAATGGAAAATTCTTCTTCTTACTTTCAGATTTGTTGTTCTAAAATTCTGCCCTTACGCTTCCTCTTCTTCTTCTTTTTCCTTAAGATATTCAACTTGAATCCATGCTTAATAAGTCTCATATGAATCTTCTTATATAGCCTTTCGTACCTTTTCGAAAAGACACATCATTCCAACCGACACAACCTTTCCATTAACACAACTTAATTAAGTGCATTAGTCGGCTAAAACCAAAAAATAATTAATGCAGCCCATAATTATTAAATGCACATTAATCAATGCAATTAACCACTTGATAGGAGCGCTGCCCCTCCTTAGACAAATTACTATTATCATTAAATCGCTGCCAGCCATCATTAAATCTTCTTTTTCACCATAAAACATTGCATATGAACACCTTAAAATGCGGATATCTCTCTCTTATGTATAGCTGTGTATATCTCACTTATACCATGATAATCCTCATGCAAAAACGCTTCTTTTCATGTATTTAAACTTTCATTTTCTACCCTTCTATACTTTGCTGGTTATTTCCGTTACTTTCTACCATTTCCGTCAATAATTCCGTTACTTTCTGACAGATTTCCGTTTACCAGTTCAACACCTCTTTTGACATCAATGACAATATTTCCAACAAAACCACCTCGTACATTCGCTCATGTGTTTTACACCATTCACATCATGTATCTATGATCAACTCACACATATAGCTCACATTCATATGTCACACTTGATATTTCACATGTGTGTCCCCATATGTCGATCTCTAATGAGATCACCTTGTTTTATACAAGGTGGGTGACCTATTTTGGGTCACTCTTATATTTTAAACACTTTTGACAAAGTAGTAGCGGATCCGCCATGCTTATATTTTAAATATAAGCTATAAACAAAAAAATATATAGTCTTTGGTGGGTTTTTAAACAAGTAGTTTCTTGCTTTATACTATAAACCCATCACTCCCCCTTAATGTTAAGCGAGGAAACATGCAAATTTTCCTTTCCACATTAAAAACAAGGTTGTTCCAAATAACACATGGAAAGTCATCTTTTGGTACAAAAGGAATTACAATCCATAAATCATCAAGTGTTTTGGCTAGCATACAACAAAAAACACTAGTTCTACGGATTTGTAACTCCGTGATATACTACATTAGTGCCAAGGTTCATTCTTTGTAGTATTTCGTGGAATTAAACAAGTCGCAAAACCAAATGCAAGTGTCGTGTAGATTTTACAGTTCAGCGATGCACTACAACAATGTCTCACATGTTTTTTAACTCTGCGGCACACTATCGTAGTGTCCCACTAATTTTACAACTTTGCGCTACACTATTGTAGTGTTTTCCGGGTTTTGCAACTCTGTGGTACACTACTGTAGTATGCCATAGGTTTAAGCAAGCCGCGAACAATTGAAACAATGCCATAGGTTTTAGAAAAGCCGTGGTACACTGCTTTAGTACTCTGCAAACTTCAAGAAGCTGTGACACAAAGCAAGTGTCTCGTGGGTTTTGTAAAACTCAAAGTACACTGGAACAAAGCTAATTCTCAAGATAAAGTGATTAAGGATGAAGTCTTACATAAGATCATGGAGTTTTTATAAAACAAAAAATCTCTCATATCTAATGCTTCACTAGGGATTACAAGTAAACTTCACATAACATGACAATTTACTTAAATAAAATGGAAATAGTCTAGGGAGTATCCAATTTTGACACAATCAAGTTGTTAAGAGATGAAATTACATAAGAAAAAACATGCAACATGCTCATTTCTTATTTCCCCTCAAGGGAAGCTTTGAAAGGCCAAAACTCATGATTCAGAGGTGAAGATCAATGTCATTCACATGATCATAAGAGCTAAAATATGAAATGCCCAACATAACATGAAATTTGCAGAACTTTGGAGCACACAATGGCTTGGTAAAAATGTCTGCAACTTGCTCTTCAATGGAACAAAACTTGAGATCTATGTCACCATTGAGAACTTTCTCCCGATGAAGTGCATATGGATTTCAATATGCTTGGTTTTTTGATGTTGGACTAGATTGTTTGTAAAAGCAATACAACTTTGGTTGTCACATAGAAGAAGTGTTCTTCCTTTGACGCCCATGTGAAATTCTTCCAATAGTCTTTTGAGCCACATAATTTCTTTGGTTGCTTCTATAACACTTCTATACTCTGCTTCAGTAGAAGAGAATTATTGTTGGTTGCTTTTTGCTGCTCCAAGTTATTGTACCTACATCGAACTTGAACACATATCCAAAAGTAGATTTTCTATCTATAATATCATTAGCATGGTTAGAATCACAATAACCAAATAAAATTGCATTATCACAAGAAGAATAACACAAACCATAATTGATTGTTCATTTAATATACCTTAAAATCTTTTTGTCATTTTCAATGGTCCTCATAAAGATTATGCATGAATCTAGAAACAATTTCAACTGCATAGGATATATCAGGTCTAATGATAGTTAAATAAATCAAACTACCAACAAGTTGTATACATAAGGTATGATTAAATTTATCACATGAAGGTTTTGAATCTAAATTAACACCAACTTCCATAGGAATAGAGACATGCTTACAATCAATCATATTAAATCTTTTAAGAAGATTAGTAACATATTGTGATTGAGATGCAATAATAGATTTGTGACTTTAACAAATAACCATGCCTAAAAATGATTTAATAGTCTTAAATCAGTCATTTCAAACCATTGTCTTAATTTATCTTTTATTTTAAGAATCAAATTCTTATCACTAATAGTAATCAAGAGATCATCAACATACAAGACAATGATAATAACATGATTGTTTTCAGTTTTAATGAATAAATCATTATCAATAAAATAATTATTGAAACCAAGCTCTTGAAAGAAACTATTTATCTTAGCATACCAAGCTCTAGGAGCTTGTTTAAGACCATACAAAGATTTATTAAGTTTACAAACATATAATTCTTTGTTAGGTTCTTCAAATCCTTTAGGTTGATGCATATAATTTTTTTCTTTCAAGTCACCATTTAAAAAACATTTTTGACATCCATTTGGTGAATCTCCCAACCATGTTGAGCAACTAGAGCTAGAAGGATTCTAACAGTGCTCATTTTTGCAACAGGGGCAAAGGTTTCAACATAATCCAAACTAGGTTTTTGAGTAAACCCTCTAACAACTAATCTAACCTTAAATTTGTCAATCTTACCAACAAAGTTATATTTAATTTTATACAACCATCTAGAACCTACAATGCTTCTTTTAGGAGGAAGAGGGACTAATTCCCAAGTTTGATTCTTGATTAGAGCATTGTACTTAGCTTCCATGGTTGTAATCCATTTTAATCAAAGTCGAATTCTTCAAAAGATTGAGGTTCAACCTCATAAATAGTTGCCAAGACATGATAAGAATGTTGACTATGGATCATCTTTCTCAAATCATTAAGCTGAGAATTTGAAACCAAATTTTTAGCCCATACAAGAATTTTTGACTGAGACAAAGATTGAGAAGACTCCCCATCAAGGTCTATATCCTTTATGTCGAAGAAAGATGATTTGTCTTTTGTAAGTCGGTTTCCATAATGTTCGAGGAAGGATTATTAAATTGAAGAGATTCAAATTTAGGAACCAGAGAGGATGGAATAAAGGAAGCTTGACACAATGGTTTCTCTAGAACATGAACATTCATATTCTCTATAATCACATGTTTGATTGGATCATACACTCTTAATAATTTTGTGCATCCATCATACCCAAAAAAATGCAAGAGTAGGAGGTAGGATCAAGTTTTTGTCTTTTGATTTTAGGAATGAGAAGGGAAGCAAGACTACCAAATATCTTAAAATGAGAGATATTAAGTTTTTGTTTGGTCCATACTTCATGAGGTGTAGTTTGATGCAAAGCTTTAGTAGGAATTCTATTTAGAATATGAACAACAATGTTCATAGCTTCATCCCAAAGAAACTTAGGCACATTAGAAGCATGAAGCATGGTCCCAATCATTTCTATGATTGTTCTATTATATGTTAGAAAAGATTAGTTAGTGAATATAAGAAAACAAAGAAATTGTTCTCCTATGCTAATCCTTCCAACAATACCTCAAATTGAGAAAGAGATGGAAAGGGGGAGAGAATCAATACCTACACTTACCAAGAAGATGTAATGCTCCTCCTTTGTTGTGTTAGATTTGCTCATGGATGGTGTTGATTGCTTGATTTTGTGGAGACACTTGGGCAGCACCTCCCCTTGATTGCTTGGATTGATTGATGCTTGGATGATGATTGATAGATTGGATGATTGAAGAGGATAAGAGAAGAGATTCGTTATAACCTTGTGAGATCTTTCATCTTCTTCTCTCATGGAGGAGGAGAGTTCAATTTATAGTTTGTGGTAGGGAGGATGGATGGTGAGGATTGATCCAAGTGGGATGAGGATCAATGGTTGGAAATTGAGGAGAGGATTGGAGGATTCTAGAATGGAGAATTCTAGATTTTGTGAGAAGCCTCCATTGAATTTAAAATTCAATGGAGAGTGGAAGAAGTTTAGAGAGGCTTATAGAAATAGAAGCCTCTAGATTTAGAGGTAGAGAATATGATTAGTTTAGGATTAGATTAGATTAATAAAATATGATTAGGGATGTGATTACATGAAGAGGCTAGGTGTAGAGTAGGTGGGTAGGTAGGTGTAGAGTAGTGTAGACACTAAATTATGCACTTTGGGTACATTTCTAGGTCCTAGTCACATGCCATTATTCATATGATTCTTAAGCGAGAAAAGTACTAATTGACCAATGTCTTTAGCCTCTTTGTTTTTTTCTAGTCTCCTTCTTGGTATTACCCTCCTTTTTACTTAGTCGACTTTTGACACTTTGGTTTTTATGAGTTTGGACACCAACGCCTAGCCAAGACGCCAACACCAGTGCCCCCATCCCCTCCGGGTGCTCCAACCTCTTTGTATCTTTCTCGCATATTTTGGTTCCTCTCTAGCTATTGGGCATCTTTATTTCTTATGATTCGACCTTTTAGTGGTTAATTATGGAATTCAAATAAGAGAATCATATAAATATAAAGCTATGTGACTATTATGAAGTACCAAACACTAAACATCTACTATTACCACCTAAAGTTGCATCTAAGAGATTCATTTCAAGCATCCATCTAACTCCACACAAGGGACAAAGGACTATTATTTCGCATACATGCATATGAGGGGAAGTTCATTTTTCCATGCACACATCTATCTACATTTTCTACATCTACCTATTGTTATCCATTTTACCCCGAAAAAAATGAACTTGGGAGAAATTGGACTTGAGCATTTGATTAGGATTTGAATGGAGAATTTAGAGTTTCGGGTAATTTTTCATGTTTTGGAACACTTGTAGTTGATTTGGGGCATTTGGATGTATTTGGTGCAATTTCCATCCTTTTGGGTTCTCACACTTAGCCAATCTAAGTCAAAATGGATTAAGATGAAAAAATTGGCTTTTGAGGCACTTTATTATGTTTTCCCTAGCTTCTCAATGATCTACTTGGCCTAATGACTTAGAAAAATTCAAGAAAAATGAGAAAAGGGTCAAGTTTTAATGTAATGTGGATAAATCAGATGCTTTGAAGGAACAGAGGGTGCGAGCTCCTTTGGGCTCGGGTTCCTTTAATGTTCAATTCGATCGATTTTCTAAGGGAGTTGGATGAGCCCTTTGTAGCGGGGAGTGCGAGAGTTTGGGACTCGAAAGGTACAAGTACCATGGGACGTGTGTTCCCACGGTCCATTTTCTTTGCAATATTAAGGTGGGGCAAGTTTATTTATGTGCGGGTGGATCGATGTTTGAAGGCCCAGAGAGCTCGGATGGAACTAGAGCCGTGGGGACATGTGTTCCATGCGGGTAAAACTCCCACAAAGCAAAGAAAGGCGGGCCGTGGAATTTTGGTGTGGAGTTATAAGGGTTATGGAGCACATAAGAGTGCAGGGAAATTGTTCCTCATGCGGAAACAAGTTCCCCACAAAGGTAAGAGATCCTTAGTCAATTGGAGGCGGTGGCATGTGTGGAGAAGTTGGCTATTTTAGGCCCCTATGTCAAGCGACAAAACCATATTTACATAATAATCAAAACACAAAACATACACAGACTCTATTGTTTAATCAAATTCTTACGAAATCACTTACAAATATATAGGAGATACTTTTCCTATTATCTTGGAAACCTCCTATAACAACTCTAACTATTGTTGATGAGTTGTTAAAACAACTCTCAACACACTCCCGTAATTACATTGATTGTTGTACCTCACAACTAACTTATATTTACATTTACATTTACCACTATAATGTAAGAACTAAAATAGTATTCCTAACCTTCCCCCTAGTGCGAATGTGGGGAAAACCTACCTTTGTACTTGCACATGCTCATGATCCGTGATTTTCACAAGATGATCACAAACCTCAAGGATGGTTTTGCAAACGGTTGATAAAAAAATGAGAATGGTGGTTTTACAATTAGTTTACCAAAACCAAAAGTGATGGTTTTACAAATGGATTACCGAAAACCAAGAATGGTGGTTTTGCAATTGGTTTACCACAAACCACAAATGAAGGTTTTCAAGTGGTTTACCTACAACCACATCATGATGTGCCAAGTACTATGATCATTCCTCATCAATATCTCACCACAGGGAATAACATAGGAAAATCTACTCACATATTACAAACAAATTGGAAACTAAAAATGGAGCAATGGATCATGTTCCCCCTCTCAATGAAATTTCCACTTATTCTACAAACCAAGAAATCCAGAATCACATACTAAATTTTGAAGCACACTACATGCAACTAAAAGTAAACACACAACAAAATGTGCCACCAAATCGTCCTACGGCCCCATCATTAGCGAATGACGAGAGGTCGTTGATTGACCTCCAACCTCCGATGCCTCCGTCCTCCGATGTCAAGTTGTTAGTTCAATCGGATGTGATCATGGGGCTCTACTACAACTCGAATGTCGGATTCCACCGAAAATGCGTCCATAAGGAAAATTTTATTTTATTTTTAGGACTTTTTACAATTACACATACAACAATGACTCACTTTTCGACTCTTGACTCTTAAGAACATGAACTATGACTTCTTACAATGACTCATAATTAACATTGACATGACTTGTACAACATTTAACACCAACATTGACTTGATTATTGATATTGACAATATAATAATAACCACTTTGACTATGTGATAACATTTATAAAACATATAGTCTTAAAATAGTGAAGCTAACAATCTGTATATCTTTAGCTTCAAATACACTCTTGTATTAAAACATATTTGAATGTTCAATCTAAAGGATCTATAAAACTTAAAAAACAAGACTTACAATATTTTGAAACTGCATCTTGAGTGAAATAGAGGGTGAGATGAATCAGTGCAAGGATAGATGGAATAAATAGATGCAATGTTCTCGGGAGATAAGACACGTTGAAAACGTCAATGGCATAATATTAGGGCAAATTAGATTGCTATGTAAAGCAAACTTGCAAGTGGCGAAGAAAACCTCAATCCAATGTAAAATTATTCGAGATCCAGATCCAAATGCAGATGTGTAAAGAAAGATAAGGATTTAAGTAATGTAGTAGTCGAGTGAAAACTGAGATACAACCGCAAATGTTATGAATCCGTGACAAAAGCATTTGAGAGCCACGACTGGAAAATGGTAGAAGAATAGGCGGAACAACGCAAGATGTGAGAAACACGTTGAAGTGAATAATGAGAGAATATTGCGAGTCGTCAAGCCATAACTCGATGGTGAGCAATACAACAACACAAATGCAATTTAGAATAGAAAGCATCACATTTCTTTCCTGCTATTTCTCTTTTTTTCCTCAATAAACCCCATGCTGGAATAACTCGATTGATGACTCCAACTCTCAGGACAATCAATTTTGTCTCTGACTTCTGCTCAAAAGGAAACTCTACCCTTATTCTGGCACTTTAAGGTCTCCACACAGTCAATTAGATAGATGTGCATGTGTATGAGAATGATAGATCTTCAGAAGTCAGAACAGATCTGACGACTTTGTCTATAGACACAAGAAATCAATGGAGTGGTAGATTAAAAAACAGATCCAATTGCACTTCAAAAGTATGAAGATGTGGATATTTGATTATCAGCATGAGCCAAGAATATTTCTTAATGTGAACTGATTACTAATATTGAGATTGTCTATAATTTCCACACAAGGTGGAGTCTAAAATAACACAATCAATGAATTTTATTTCACATTCCAACGTGCATAAAATAACAACTTGATAGCTAGTAGATGTGAAGCCCCAAATTTGAAGAATCATCTCGATGGTCAAGACGATATAAGAAAAAGAGGGAATCTCTAAGATCAACACAAAATAGTTTATCGACTCTCATTATGGAAAACCTTGCTTTGATACCGGATCAAGTGGAAAACCATACTTACACATTAATCAAAATGCAAAACATACACAACCTCTATTGCTTAATCAATTTCATACGAAATCACTTACAAATATATAGGAGATCATTTTCCTATTATCTAGGAAACCTCCTATAACAACTCTAACTATTGTTGATGAGTTGTTAAAAAAACTCTCAACACACTCCCATAATTACATTGGTTGTTGTACCTCACAACAACTAATTTATATTTACATTTACATTTACCACTATAATGTAAGCACTAAAATAGTATTCCTAACACTATGATCTTCACGGTCCAGTTCCATCGTAACCCTAGGACCCGACATATCCGAAAACAAAGGAAAAGTACCTAGTGTATTGCGGATCAAAGTGGGTGGACTCCAGTAACACAAGGGCCAAATTATTTTAAAATGTTCCATGCGACCCCCTAAGACCCGCATTGACATATCTCTTTCCCACGTGCACCAAATCTCACAAAATTTATATTGTTGGATTTAGTTTTTCGAGCCCTTCAACATGAAATCATAAAAAATGGGAAGTTGGTGGATCAGGTGGATCAAAATCAAAGGAAATGTCCCATGTGTAAATGAACACATCCCGGGTAGGTAAAAGACATTAATGAAGGCAGGGGTCAAATTTCTTCTCCCACAAGGCACAATACAAGATGGAATGGGCTTGGTAGGGCCTCCCATCACTTTTTCGGGCCAATTAATGCCATTGGTTGGTGGTTAAAGTGGATCTCGTGTTTCTCTCCCTCTCTCTCATTCATTCTTCCATATATTGTAAAAGAGAGCTCATTTGTAAAGTTGTTGGACATTTTTTTATGCTTGCTCTCTCTTCTTCTTAGCTAGTGGGTGGTTGTAGAGGTTCCAAGCCTCATTTTTGAGCTCTGTAATGATGAATCATGCCTCTGTTCTTCAATATGATGTATTGTGCAACACTTTAGAGCAATAAAATTATAGTTTTGTGGTTATTTCTCTACCCTTTCTTGGATTTTCTTGTTTCCTCTTGCCTTTCTTCATATTTGCAGGTAATTCTATGCATTTCTCTATTCTCATTGCAAGTTTAATGATTTGTGCTTAATGAAAATGGTATATTATATGTATTTTGGTCTGTGATGCTTGTCCATCCTCTCCATGCTCATCTTTTTCCATTTTCATGCATTGCAAATTTTCCAAAACCCCCTTTTTCTGGTGTTATCACCTTTTTAGTGTAGGATTTCCTCCTTTTACCCTTTCTCCTTCTCCCCAGGTCCCTTAGAAATCATAGATTTGGAGTAGATAGTTGCATTTCCTTAGGATTAGTTGTAACATTATATTAGGTAGACGAACCAACCTTCTCTCGGAGGTCCATCTTACGTCCGCAAGTCCCACTACTTGAGAGATGATCCAATGTTAACAAATTACATTGATAGCTCATGCACACATATGAAAAATAAGAGGTGCTGCAATTTTACACTAATAGTTTTCACATGCCTGGTGGGACAAGCACATGAAAGCTATACATTTCACAGTGTTCCACTGTAATATATTTGCCACTATGTTACCTCCACTAACAGCTTTGGCATGCTTAGTGGGACCACACGAAGTCATTTTTAGCAGGTGTGTATTCTGGTTACATTTCATTTCATCAATTTTGTGTGCTCTTGATGAAATCCTATACTTTGGAGGCACCTTCCAAGCACAATTGGCGACTCTATTGATCCAAACAACCCATTTCTAAGTTGCATACCTTTTCCTTTCATCCATTTCCATCCATTTTTATTTCCATATCTTTCATTTTTCTTCCATCCATGAAGTTGTGCAATCATGACTTCATTCTCATCATGGAATTCTCACTTGTAGATAGAGACCAATTCACTTCACCTCCAAACATACAAAATTCATCTATAGGTTATTATAATCCACCTCCGATCATTTTTATGATGAAATCAACAATATGCATACCCATGTGAGAAAGATACAAATCAATTTGGTCATTCACCAAACTATGCAATTGTTCCAGAGTAGGAGTATGCAGATTCGGGAGGCCATCTCACACCCAAAGATGCTGAGTTGTAGATGAAGGTTCATAAAATGGAGGAAAATATGGTACAAAATAGGGATAAATCTTAGTTGAAGGCATTCTAAATTGGTTTCAAGGTCCCTTGTTCATGGGTTGGCCCTATGCCAAGACATTTCAACCATTTGCGAAGCTTTGAATTTCCTGGTTGAGATGCTTTGCCACAAATTACAAAGTGGATTGAGAAGATGGAGGCTTATGAGTCTAGTGTTAGGTAACCTTATCAATGGGAAAATCCTACACTACCACCTCACAGCCTTCCCATTTATCTTCCTCAACCTACTCCATCTCATCTTGAGTTTCACATCTCTAGCTTCTTGAATGCTACATGAATTGGAAATTCCCCTTCCCCATCTTCTTCCCTTCCATCCCACCTCTAATTCTCTACCATTTTCCCTCCCAAATTCACATGTCCTCCACAAGAAAGTATTCCACCTCCTCCACCATTTGAACCTTTGAAAAAGAAACCAAGGGCTTAACCTTTCTCTCACTTTACAAAATTAGATTTGCATGTGCCCGAGCCTCTGAAAAAATCAATTGTAAATCATGAAGTATTGGAGATTGACCAAAAAACTGAGGGCGAAATTTCTTGGTTACCTGAAGATCCATTCCTCAGTAAACAAGATTTTAAAGACTTCGTGGCAGCCAAGGTTGATTTCCATTCTTCTGAACAATAGGGGGCACGTGCATAGATTTTGAGGAACAAATTGAGAAGAAGTAAGACAAAGAAGATTAGATTCAGAGCTTCAAGGATTGGAGCCATGAGTTTGAAGAAAGAAAGGTTCATCACCTAGAACCTAGAAAAAAACCTTCTCCATCTTTTCCATTAGCTAAGGTGAGTCCTATTATGGAAAATCATGAAATACTTGGTAGAAGAATGGACTGATTCTAAGAGCATAATGGGAGAAGAATAAGAAGTAACCCAACCTACTGCTGCAATTCCTCCTATTTTCATTGGAAAATTATAACCTAGGGAGGCTGAAATCAAAGGGCTACAAGCAAAGGCAATGAAGCTTCCAAGTGAGCAAGAAATTTCAATAGAATTCAATGATCCTTTCGCACGTGTAGAGCTTGTTACATTTTTGGAAGGTTGCATCAATCCACAAGGACATCTTCAAATGATGCAACCATTCACAAGGATCTTCATGCAAAGGAGGAGGAAAATCAGATTTAGAGGCCTGGATGAAGAAGAGATCATAGGAAGCTTCTTGCTTTCTTTTGATGGTGAAAATTTAGATCATTCTTCCACTCCATCTTTTTCTGAATTGGATTTTGTGGATGAGTTTGATTTATCAAACTTCGTGTTTGAGGAGGAGGAGAACAAAGATGATGACATAATTGCTAAATCAGTCATCTTGGAGGAGGTAGTTTTGGAGGATGTAGAGCTATTTGTAGAAGAGGTAGTATAAATTCCAAATCATCTTGCAAGAAGCTCCATTTGGGAAGAAAATATGCAGGAAACCCATATTCATGGGGAAGAATTTCAAAGGAGTGGGAAAATCACAAATCAACCTGTAGACACCTAAAATATGCTTACACTTAGCATTTCCTTCAATTAAACCGATTGAAAACACTTCCTTAATTCCCCATTCTTGGCTCCATTCTTGGATGCCCATTCACGACACTTTTTCGGTCATATTCCTCCTATAATCAACTAATTGGGTTAATATCTCTCTTATTAGCTAGACATTACTCCTTTCTACCATTAAGAACCTCCCAAGTTCTCTTTGAACCACTTCGGCAGTTCCCTAGGCTATCTATCACCACAAATGGTTAATCATACTCCTTCTAACTCTCAATGAGTCTCTAATCACTCACTAATCACACTTAACTAGCCTAAACCTAGCTTAACTAAGCCTAAAGCATGTTTATCCTAATCTAATCTAAAAGTGATTTTGGCTTAGTTTAGTCCCACATGCACCCAAAGTTCAAAGTCTTCCATTTGGAAAACTATAAATAAAAGGCTAAGCCTATTCACTTACACCTTCACACTTAGGATATCTTATTAACACTAAGAACACCTAGCTTTGGGATTCCATTTGTATTAGCTTTAAGCTAATTAGACATTTGATCTTAAGCTTACCCCCTCCATTGATCTTGAGCTAATAGCCTCCATTTGCATCCATAATCCAAGTTTAAGTAATATGGAGAGAACCATTGGCCTTGAAGCCATTAATGGTGAGACTCCATTCTTAAAAGCTTGAGAACCATAAACAACTAATCACCCCTTTGATTGCTAAATTGATCTTTTAGGTTCAATTTCTTAATTAGTAATCTAAAGAGTAGAGAGTAGCTTTATCATGTTAGTTTAGATTTAATCTAGTTCATACAATGGTAATGTCGAGTCTTGTTTAGCTCTTATCATGATGGTTCAGAGTAGATTAGGTTCATGCTTTGAGGTTATATGTTTTAGCTTCATTTCCATAGCATATCTAATTTATTCATGAAAACATGCATTTTCAATTTCTGCGTGCCTTAGTTTCTCGCATATTATCTTGGTTACTATCATTGATTTTATCATATTTTATCAAAACACGGGGGTTGACATTCGCCAAGGAAGTTAACACTTCTTGAGCCAAATTTTTCGGGCAACCCCCATCTATCATTTAATCCATTTCCTCTTAATCATTCTTATTTTTAGATTATCTGTTTGCAACGATGATCAATTACTTTTGTGCCCGTTCATCCACATCAAGATTCGAGGTACCTTAAACCCTCCATTTTTCGAGTTGTTTAGCTTTATTTAGTAGCTAACATCATTAATTTGAATCGAATGAGAAAACTATAACAAAACTTAGATCAAGATAACCTTATAAATATAAAGTTATGAGACCATAATGAGGGGTCTAACATCATTCACTACTATCATCCATCTAGAGTTGCATCCATGTATTTAATTGGAGATCACTTGCATCCACATAGGTCCATCATCAAGGCACAAGGCTAAGACATCTGCATCACACACTTCATAGGGGGAGGATTCTATTTTATTCCATGCACACATACTATTACATTTTCTACATTTAGTTATTGTTTGCTACTTCACAAAGTGCGACTAACACAAGAGCACCTAGGGCACATTATGCACACACTCACCAAAACTACATTTGGGTCTGAAATGTAGTGCAACACTCAGTTAGTAAGCCCACTGTTGTGGCAGTGAGGTCAGTCTGACCCATTCATTTGCATCTTTATTTTTTTAGGGTTTTGATACTTCTTTTGGTCTTTTACGCAGGTCTTCACATCATCTTGGATTATTGGCGACACTCAATAGAAGACAACAAATCGATGTGATAAAAACAGGGTTTTTGACCACCTCTCAGCCATGTGAAGATCTGTTTCAATATTTTACACGAACAAGGCACCCATTTTGCACTGACAGTGCCCGCATGCACCCCCATCCTTCTCCAGGCGCTCCAAAGACATCTAGATCATCCAGATCCATCTTTTTGAGACTTCGCACATTTGTTCATGCTTCTAGATTTTCTAGTCACTACTACTGAAACTAGGTTTAACATTTTCCTTTGCATAATTATTTAGGTCATTTACATACTTCCTTTACTACATTTATTTACTTTATTTACAACTGTCCATAACTTAGATTAAATATCCTCACATATTACTTTATTAGTTAATTTTAGTTAATCACCTTGTATCAATTGCTTGATTCACCCATCTTGCCAAGAGGCTCTTTGAAAGGTTGTACATGTTAATCGCTGCCTCCCTCTTGATACACCACCTTCACAAATGAGTTCCATATTTGATCGTCTATCTAATGACTCACTTGTCCGAATTCCAATCAATATTCCATCTTTGATTCATTATATTGTACCGAGTGTTGCATTTTTTATTTCAAGATAAAATTCAAGCTATGGAATCAACAATTATATCTCTTAAATATGAAATCCAACATCTTAAGGATGCTTCTCAGACTCCTTCTAGTTCTTCTTCTCATTATATGTCTTCTACATGTTTTCATATCAGTGAACCTCAAGTCTTACCATTACCAACACCTCTCAAGTTTGATCACAATACTAAGCAACATGACATTCTTACTGCACTCCTTAATAATCAATTAATCAACTTGCCATCTACTCATTTCTATCCTCCTTATCGATTGGTCAAATATCAAGGTCTCCCATTTTGTGCTTATCATCGAATCAATGAACATAATGAAAATGATTGTTATGCTTTACAATGAAGAATCAAACATCTTGAGCATCAAGGTTTTATCTCATTCATCTGCACAACGTTCTATTACATGGTCCTCTCCACTTGTTACAACTCAATGGGTTCCTAAATATGATTCATCTATGTCTAATGAGCATCATGCCATCGGTTCTAAGGTTCCTTCCATGGAAACTCAAACGCCACCTAAGAAATCGCCTCTCATAATCAATATAACACCTCCCCCTCTCAAGTCATCTACGACATTACAAAGTCAAACTACACAACTACCTCTCAAAATCAGTCCACCTTCTTCTCCTATCAAGTCTTCTACAATGTCACCATTAGTCAAGATTTCTCCCCATCCTACTCCACTTCCATTTCCAATTCATTTTGTCAAATCAACTACTCTCTGACCGATTATCAAGACACATTTCAAACTATGTCACCATCACATGGTCCTATTGTTGCTTTTACTTAACATTGTGTTGGCTCTTCCTCTTATCACGACACAAACAACACTCTCCCACAATGGAAAGGTATCTCTCACATCACTGCATATATCTCCATCATTGGCACACTTGGGGGCATCATGATTACTTCCCCCTCTTAACATTATCGTGTCTCGCAATTCTGCTATTACACTCAATGCTTCATCTTTCATCTTTATGAGCATCATTACACACCCTTTGATACACTTGTATCATCATTACCCGATGACACACTCTCATGCTTTGGTTCACACTTGACTGTTGAGGGAATACTATATACATGAACCTCACACACTACACACTTCACACTTTGTGCATTCATGGGATCTCTTTCTCGCAGCTTCTATCACACATCATATGCACTGCACACTATACACATTCACACTATATATTTCTTGTATCTACTTTTACATACTTGTGCTCATTTCCCTATGACACACTCTAGTTCCATGGTTCATACTTGACTATTGAGGGTCTCAATCTGAAATGAACCTCACCACACTCACTCACTCATTACACTCTACACTTATATCTTTCTAGCACGTAATTCAAACCATTTCCCAATGATGCACTCTTGATCTATGGTTCATTCTCGATCTACGAGGGGGAATGTATAAATGAACCTCATCTCATGCATACTTATTCACATTCACTTGGGGCACACGCAGATCCTATCACATTCACTCTACATTCCATTCCATCTCACTCACTACATATTGCATATCTTGGTCGCATTTACTCTTGCTTTCTTATGCTTACATATACACTTTGTTACACATGCTAAACTTATAGTTTGTATGTCATTTTATTTCTATATATAAACATACACATTCACTTTCCTTCTAGTCGTGATAAAAAACTCTACACAGATCGTTACACGTAACATGGATGCTTGGTGCGTACCTCATCCCGCCTCACAACAAACTCCTAGAGCATCCACTTTCATACAAATCACATGTGCTATTGTTTCAATTTATAATATTTTCTATTTCATACTATCATACTACTACATCGATCATATAGGCTTTGAAATACTTTCTATTTTTCTAATATGCTAACGAGTGTTTCATGTGAAGCATTTGTCTTACATGTCTATTTTATTCCATGGTTGTTTGATACATTGTTTGCTCTTCTGTTTTCTCTTGTCTTCCATTGTTCGCCATTTTTTGTAGGCTTTTCCTATACATTTCTTATTCACCGCTTGTATGCTTTTGGATGCTTCATATTCGATTATCTTGCGACATCATTAGTGATGTCCCATGTTTGAAACCCACTTTTCGTTGTCTATTCTATCTGCACTATTACGTGTTTACATTGTCTTCTTACGTGTTAGCTTACACATTGCTTTCTATATGCATGTGTGAATTATTTGCAATAACACTTGTTTCCTATCCAATTTTTTTGTGTGCCTTGGTTTATACCAAGCTCACTATCTCCCCCGTAGGGCATCAATTTTAGTTTAGCGGTCGGTCCTCCTTTGGGCCGCATTCTCCTAACGGAATCACATGCACCCTAAATGAGGGGGCATATATTGGGTGAATCAATCACTCCATTCAACATTATACAGCTACAACACAACATAGTTCAAGACAATATAACATAGTCTTGAATGACAACAACGACCCAAAATTTGACTTGGGTATTCAACACAACACAAACACCAACACCTAGCACTAGACAGTGTAGCTTGGGCACACCCGACCCTTCCCGGCACCCCGACCCTTCCGGCACCTATGACTAGGGGTAGTTACACAATTTTTCTCGATTAGCACAGTTCACAACAATTTTCATAGTGGATTTACAAGACACACACAATCCTTCAACACTCGACATGCATGCATTACACCTTTTCTATGGATCAGAATGGATTGGATTTACACACACCATCTGTAGTGGTTTTTATACTTCAGGAAGCAGTCAAAGGTTGGAGAATAACACTAGACCTTTCTCCCTACACTTCTTCCGCACTTGGTGTGAGATTGCCTAAAAAAACTCCACTTAGCACAATTGATGTGAGATCACCCAAAAAACGCGTTCTTCTACAACATCTTCAGGATCCTTTATATCTCTTTTACTCATCACGGATCAGGTGCACATGTTCCTTTTGCATTTTCACATACTTTTTACACACTTTTTACTCATTTGGATCAAATTTTTCATATACACACAGCTTTATTATTCGCTTTCTTTTCTCTTTTTAGGTCCATCCTTATGGGAAACAAAAGTCACATCATCAAAACACCAAAAACATCGATAATAGGTACAACACGACATGGTACACTCACACGCTTTCACCCCTAGGGTCACTTCCTCTTCTCTAGCTTTCACACTTCATTTTTATCACTCCACGTTTTTCTTGTCTCCTCGGCACACTTTTTTCCATCAATCTACATGGTTATTAGGTACACATCTCTTATCTACTTTATGTTATCAAGCATTCGCTCAACAAAATAAAGTAGGGAAAATGTAGACACTAAATCACGCGCTTTGGGTACATTTCTAGGTCCTAGTCACATACTACTATTCATATGATTCCTAAGAAAGAAAAATACTAATTAACCATTGTCTTTGGCCTCTTTGCTTTCTTTCTTGGTCTTACACACCTTCTTTATTAGTCCGACTTTCGACATTGTAGCATTTTTCCGAGTCCTGGACACCACCACCCACCCAGATGCCAACGTCATGCACTCATGTCCCCTCCGGACGCTCCCGACCTCTTTGTACCTTTTTCGCATCTTTTGGGTCCTTTCTAGGCATTGGGCATCTTTATTTATTATGAGTAAGCTTTTTAGTGGTTTAGTTACAAAATTTAAACAAGGGAATCATATAAATACAAATCTATGTGACCATTATGAAGGATCAAACACTAAATATCTACTATCACCACCTAAGGTTGCATCTAAGAGCATTCAAGTATCCATCTATCTCCACACAAGGGACAAGGGACTGCTATTTATGTATACACACATAGGAGGGGAAGTTCATTTTCCATGCACACATCTATCTACATTTTCTACATCTAGATATTGTTTGCTATCAAGTGCGACTCACACAAGAGCTACCTAGGGCATGATTCTACACCCACATATGCATAAGTACATGGAGTATGAAATGTAGTGTAACGCTCGGATCCTAAGTTCAATAATTCTAGTGACCGTGGGGTAAGTCTCGACTCCATATATGCATATTTTTATTTTTAGGATTGATGTGTTTTGGGGTTTTTCAGGTTTTAGGTGAATAAAAATCAAGTACATCGACATACAAGCGATTAAAGGTGACATCCAAACATCTTGCGACCCTTAAAAATTGAAATTTTGAGGTTATGAGGAGTGAAAAGCACCCATAGGAGGTCCAGAGTGCCCCATGCACCCCCGACCTGGTCAAGGCACCCGAGTCTAGGAAGATCCCGCAATCACATAATTTTATGAGCCTGGGTATGAAACTTTCCTCCTCTTTCTCATCAATTATTTAGCTTGACATAGTCCATGATTATTTGTGAATCAAATAAATTTCTTACCCTCTCTCTTACAACTAATGTTTCATATTTTTCTAGCTTACTTGTTTGGGTCAAATCTACACTTTATTGAATATTTGTATCTCGTGTTGTTACATATTTAGATTTAGCATTTATTTATTTCAATATTTGCTTAATCAAGTAGGTGGGTAGGTAGGTGTTGGAATATTAAATTCCTATAAAATGATAATAAGGATTAAAGTGGGATAATGTGATATAATAATGAAATAAATGGATTAATGATGAAATGATGGGATATTAGATAAATGATGAAATTAATTAGGATAAAGGGTATATGCGGTAACGGGATTAATAATAATTAATCTTGTTATTAATTATTATAGGGATTAAAATACTGATAATGTTTGGATATTTTTGGGATAAATTAATCAAAATTAATTATGTCAATTTTAGATGTCTACATTTTTCCACTCTTTGAAGGTTTGTTGCGGAGTAATGAATGTTCTAAGAAAAAGAAGAGAATATGTTAGGATGGTGATATGATGCCCCCTCGAGGGGTTAGGCGAGGAGGATTGATCCAGGTAACCACTTGAAAATATGAGAGGCCCAAGTTAGTAGATGAGAGAGGATTAGAGGATGATAAGATTGATGAATATAGGATGCCCTAGTCAAGGGGTTAAGATGGAAGATTTGGGATTTAGATTTGAGGATGATGTTTAGATTTGATGATGTGGGATTTGAGGATATTACATTTGAGGTTTGATTGATTGGATAGGAAGATAGGGTATAGGATGTTGGATTTGGAGGATTAGAAGATTAAGGATGTTTGGATGAGAGAATAAGGATTGGTTTTGGATTGATTTGGATGATATGAAATTGATGAGGAGAGGATTGGGATGATGATTGATGAGAAATAATGTTTGAGTTTGATTGATAAGAGGATGTTAGAAGATGCCCCAACCAAGGGGTGAGGATTTTGGATGTTGGATGCGAGATGATAAGATTTGGATGTGGATATTGATTGATTGATTGGATAGGAGGATGAGGAGGTTAGATAGTTAGTTAAATGATGATGAGGATTAAGTGTGGATGATGATAATGCTAAAATATTATGATATAAGGGGGTGTGATACCATAAAGTGCCCATTGTTATCATCATTAACAATGTTATTGATGTGGCATAGAGAAAAATGCACCAAGGTATAAAGACCATGATGATTGAATTGCCAAATGCACGTGTCCTCATATCATTGGACATATTAATGCAAAAATATGGTCCTCATATCATCAAACCATGTGAAATAAGAAGAAACAAAAGAGGGATCATATCACTGGCCAAAATGTAAATGCAGAAAACAAACAAACCCACAAGCAAAAACACATATATTGTATTTTTTTGTTGGTGTAATTTTGTGATCTTTTAATGGATTTTTTTAATGTTTTGATTTTTAAATTTTGGATTGTTAGATTATTTGATGTTGGATGTTGAGATTTTGGATTTGGGATGGAGGGAATGGTTAATAATAAGTAAAATGAAAGGATTCGGGATGGGATAGCTCATGACGGGATACAAATTTTCTCCTATAATTCCCAAAGTGTGTTTGAGTAGGATGAAATGGAAGGATCGAGGGAAATTGGACATGTTGGATATGATAGGGATTGGTTGATAGGTTAGGATTAGATAGACTATGGGATTAAGATGAGGGATGTGGTAAGATGGGGGATATGGAAGATGATAAGATATGCCCCATATATAGAGTAGGATGGGAAGGGATGGATGTGGTGTGTCCCCAAGTATAAAGTAGTGTGGCCTATGTGGATGGATGGATGGGTTCAATTTTCCCCAAGTATAGGGTAGGATGGGAAGTGAGTGGTATCTAAAATGGATGATGCCCCAATGGATAGTATTAAGGATTTCCCTAGTCATGATGATGACAATTGAAAGGGACATGAGGAGGATTGGATGAAAAGGAAAGGATCATCATCTTCCCACATGTTGGGTTTTAAAATAGTACTTTAACAAACCACAATCAGGGGACAACAAGTCCCTCCTCTTTAATGGGAGAGGTTCCCTTATTAAAAGCAAGCAACAAAACTTATATACAAATGTACAACTTTCAAAGTGTGGATTCCTGATACTTTGAAATGTTTTATGCCCAAATATCATCAATACGAAATAATGGAAGAACTAAGGAGATGAGAGAGGAAGAAAATAACAATACTTTCAGAAATATAGATAGCAGAGTATAACCTTACACGTATTGATCAAAGGAGATGCAGAATGGAATCATTCACGTTTTTAACAAATATAATTTCACAGACACAAAGTTCCCAAAATCATATTAACAAGAACACAAAGTTTCTTATCATGCAAAGATGGATGATTCACAAATTCAAACAAGGAAAGAAGGAATAGCAGAGGAAGAAGTGGAAATTCTTCTATATTGATTAATTTCGAATCTATAACATTTCAAGAATGCCAAGATCCAACCACCATAATGACATGGAGAAGCCATTAAATAATCCTAAAAATGGTTACATTCGGTTTCTTGGTTCTTGCAGAAGCATTAATGGCAACAAAAATGATGCTTTGTAATGCAACCGTTAAACTTGTTTTGTAACTTCAAATATGAGTCGTCCACATGGAAAATATCTAAACTGAAGTGGGCCTGAGGACGCCTTTTTGTATTTTGTGACTTTGTAGAGATTTTGCATTTTTTTACATTTTGGCCCACCCATCCGCTTTTGATACGGGCTTGACACGTGGCTTTACTTGAGTGGGGACGGAGTCGCGGCTCACTTTTACAATTTTAACTCTTTTCAAAGAAAATCTCAAAAACTCAAAGTTCTCCACCGACCCGCCTCTCCACTTTGACTTTTCAATGGCAAAGTCACGACTTACTTTATACTTTTTACTTTTTCAAACAAAGCTGAAATCTTCAAATTGCTCCGATGAGCCCACCTTCCTACTTTGACTTTTCAATGCAGACATCAACACGTGGCTTCACTTGGTGCAAACGGGTTGCATTTCACTTTATAACTTTACGAGATTTTGGAAACAAAGGTAAAATTCCTAAAGAGTCTCGACAACCACCTCTCTGATTTTGACTTAAAAATGGCCACGTGTCCCTTTGTGGGCCTTAGGAATTCTTTTTTATGTTTTACGCCTTTTCGCCATAATGCCTCAAAACATAGGAAGGACTCACCTTTCCGCCTTCGCTTGTTTTAGCCAATCAGGATCCTTCGGGCCACGGGGCCAATTTGACACTTTTGCAAAAAAATAACAAAAGTGACAAGTTTAAAAGATAAACCTACCACGCCGCATCCAATCAAAGATGTCCACGTATCCATGGACTTCGGACAAAATTTGACACCCGTCATTCACGACTGTGGAAAAATAAAACTGAAAGGGAAAACCCCGCCGCTTTGTGCCATAATTTCAATTTTTTCTCCATGGAATGAGAAACTACAAACAATACCAGGCTCAACGTGATCCATAACCAAAGAGAAGGATTGACAACGACATTCAAATGAAGGAAAATATTTTCAAGCATCTAGATGGGGAAATAGAAAATACTTCAAACTACGAAGACTGAAGAATTTTCAAGCGAAAGGGTGAGATTAAAACCGAGCACCCACGACTTCAAAGCACGAATTTCTCCAAGGCACCAACTCAAAATTCACAAAACTTGACTTCAAAAAGAGGGGGATTTTGAGGGCAACAACAATTGGCTCTTTCTAGGGATGGCTTGGCTTGGAACAAAGAAACAAGGCAAGATCAAGAACTATAGAAAAACTCTGGGAAAGAAGACCAATGCCTTATCCATTGGGAAAATAGATTCAAAGGCAAAACCAATACATAAGACAACACACAGAAGGGAAACAAACCAAAACAGGGAAAGCCAAAAATAAAAAACTGTACATAATATACAAAAGGACTACCTAGTCACCTAGGACTTGAACAACTTCAAATATTTCCCACTATAAGGAAGTGGGAGAGGAGATCCATCCATATAATCCAAATAGAAAGAATTTTCTCCAGCAAAGTGCCTGATTTTGAAAGGACCAAGCTAAAGAGAATCAAACTTACCATGGCTTCCTTGAGGTTCATGTCTTTTGTCCCATAATAGAACAATGTCTCCCACTTGAAAATATCTGGGTCTAGCCTTCTTATCAAACAAAGCTTTCACCTTCAGTTGATGAGCTAGAGATTCTATCAAAACTTGCAACCTTTCTTCATCCAGCTTCTACGAGATACATGATCCTCTTGTCCAAGGAACTCGATAAAGCTTGAATCTTCAATAGCCTTTATTAAGTGCAAGGCTGGTAATTCCAATGTTACTAGTAGCTAAGATTCAATACCATACACCACTTGGAATGGAGACATCCCAATTGCTCTTTTGGGTGTAATCCTATCTACCCAGAGAGCATCATAGAGATCCTTGTGTCAATTCCTTTGAGATTCATTGATAAGCTTCCAAACGATGGTTACCAAATTTTTATTTGTCAATTCTCGCTTGTCCATTCCTTAGGGGTAGTAGTAATCTAAGAATGAGTAAGGGAGATTCCATAACCATAGCAAAATCCATCATCTCGAAGAATAAAATTTTGAAGCATTATCAGTCACAATCTTGTTTGGTACCCCAAACCTTATCAAGATGTTCTCTTTGATGAAATTACACACCACCTCAGAAGTAGTGCTTTTGACTAGAATAGCCTCTACCCACTTTATGAAGTAATCAGAAGCAGCTTAGCACATGAGTATGCCCAACACTAGAAGGTGGATTAAGAGTTCCAATGAAATCCAATCCCTAATGTTGAAAAGGCTCATCAATCACTACTAGTTTTAGTGGTAAAGTAGCTAACTTAGGTCTCCCAACAAAAGTTTGACAGGATTCACACTTACCTACCCATTTTGATGCATCTCTGAACAATGTAGGCCAATAGTACCCTACACGAAGGATCTTATGGGCAATGACAACAGAAGAGAAATTCCCTCCACAAGCTTGATCATGAAAAGATGAAAACAACTTCTTCTGATTGCTCTTTGTCCACACATTTAAGGAATCTTCCATCTATGCCTCACTTGAATAAAGCATTTTCCCATAATACATACTTTGTGTAGACCTTAGCTTAATAGCTCTCTTTTCCTTGGCACTCAAGTGGGATGGACACTCTCCATAAGTAAGAAAATGTGCAATACTAGCATACCATTCATTTGTTGAACTGAGGAAGAGGACAACAAGAACATCAACTGCTTCTTTGGAAAATTCTGTATCAGCTCCTTCAACAATAAACTCACATAAGCCTTTACCCTGACTAGCTTAGTTGGCTTGATATCAAGGTCATATTCTTGGAATTTTTCTACCCAATTTCCTCTCTTAGTTCCAAACTCCTATTGTGTAAGAATAAACTTGATGGTTGTATCAAGTACAAGCACAATAGAGTGAGAATTAAGAATATAAAAACAAAATTGCTTGATAGATTTGACCACTATAAAAGCATGTTTCTCCATCATAGTATATTTCAATTCATGAGCTTTCAAAACATAGCTCATGAATGCAATTGGAAGTTCATGATCCTCAAAATTTCTCTGAGTTAGCACAATAGCCAAGGTACTCTCCGTAGCATAGCAATAGATGATAAAATCCTTGTTGAAATTAGGACATGCTAAGATGGGAGTCTTAGCAATGGATTTCTTGATACCTTCAAATGCTTCTTTACCTTTGGAAGTCCAACCAAAGTTTTTCTTTCCTTTCATCATGTGAGCAATGCTCATAGTCAGTTCTGCAAAATCAAGAATGAATCTCCTCAGAAATTTATCTTACCAAAGAAAGAGTGAACACCCTTTTTGCTTGTGGGAAGAGGAATCTGCTGGATTGCTTGAACTCTTTCTGGATCTATCTTGATTCCTTCTTTGGAGACAATATGCCCCAGAAAATTTCCTTCAGTAACAAAAAATACAAACTTCTTAGGATTGAGAGAAACTCCATGTTCTCTACATTTCTGAGGACTACTTCAAGATGCTAAAAGTGATCTGCCCTTGTTTTGGAGAAAATAGTCAAATCATCAAGGTACACAACAATACACTTTCCCTTAAGACTGTAAAAATCCAAGTCCATTTCCCTCTGAAAGGTGGCACCAACATTGATAAGACCAAAAGGCATTCTCTTGTAGGCAAAGGTGCCCCAAGGAGTAGTAAAAACAATTTTGTGTTGATCCGGGGTACTAAATTCCACTTGATTGTATCCAGAGAATACATCAAGTATAGATAACATCTTAGAGCTTGTGACAACTTGCAAAACTTTATCCATCATGGGGAGAGGATAGTTGTCTTTTAGAGAGTCCTGATTCAAATTCTTGAAATCCACACAAATGCGAATCTCACCATTCTTCTTCCTGACATGCACAATGTTGGAAATCCATGTTGAATGATGTATAGGGAAAATAATCTTTGCCTTTAGTAACTTCTGATATCTTGAAAAATAGTGCCAGAAACCTTGGGATTGTATTGCCTTTGTTTCTGCTTGAAAGGTTTGATCCCAGGTTTCAGAGGGATAAAGTGTTGCATTTCCTTTGGTGGAAAGCCTTGAGATCATCATATGAATAGGCAAGAACATCAACATACTTTTTAAATAGGTTTACTACTTTCTTCTTCTCTTCTTGAGTGCAACATTTTCCAATATTCACCATCTTGGGTTCCTCATGACTTCCAATATTAACCTTTTCACACTCAGTAGATTGTCGAGCACCTTGAGGAGCTTTAGATTTGATATACCTATCATGCTTATCAAATAGATCTTCTAGACTCACCAACCCTTTGGGAATCTTATTACCTTTCAACTTTATATAGCCATCCTGATCCATCTCTTCCTTAATGTCATCTTCATTAGAGGGCACATACTCTCTAGGCAGAGCTTCACTTCCTTCAAAATACAATTGATCAAAATTACCCTTAAGCTCCAAGAAAGAGAGCAAATGTTGATCATCATTAAAAACCTGCCAGTTGTTTGCATTATCTGGTACACTAGGCCTATGAATCATTTCAATGGTAAATTTCTCTTGAGAGAAATCTGGGTGAGGAATCAAAAAGATCCTAAGACAGCTAGAGAATCAGCTCTAGTATTCTTCTCTCTTGGCACAACTTCAATGGAGAAAGCATCAAGAAACTCAATGGAATCCCATACAATATTTCTATAATGCTTCAATATCTTGTTCTTCACTTGAAAAAGATCCCTGACTTGTTTCACAATAAGCTCTACATTTCCATGAGAAAAAGATGCTTCACTCCCATTTCTTTTGCCATGTTCAACCCAAGGATGAGAGCCTCATATTCAGCTATATTGTTTGCATTTTCAAAACAAAGCTTGAATGAAAAAAGATGAATCTTCCCTTCTGAAGAGGTTAACACCACACCAGCCCCATAACCATCTAAAGAGCAACTTCCATCAAATTCCAAAGTCCAAATTCCATTGGGATCATGAATCACTCCCTTAGGAATTTTTTCCTCATCTTGTGACATGATCATGTAGTTACCATGCCCTATGTCTTCATAGAGTATTTGTGCTTTTGGATCATCAGTCTTTTGCACAATATACTCAGTCTGTCTCTCAGTAGAAGCTTCTTCATTTTTCCATTGATCGGGATCAAAACATGCGACCAATCCATTTGAATTTCACCTCCTACCTCCTTATAGAAATTTCTACTCAACAACATCCCATATGAGGGAGGAATATCAACAACCAAAATAGTGGCTAAGACCCTTTTCTCTAGAAAAGTAGCGAAGGCTACTTGTGCATCTTTAATTCTTCCAACCAAAGGCACTTCTCTACTCTCCATGGAATAGTAGGAACCAAAGGTATGTGTTAGAGTCAGGCCCAAAGCATGAGCTACTTTTACAGGCATTACATTGTTTGATGCTCCTGAGTCTATGACACAATTACTGAGTTTATGGCCAGCTATGAGAAGAGTCACATAGAATGGTTCAATTTTCTCATTAGGGGAAGTGACTGCAGCCACAAGGCTTGGTTGAGGTGAGGAAGAGGGAGTGGGAAAAAGACCTTTAGAAGTATTGGATGAAGCTTTGGATTTGGAATTGACAAAGTTTACCATTTTAGCAAAATATTTTGGATGGGTTTGGTAAAAATCTGCCTCTAAATTTGGATTTTGGTCTTTTTGAGGTGATCAATGATATCAAAAGATCTAGAGGTGGATGGGGCATCACTACTAGGAACTTGAGAGACTTTTGATTTATCAATTTTAGGATTTGAAGGACAAGAATTTTTGAAAAGTAGTAGAAGGAGGATTAACATTACTCACCTTTTGTGTGGAGGTAGTGGGAATATGAGCTCCTCTTCTTACAACCACTTTGGAATAGTTATAGGAAACTCCTTGGATTTCTTAGTAGGCTACATCACTTTTTATTTTTTTTTTGTTTTCTCCCAAGTCATAACAACATATGACTCACTATTCATCTCTACCACTCTTTCATCATATTCATCTTCATCATCCATACCTTCAGTGGTAAGGAAATGAACTTGAGATCCACCAAGCTCCTCCAGTTCTTCATCAACCTCTTCTTCTAGTTCTTCATAGAGTTCATTAAACTCCTCATCATTAGGTTCTTGAACTTCACAAGTTGCATTGACTAGAACCTTGATGGGTGGGCCTTCAATAGCCAATCTAGTTATGAGAAGGAGGTAACCGGTTCCTAGGCTGAAAATTCTTCCTTGGGATGTCTTGGTAAGGAGCATGTTGAGCCAATTACTTTTTAATGGCAATGAGATCATTTGCCAACTTTTGCACTAACTGATCTGAGTTGGCTCTAGGAGAGGGAGAAGAAGATGCCTTAGACTTGGAAGGTTCTCTTTTCAATTTACCAGACATGATCGGGTCATTCTCAACACTAATAACTAACTCCGATCAACCTCCAAAGTTGCAAGGTTAGCTCTCCTTAGTGCATAACTCACTTCAGGTAACTAGGCATTGAGGAAGAAGCACTTTTGGATTTGATCCACTGGACGAGTGTTCTATGGAATTTTATGAATTAGCTTGTTGAATTTAGCCACAAAATCTCTCATGGGCTTGAATGGTTCCTTCTTGATATGAGAGATTTGAGCTAACAGAGCATGCACATCTTCAACAAGTTTGAAATGCTTGCTCAAACTGAGTTGTCATGGTGTTCCAATTAGTGATCGACCCAACAGAAGATGATAAAACCAATCAACAACATTGTCCTGTAATGTCTCCACAAAAATCTTGATAGAGACATCTTCATGTTCAACCCCAAGAATCCCACATGCAACAATGAAGGCTGCAATGTGTTCATCTAGATGAACCTTCCCATCACCCCGGAATTTGGGAAAACTTTTCCTGTTACCCCTAGGTAACTCATGCAATGGCTGAGGAAGAGCAAGAGGTCCAACCTTTTGGCCCCAAGGAAAAGGGGTTGCCATTTTTGGAAACATTGGCAAGAAGGGGAACTGAAACACCAACAAGTATCAAAGCACAAAGATTAGGATTGAGTTGTTCTTGAGGAATGCTATTCTTGGAATTTATGTCTTTAATAAGAGGTGTGCTTGTAGAACGAGTTCTTCTATTCCTTCTTGCTGGAAGAAGAGAAGTTTTGTTGCTCTAGAAGTTTAAAATGGGAATCTTCTATTCCGAGAGCCTTTTTACCACGAGTTAGAGTCACGGATCAAAAATGATCTTGAAGTTTTTCTTTTAGAAAGGGATAAGTTTGAAATGAAATCCACAAAGAGAGTCGCCAAAAACTTTTGGGTTTTAAGATTGTACTTTAACAAACCACAGTCAAGGGACAACAAGTCCCTCCTCTTTAATGAGAGAGGTTCCCTTATTGAAAGAAAGCAACAAAACTTATATACAAATGTACAACTTTCAAAGTGTGGATTCCTGATACTTTGAAATGTTTTATGCTCAAAGATCATCAATACGAAATAATGGAAGAACTAAGGGGATGAGAGAGGAAGAAAATAACAATAATTTCATAAAATATAGATAGCAGAGTATAACCTTATACGTATTGATCAAAGGAGATGCAAGAATGGAATCATTCACATTTATAACAAATATAATTTCATGACACAAAGTTCCTGAAATCATATTAATAAGAACACAAATTTTCTTATCATGCAAAGATGGATGGCTCACAAATTCGAACAAGGAAAGAAGGAATAGTAGAGGAAAAGAAGTGAAAATTCTTCGTATTGATTAATTTTGAATCTATAACATTTCAAGAATGCCGGATCTAAGCACCATAATGACATGGAGAAGCCATTAAATAATCCTAAAAATGGTTACATTCGGTTTCTAGGTTCTTGCAGAAGTGTTAATGGCGGAAAAAAATGATGCTCTATAATGTAGCCATTAAACTTGGTTTGTAACTTCAAATAAGAGTCGTCCACGTGGAAAATATCTAAACTGAAGTGGGCCTGAGGGCGCCTTTTGTATTTTGTGACTTTGTAGAGATTTTCCATTTTTTTACATTTTGGCCCACCCATCTGCTTTTTATACGGGCTTGACACGTGGCTTTGCTTGATTGGGGATGGAGTCGTGACCCACTTTTACCATTTTAACTCTTTTCAAAGAAAAGATCAAAAACTCAAAGTTCTCCATCAACCCACCTCTCCACTTTGAATTTTCAATGGCGGAGTTGTGACTTACTTTATACTTTTTCAAATAAAGCCGAAATCTTCAAATTTTTGCGATGATCCACCTTCCCACTTTGAATTTTCAATGTAGGCATCAACACATGGCTTCACCTGGGCGCCAACGGGGTTGCGCTTTACTTTATAACTTTACGCCCTTTTGGAAATAAAGGTAAAATTCCTAAAGTGTCCCGACAACCTGCATCTCCATTTTTGATTTAAAAATGGCCATGTGTCCCTTTACGGGCCTTAGAAATTCTTTTTACGTTTCACACCTTTCGCCATAATGCCTCAAAACACAAAAAGGACCCACATTTTTACCTTCGCTTGTTTAAACCAATTAGGATCCTTCCTGAGCCATGGGGCCAATTCCTTCAGCCACATTTGACACTTTGCAAAAATAACAAAGTGACAAGTTTAAAAGATAAACCCGCCACGCTGCATCCAATCAGAGATGTCCATGTATCCGTGGATGTCGAGACAAAATTTGATGCCCGTCATTCACGATTGTGGAAAAATAAAAATGAAAGGGAAAACCCCACCATTTGCGCCCGAATTTCAAATTGTTCTCCATGGAATGAGAAACTACAAACAATACCAGGCTCAACGTGATCCATAGCCAAAGAGAAGGATTGACAATGACATTCGAATGAAGGAAAATATTTTCAAGCATCTAGACAGGGAAATAGAAAATACTTCAAACTGTGAAAGAATTTTCAAGTGAAAGGGCGAGATTAAAACCGAGCACCCATGACTTCAAAGCAAAATTTCTCCAAGGCACCAACTCAAAATTCACAAAACTTGACTTCAAAAGGAGGGGGATTTTGAGGGCGACAATGACCACGTATGTTCGATCCTAAGGGAAAAAGGATGTGGATGTGTTGGATGGAAGGAAAATGACATAAGTGATGAACAAAAGATGAACCTAACAACACATGTCAGTAAGGCAAAGAAATGGAATAAAATAAAAGTGTGATCATGGTATAAAAATACCTCGACAACATGCGAGACCTATGTATTTGTGAGATCAAAGTGTGTGTGATCATGATGGTTAATTACCACTTGAATTGAAGACTTAATGGGTAGTGTGTGAAGACAAACTAGCCAATGTATAGGGAGTGATTAATTCAAATAGGTGGATGGAGGGTGAACAAAAGGCTAAGTTGTGCATTGCTCCACTACTATCCATGCGTCCATAGCCCCGAAAGAGATGCATATGATTCTTGTCACAACATTGCTCAAATACTAGCTAGGCATACATAACCCCAATAGAGATGTTGGAAACACCCCTAGAGATAGTCTTGAGGTGGATTTTATTTGACATTATTAATTTTGATATGATTATTTTGCTTTTTGTATTTCGATTTTTTTCATAAAGAGTTTCCACTCTCTTAAGAACTCTCAAGGGGTTAAAAATCACTAGTGGCTTGATGGGGGATGGAAATGAGTGTGGAGATGAAATTGTCTAGAGTGTCAAAAGACACGCCCAAAGGTCTTTACTATGAGTCGATTAAGTGTGTTAAAGTGTGTGGATCTCTAAGAGGAAAATTATGCTTGAATATTGGAGGTAATGATAGACCAAGGTCACATGGTTATAGTAGGTACTATTGTCTTACAACATGTGTGAGCAAGCTGATCTAGTGTTCAAATGAATGGATTAGAAGATAAGAATGGATTAGATGCAAAGGGATTTTGATGTTGGATGGAAGGAGGATGGGTGGGAAGGAAAGAATATCCGTGCACGGTGACGAATTATGTGCTCAATCCATTTTTAGGTGTTTAGTATTTGTAGGGGAATTAAATGATTTGTGATTGGGTTGAGTGGTTGGGATGGTAGGATCAACAAGAGGAGTGGTAGAAATGGGTTGTGATGGAGTAGTGGGAGGGACATTTTTAGTGTTAGATTTATACCCTAAGCCTAAATGACTGTATTTTGATGAAGGGGATGGGTTTTTGACCGCCTTATCATGGATTCAAGCCACATTTGACATTATATTATTGCTATAAATATGAACAAACTGCTACAATCAATGGATAATAAGCTGCATTATAAAGAAAACACATGTCATGGGTCTGACCCCTTAGTTCTATCATAATTTTGACATGGCAACAAAACTAAGAAATAAAGGATGACTTCAATGAAGAAATATGTTACATTTTATAAAAGGAGGAGAGGAGAGAGGATCAAAGATGCTTTGGAGAGATGCTTGACTGTTGAAAATTACAAAAACCTTTTAAATACTTCCACTAGGTAACCTCCACACCTCATGATGGCTCATGCTTTTGGAGCTTCCTTTGTATGCAAGAAAATTATAAATATTTCCTTGTGGATGAGCACAACTTATAGATTAATGGATGCCCACAAAATCTGGGATATGGAGGAATGTGACATTTCCAAATGTATAATTCTTGTTACATAAATCACCATTCTTCATCATTTTAGTTAGGCATGGAATAATACGATCTCTTAGAAGCATTTGAAGGGTACCATGGCGAAGCAGGCTCAAACGAGCATCTTATAACTGAAAATGACATCTTCTAACTTATGAAAGTGACATGAAACATCCCTAAAGTCCTCAACTTTTATTTCCTAAAATAGTCAACTTTGATTTCCCAAAATACTTGATCATTCTTTGCAAAGTTTCCTTCTTTTGAAAGGCCTCTCCAAGACGTTACTAATGGATCAAATCTGAGGTGAAATGGAGCTCTGCAACGAAAGATATCATCAAAAACCAAACCTAATTATCACAAAAAAATCCTTTGTTCCATGGATTCTAAAGTGTTTTGCTTGTTTATTTAGTTTACAGCTTTGGTTTTAGTATCTATGACCTCCACGGATCTTTTTGTGATCTGCTTTGTTTCACATAAAATCTCTTTGTTACTCGTCTTTTCTTCTTATTTTGCGGGTTTGAATGTTATTTTATAGTCATGTATATTTACTTCATTCTCGAAGTCTCGCAGAGGTCTATTCACTTATTACGCGGATATGAATAATTCACAAATAAAATCCTTTTTTCATGGACTTGTGAATTTCTCGGAACACTAACCTTTGAGAAGTCTACGAGAACATTGATATAGTGTAGTGTGGCTTCTATCCTTATCCATTACTAAACTTGTTTTCCCTCACCATGGAGGTCTTTTCCTTTGTTTTGTGGACTTGGAGAGTCTATATGACACTATTCCTTGTGAATTCTATGGAACAACGAATCCTTTGTTCCATGGCTTTGAACTTTGGCCATGCTAAAATTTCATTATTTTGTATTGTGGCTCTCCGTGGCTTGTCCATAGTGTATCACAATTCTTGATTGGTAGGATATAACCTTTTTTTCCGTGAAGCTCTAACTATTTTCATCATTTCTTCCTAAGTTATGTGCTCAACTTCCTTCATTCTATGGACTTGGAGAACCCATGGAACATTACAACTACTCCCCTTTGTTATGTGCATTAGGAGAATTTTTGGAGCACTAAAACTACCTTCCTTTGTTCCACGAGTTAGGAGAGTCCACGGAACATTGTGTTCCTCAATTCCATGTAACAATGAGATGCGGTGTTCCATGAAATTTTTAACCTAAAATTTATCTAAGTCCAAAATTAAATTTTCAATTTTCAAAATAGCTTAGGGGTTATTTCGGAAAACAATTTTGATGACCGCTAGAGGATATCTACCTACTAGATAGAATATCAGTGGCCTTTTGAAGCATTCATTTGACATGAAGTCAAGCATGAAAAATTTGAAAAGTTGATCTTTTAAACTTTGAAAATCTTACCCCTTGATCTGCATGGACTTAGAATTGATTTGGAACTACTTGGAGTGCTCTTGGAAGATGATTTCTTGGGGTTTTTATAAAACTTGCAAACTATCCCAAAACTTCTGATTTTTTTCCACGAAGTAGCATGGAGAACTTTGATTGCATATGATTTTGGGGCTGAATGAATAACCTTAAAGACTGACCAAAACACTTTATTTCCACCATGAAACCCTCTCTAAACTGAATTATGCAACAATAAAAAGGCCCTCAAAACCATATACAAACATGGAAAATCATACATGCTCCAAGAGAAAACATGTAAAGTGTGTATAAGCACTTGTTTTACAATAAACAACCTAATCTACTCCTACTCTAACCAAAGGAAAAGGGAGATAAAAAAACTTGATACAATTTAGGAGAAGTAGCTTCCTTTCTTATAAAATGTGGCCATGTGACTAATTTGGCAACTAAACCACATGGTGGAAGTTCTAACATTTCTTGCACTTCATAGCTACTCAAATTCTTAGCTAAAAATTAAATGTATACCTCGGTATTGTAGTTGATCTCTAGCACATTGTAGCTCATCCTCATGCTCTAAAGTGAGCATGATTGGTTGCAACTCCTTTGTTGGCTCTAAAATAGCTAGATAATTGATTGGGAAAGGAATAACCCTTTTGATTTTTCCCATATTATTTTCATTCAACTCCATGGATGAAGATGGTTGAGATATATTACTCTTCATGGGAGATGCTTGGAAGCTAGTTTGAACTCTATTTTCCTGTTTTGCAAAAAAATTGTTTCCTCTTTGGTGTGTGGGTTTCCATCTTCCACAATATTTGTCCTAAGTACAAAATTTGACATGTCAAAGTCACCTTCAAGTTCCTCATGCAAACTGATTTGGACAAGTCTGATTTCCTCCTTTGCATGATCATCAACATCAGATTCTATGAAGGATAAAGGCAAGGAAATGTCTGCAATTTCACCACCAAAAGAGAGCAAGAAATTCTCTATAATCTCCTCCACATCCAAGACATTTGAATATAATTTTTATATTCCCCAAACCCATGGATGTCACAAGTGTTGAAAAAAACTTTCTCCCCCTTTGCACGTCCAATTTTATTGTCCTTTACATCTTCTTGATTTTTATTTGCATTCTACTCCTCTTTTTCACAATTTGCACGTTCTCGGACTCCCAATCTGAATATGAAAAATATTCAACATTCATACAATTGTCTTCCTTAGTGAAACTGATTGGAGATGATATATTAACAAGGGGCTATTGATTAGTTACATTCTCAGACATATATGATTTGGGCTCAAGAATTTTGATTTGATCATTTATAGAAGCCAGATGATCCTCCAAAACATAACCCAAACTATGCAATTCCTCCTCTCCATGAAGAAAGAAAACATCATATTCTACCAACGTTGTAGGATATCTTGGTTTAGTGAGTTTTGGGTAAAGAGTTGTGATAACATGTGAAATACCGCAGTTCCTCAATTCTCTATTACAAGACTTTGGAGGGATGTGTAATGCCTTAGGTGGATATGGGAGGGAATTTCACAAAACATAAGGAATGTTTTGGGAATTCTAAGCTTGTAGAGCACCAAATGAAGGGCTAAGAAATAAAGGAGTTTCCTGCTTTTGAAATGGGACAATGGATTTTTTATTTTTTACAGGAGAAGGGAGAATTTGAGATGGTAAGGAGAGAATGGGAGCAATGGGGAAGTTTATCCTTTTACAATAATGAATGAGCATCCTCTTAGCTTACAATGCAATTGAAAATTCTTGAAGAAGAGTGTTGCCTCCTATAGATTGAATTAATACAGCCAAATCATAATCATAGGAACTCAAATAATACAATAATACCATACCTTGTGAGGGATTGAATTCTTAAGGAATTCTATGGCAAGTCCTTGTGAATCTAGAGTCAAAATCAAAGATAAAATCCATTGAATTCTGTTGTATTTTTTGAGGTGTTATATAAGAGAGTTAACATATTTATTCTCCTTGAACTAGTTATGTTACTTTTCTACCGATGATCCCATGTATAAATGGATCATGGATACAAACCATTTTACCTATCTTTTGTTTTTCCTTTGAAGAATGAGATGAGAAGTTTGAGGAAAAAATTATCTTTTTGATGTTTTGAATAATACAATAGTTTGTTATGTAATGAATGTGATCAATGGGAGATTGATCTCCATTTCCATGAAAGAGAGGCAAATTTTTTAGGGTTATTTTGGGGATATCATCCCACTACTAAAAATGAAGAGGAGAAGAACTGAAATGGGAGAATGGAAGTTCTCTTTGGAGAGCCATGAATGATACGGAAATATGAAAATGAGTGGAAAGGTGAATGTAGACACTAGGTTTTTCGTCACCGCCTACTTCCTTATATATAACAAAATTATTTAATCAAAACCTATCATTACATCCCTATTCCTAAGTCACCTCCCCACATCCCGTAAAATCAATTTTTACACCCTCATAAATTACTATCTACCCATCCTAAATTACCTTAACCCATTTAAAACTACTTAACCATCTCAAAACCACCTCAAACCTATTTTATCCTAACACCCTAACCTCCCCAACTTGACCTTAACCTCCTCCCAACCATTTTCCCTCCCAATTTACCCAAAAACCCTATTTAGGAAGTGGTTTCAACCATTTCCTAAACGTTTTCCTAAAATTTCTGGATCGTCATATTATAACTAATTGCTAGCGATTATAAAAGAAAGTTTTTGCTCTTCCTTGGGGATCTTCAAACTTATTTCACACATTTTTACATCTCTTTTTAGTCTAGCAATAAAACTTTGCCACTCCAGAGATCACCAAGGTCTTGTATCAACCTCAAGCTCTTACAACATACCACTTGGGTAGCTTTTTCTCCAAACATCTTCCAGGAAGACTCAAAAATATGCAAGAAACTCCAATCAACTTTATCCAACATCTACGAAGCTATTCCACCTATTTACACATCAAGAGTTATTTCTTTGTGTTGTTTCATCATTTTCATTTCATAAAAACATCAAAAGTAATTAAAAATAATAATCTATAAGCTCATATTTAATCAATTTATCATTTTTAGAAAAGTTTATCATTTTCATAGTAATCGCCAACAATTACATGAATCGTCCATGATTCCCTTGAATCACCTGTAATTCCACCAAATCACTTGTGATTCCTCTAAATCACCTACGATCCCTATCCAACAACATTTGAAAATCAATTCATCAAGTTTAAGTCAATTTTTTAATCAATATTCCTAGTTTAACTTGTCTTTTCAAGCGTGGCTCTACTTTAGATGCCAATACCTGGCCGGTCCCATCATATTACAAGAATCTACGACCTTCCCATAGTTTAGTAGCCCTTCTTTTGGGAACAATACAACATCCTTCACAAGCTTACATTATGTGCAATTCATTTTCCGTCGACATCGAGGACATCAAATATCGGTTTGAGTTCCTCAACTAGATCCAATAAGAACCTAAGGATTTTGGTACGATTACTTTGAGTATTTTCAGATCGCATCCACTTTGCTGGCTCGGGCCACATTTGAAGATGCACAAAACTTACCCTTCAATCTTGAGTTCTAGAGGTTCTTATCAATTATCCTCTTATCTTTGTCATTCATATATCCTTATCGTTATTTCCAATTCACTTAATTGTTTAAAAAATGAGCTGACATCCTCTAAGGAAGTCCTTCTGATTCTGAAGCTGGTCTTTTCGAGCAACTCATCTACCCATCTTTCTAATCTATTTTGTTCAGTTGTATCTAATCTACAAGTTTCTTCATCGACAAAATAAGAAGGGGTTACATCAAAGAATATCAACATTCATCATTACGGGTATCGGTAAACCTGTTGTCTTCTCGAGAGTCATTTTGGTTTTGTTATTTCATTTTATTAAGTTGAAATTAGAAAGAAAAAAACTCTCATACATTCTCGGAATGCCTGATGGGACCCTCGTCCCTTTCTTTTCATTAAAAATAACTCATATTCATCTCAAGTTTCTTCTCTCAGTAATCACTAATGATTCAGTCAAATCACCAATGATTTTCATGAATTGCATGTGATTCCTTCAAATCACCGACGATCTCTATGATTGTTTTTATTACTTGTTAGTTTCCCTTTAACACCTATTATTATTTCTATTTTTATGTCTTCTAACCCTTACAGGTTTTACTTTGGGAGAATTTTCTTGCTACATTCTTCTTTTAGCTAAAAAAAAAAATCAAAAATTAAAATTAAAAAAGGAATCATTTACAGGTATGTCATCCGCCTTTCTCTTTCTTTTAAATGCATCACATTTTATCTAATTTTTCTCATAAAAATCAACGTTTATTTTGGGTTTAAAATGAACCTCTCATTTCTACTTGATCATCTAGTTTAATTAGGAGGTTAACAAGATCACATTTCATTTAACTTCCCTCACACACTAACAAATCACTTTAAACATAACTCCGATTTGAAACATTTATACCTAGGTGGACCCACTTGGATTTCATCACCAAGGATAAGCCAACTCAGTGTTATGGCCGAGTATTAAAAATATGGTGGGTGGTATATTGGATAAGCATCCGAACTCACTTATCACTACGAGACCATGAAGTGAGGGGTAGGCCCCAATACCAAGCCCCATACCGACACCAACATAGATTCGGGCCTCACATACCTTCGGTATATTAAGGAATCCAACCTTTAACATCACCTGAAACCATCCTTAGATTTCCATTTCCTAGGACCCCATCAACCATTTTCACATTTCATATTTCTTTTAATTAATCAAGATAATTAAAATTCTTCTACGTGATTTGTCTGCTTGTTTGTAATTCACAATCTAGTTTCATTTTTCATTTTAGGTGATTGTTTTTTCATGGTTCTTACTAGACAACAATCCCATCTCCAAAACTCTAAAAATATGACATAAAACTTCCAACGAACTATCAAAACCTTCAAACCCACATTGAGGATGCTTTGTGTTTAATTGATAAACATTGAGCATCCTATCACCCCACCACATGATTAAAACCTCACATTATCCCAACAGTTAATCTGAATCATCTAAATACCGATCCACCTAGTCCTTATTTCTTTAATAGAGTGAGATCCAAATATTTTTAAAATCTTAGACTCAAACCCTCATTGCCCTTAATTCCTATATCTTTCTTCGGGGTGTTCATCTTCAACCATTCACACCTAATCATGACCCCTATATCCAACACATCATATGACTACACCCATCTTCTTGATTCTAACCATGAGTTGGTCATCCAACAAGTACATCTTATCCCCACTTATAATATTGAAACATCTAATATTGTGTCCTTGGCTCCTATCATCACCTTTGACCTTAATGTGGTCACCTCACAGACACACTACTAACCAACAACCTACATCTTCACCCGACCTCTCATCCTGGATCCACATCATCCCAAAATAATACCAACGTATCCTCATCCACATCAAGTCCCTCTAGTTTCTCTACCATCCAAACTCATCCTATTAGTTCATAGTATCCATTCCATTAAATATATCTCAACCTATCTCATCTCAACAACCCACATCAGTTGTCCAAAATATAGTTATGTCTATCCCAACATCAATACCACCCATTAACACAAGTTCTATTTCTATTGTTCACCCTTCCTCAAAAAAATCATCCACCATCCCTACTTCCTCTCAACATCATGATCCTTTTCCAAACACACTTCCACTCCTTTCCAACATACCTCAGATATCCCACCACCCATCTATTCTTCTACTCCTTTTTAACACACCTAAAATATCTAACCATTCATTCACATGTCAATTCCTTTCCATCACATACCCAACATCACAACCTCTTATGAAAAACCTCTATGCCTAGTCAATATCAATACATTCAATCCTCACAACCAATGACTTTCACAACCTACTTATAACATTCCCTATGAACATCCCCTTCCAACATAACATTCCTTCACAATATCAATCATATAAGCCAAATCACATTTTTTGTATAATTAACCTAGTTCATCTTCATCCATCCCCATAAACAACCATTACAAAATGATCCTCTGACAAGCATTGATGAATAGAATATCAAGTCTTTAAGCTATTGCTTCTATGGGTCCTAAAAAAACACATTATCTTACGAACAAATATGTAATGAACCCATCCACCCATTAATACCATATAAAATATCCTCCTCACTAGGAACTTCCTAAGTTTCTCAAATTCTATAATAAAGAAGACCCTCAACAACACATCTAGGGCCTTCATGACATGCATACCTTACCTCATAGCACATGATCAAGACCTTATGTTAAGAACATTTCCCATGTCTCTAGTAGGACCTGATTTAGACTGGTATAACATCATACCTCAATATTCACTTTTCTCATTCGCATCTCGCTTAACTATTCCTATAACATTTCTCAATCAATATCACCAAGTAAAATCACTATCATCGACCTATATGCAATCAAACAATTTGAAGAAGAATCCATCGAAGACTTTGTCACCCACTTGAGTGACATTATTAACCAACTATCATTTTACCTCCCACAGACTGAGCTAATAGAACTATTCTCTCGTTCTTATGCTAAACACATATCATCCACATTACAAATTTAATCCTTCTAGACATTTGATGAAGCCTTCACGATAGATTAAAAATTGAGCTTCATGCTCTCAAAGATGGTAGAGTGAAACTTAGATCAAAAAACCAAAATTGAAGTTTTCATCCAAACCATCTTCCAGTCATGAAAAATCAAAAACTCATCAAACATAGTGGTTTTAAATACCTCTCCCAAATAACATTCGACCTCCAAACACTCTCATCCTCAACGCACTTATACACCTATAGGAGAATATTATACTTTCTTCTTTGACAAACTCATAGCTACCAACATGATCACTCTTCCTCCTATCCACCCCATCGATACATCTATCTCAAAACCATCTTGGTACATAGATAATGATTATTAAAATACCATAGGGTCAAAGGCCATGACATAAAAGGTTTCATTCATTCAAAAATGTCCTTCAAGATCTAATTGACAAAGGTGATTTACAATTAGATAATCCAAATGCACCTCAAAATAAAAATTTGGATGTCTTTAAATAACCCTTCCCAAATCATTCTCCATCCACTAGTCAACCACAAACCAATCACATTCATACCCAACATATTATCAAGATAGTCAAATGATCAATCACATGTAATATGCATCCGAGACTCCTATCAAAAAATCCACATCCTAACCACCCACTAGAAGTTATATCATAGAAAAAAACAACATCACCAAACCACATCTTTCGATCTTACCATTGAAAAATAAAACACCTTCATCCACATCCTTCATTCCTCACTAAATTCTCATCTATAAGCTCCTCACAAATCCCAAAAAAAAACCTATCTTGCAAATTGTGAAAATCTCATATGATGATCATGTAACCCAACATTATCTACGAAACCTTCAAAAACCCATCACACGACACACACCCCATCCATCTAAAAAACAATCATAACCCATGACAACCATCCAAATTATTCAACACAAAAAGAAAAACACTTACCTTCCATCCTAGGGCCACATCCCTCATCCAAATTACCCATCACTATCACACAATCAAAAACCATCCCTCAACACATATCCAAAGAAACCACACAAAGGTAGTGCCTTTAAGCACTCTATCAAATCAAAAGAATCATTCACTTCCTTGACATTTTCCTCAAAGGAATTATACATAATCCTTGAAAGGATTCTCTCTGACAATCATCATAACATTACCTCCTCTTAAGAAACTCTGACTCTCGAAAGGATGGAAGCCTTCCTGGTATAACTTTGAAGCCTTTTTTTATTATCATCACACACCAAGACATCATATAGAAGATTGCAAATCCCTTCACGCTTCTATCAAAATACTTGTAAACAAGGGTCCTTCTCCTCGGATCTACAAACATCAAAAACACCTCACAAAACATCCTACAACACATACTACATCCTAACCATCATCATCTATAGTTAGACCACCAAAAAAGTGAGGAGTCTCTAAGAAATATCCCCTCATCAAATTGATGTAATATGTATCACCACTAGAGCATGTACCCCATACCTAACATTACCGATCAAAAAATTTAAAAGTTCTTCATCCCACTCGCTCTTGAATCATCTACTCCAACACCCCTATAAGGCAAAAGGTTTCCATCCTTTCACTCCTCACACACAAGCCACCACCATAGTTAAAATACCATCATCAAACAACTTCACCAAGCTCTAATCAAGATGTCCCTTTATGAGCTGGTGCAAACCTCACCTTCACATCAAAACCATGATTGGAGCAAAGCACTCGAATCCATATCAGTTCCCTCAAACCTCCACCTTTCACAAATTTAGTTAAACACACTCAAAATCCATCCATATCCTTTGATAGTTCAAAAATACCATCATTATAACTAGAGGACCATGACCTCCCACTCTTCATCACTACCTAAATTAATGATATCCTCATTAAGAGGGTTATGATTGTATAACGGTGTGAATATCAACATCATATCATCACATGCCTTTAATCGACTTCAAATTCACCCTAACATCATCATTTCACCCAAACACTAGTTTGCTCTCGAGCCTTCAACAATATAATTTCTCCCCACATTGGGTATAGTCATTTTACCACTCAAATTCAACGTAAAAACTCTCCCCAAACTCTTCTATCTAGTAGAAGGATAGTTCCAATATAACATGATTTTAGGCGAACTTGGATACATGCACTATGTGTTGTATCCCATCAACACACTCCATCGATGTATCAAATATGAACATGAAGGTAAGACCTTTATGGTTCCCACAGATCCGAATCCTTTTAAATTTTCACATGACATATTGCCCAATTGATGTATTTTTCATAAATCAAACTCATGGCTCTATCTAATGAAGCCTCCACTAGTACATCCATTCCATCATCAAAACTACCAGATGACACCTCTTTTGATGATGTTATGCAATACCTTTCACTGGAGGAGTATCATCTCCTCACACTTAATTCACTTCCCACACCAAAAACATATGGAAAGGCCTGAAAAACCCATGTATGAACCCAACATCAGATGTAATCTCCTATGACCCCTTCACATCTAAAAATAAATATTGTCTATGGAGGGATCGATCGCCCTTCTACATGTCCTACTTATCGGTGTCATGCCAAAACTTTCATATCCAATTTAAAAATTTTATATAATCAAGTCTTCACATAGATGTATCTCCATCATTGTGCTTAGAAAGGATTTGGATTCAGACATTATGAACAAGGTGTCCATGATTTAATCATTGAAAATTCCCTCAAACCACATGAAAAATATGGACTAGGTTATGAGAAACCAACTTTTGAATCCTCCACACATACCACATTAAATCCATCATAGAACCTGAACCATCCTCCTCATCCACACAAAATGATCCATGGATACTAATGAACATCATTTCCATCCCACCTAACTTTTTTAGTTCAATACTATTACACTAGGACCATTAACTTATCAAAATAATCATATACTAAACACTTCCTCTCATCTGCCCAAAATGATAGAAGAAGATTCACCCACCATTAACATCCTTCAATGCCAAGATGACCAAGCCATTCTCTTTCACATGGGAGTAGGAAGACCATTTCCTTCAAAAAATTACCACTTGACACATCGACACTTCTCAATGAATCCACTATCAACGTTAATATAGGGACTCCACAAGAACCTCATATAGTTAAAGTTGGTCAATCTTTAGATCCACAAGAGTTAAATGACTTCACCACCTTCCTATCCAAATATAGTCAATCCTTTTCTTGGTCATATAGTGATATGCTAGGTATCGACCCCAACATCATCATCCACAATATTGTCACTTATCCTAACGCTAAACCCATGTCAAAAAAAATACATAGGATGCACCCTCGCATAGCTCTCTTCTTATCAAAGAAGAGTTACAACGAATCTACTCTCTCTGCTAATTTTATCATACCCATTGACTATCCATAATGGGTTCTAATATCATATGTATAACCAAAGCCTCGGAAAATTACATTTGTACAACTTCCAGATCTCAATCCTTCTTGTCCTAAAGATGACTTCCCTCTTCCAAACATCGACCATCTTGTTGACCTAATAACTAGCCACATGAAATGCTCTCTCATTATGGATGGATTTCTCGTGGTTATAATAAAATACGCATCATCTCACTACTGATGATCAACATAAAAACATCCTTCATCACTCCTTGGGGAACATTTTTCTACCATGTGTTATGCCCTTCGGACTTAAAAATGTGGTGGCCACTTATCAATGCGCCATGACATATATCTTCCATGACCTTATCCACAAAACTATAGAAGATTACATTTGATGATATTTTAGGAAATCAAAGCAACACAAAGATCATCTTTTATCCTCGATGTCATATCTTTCACCTATCTTATTCAATACTTTCTTCATCTTAAACCCACTAAATGTGTGTTCGATGTCCTCACTGGTAAAATTTTAGGGTTCATCGTATTTATCTGGGGCATTGAAGTAGACCCCACTAAATCAAAGCTATTATCAAAATGCCTCCTCCATCAAACCTCAAACAACTTCGTAGCCTTCAGGGTAAGCTTCAATCCATCCATCACTTTATATCACAACTTTTAGATCATTTGTCATCTTTTCATCATCTCCTTTGAAAGGATGTAAAATTTAGATGGGACCAAAATTGTCAAAATGCCTTTAATGACCTCAAAAATACCTCCTATCACCACATTGTTATGCTCACACCTCCATGCGAGGGGATCCTTTCTATCTTTACATATCCACTACAAATCATGACTTAGGTGTCATGCTCTCTCATTGAGATGAAAAAGGTCATGAGAAGGTTTTTACTATATAAGACACACTCTCTCCATGAATATGAAACCATTATACTGAAGTCAAAAATTTGTGTTGTGCCTTGTACTTCACAACTTCAAAATTATGCCATTATCTACTCAATCACAAGACTTATGTCATTACCAATTTTAACCCACTTAAAACCATGCACTCCAAACCATATCATAGTGACCGTATCACTCGGTGGCTTATGCTCATGATGATTTTGATCTTGAATTTATCCGTAAAAAATATATCAAAGGACAAGTTATCACCAATCAGCTCATCAGGCCCCTCTCTCAGACAATCAACCACCTCATGAACAATTCCCGATGAATCCATTAATATTATTGATCAATAATACACCCTCTCAAAATGACACTTTTTTGATGGATCTAAGTGTTAGCAAGGGGGAGGTGTTAATATCATCATTATACCTCCCTGAGGGACTCTCCATCCCTCTATCATTCAAATTAAACTTTGAATGTACTAACAACATGGCCAATACGAAGCTCTAATCATGGGTCTCCAAACCACCGTCATGCTTGGTGTTCAAATCTTGGACATCTACGGAGACTCACAACTTTGTCATCAATCAAATCAAAGGAATTTATCAATGTAAAAATGAAATTATACAAAAATATAAATCCATTGTTGAATTCCTCTAGAATATTTTGATATTACACTATCCAAATAGTTCCACGATCCTCTAATAAATTCACAGACACCATGGCTTCTCTTGCATCTCTCATCCCTTATCAACTAATAACTCTAAATTGTTCATTTTTGTGCATAGACTTGATCAACCATCCCAAAACAATGAAATCCCTTCTATCAATATCATTGAAAACAATCCAATGACCTCTGGTATACTCAGACATTTGACTATCTTTCAAATCCAAAATTCCTCTTGATCTATCTAAAATGCTAAATGATCATTCCTCCATTGCTACTACTCATATGTCATCATAGGTGGTGTCTTATATAAACGTAGATTTGATGGCCTCTTGCTAAGATGCCTTAAATCTCATGAGTCTACTAAATCCATTCAGAAGTCCATGATGGTATATGTGGTGGACATTTCAAAACAACACAACTTTCACTAAGCATGTGTCCTCCAAATGGGCTATTATTGGCCTACTATCAAAATTATTTTGTGTATGTTAAGAAGTGTGTCAAATGTCAACAACACTTGAATCTCACTCACATCCCCAGTCAAGCCTTTATAACCCTCTCAAGACCTATGACCTTTCTCATAATGGGGTTAGACCTCATTAGCACTATCAACCCTCGTTCATCACAACAACATCATTATATCATCACAACCACTGAATACTTCACTAAATGGGTAGAATCCATTCCCTTAACATCTACTAAAGCTAATAAAATCATCGATTTCATTTATCAACATATCATATGTCACTTTGGTATCCCTCACAAAACTATCACTAATAATGGAAAATCCTTTAAAAATAAATACATTAAGAAACTTTGTGACACATTCAACATCAAACTAATATTTTCATCACCATATTATCCACAAGAAAATGGACAAGCCAAAGATTCTAACAAAACACTTAATAAAATTCTTATGAAAACCATTATTGAAAAAGTAGGTAGGAATTGACATCTCCAAATCCCATTTTCTCTTTGGGCTTATCGAACTAGCATCCATACTCCTACAAGTGCTACTTCCTTTTCTCTAGTCTATGGATCGAGGTGGTTTACCCCTTGAAGTTCAAATTCCATCACTTTGCGTATCCCTCAGAGATTTTATCCCTTGATGAGGACTATCGATAAGACCGTCTAACATAATTAGAATTATTAGATGAAAATCACTTAACATATCTCGAACATCATCATGTCTATCAAGAGTGCATCAAGTGCGCATATAAAAAAACATGTAAAAGAACATGAATTTAACATAGGTGATCTCATTCTCAAGAAAATCAAAATGTCACTACTCTAGAAAGGAGTAAACATGGAAAGTTTTCCCCTAACTAGATCATCCATATGTCATCACTCACAAGTATGGGTCGAGGAGCTTATCATCTAGCCTCCCTTGATGGTACACCTGAAAAGGAACCTTTGAATGCCTTGCACTTGTGGCCTTTCTACTATTAACACATTGAATGTCATGATAGTAGTCACATCAAAAATATATTAATCCACCATCAACCATCTCATTTTCATCATTATAATGATTTGAAAGTATGTGGTTTTTCGTCACTATCCTCAAAACCTTAAAGATGAGCACCATGGCTTTGTTCATCACATCTTTCACATGGAAAATTCCTCCTTAGCAGGAACCCCACAATCATTACATCCATTCACCTTTTTACCAACCAAATGACATGTCATGGGGCACACATGTGTAATTTTGTGTACACATCTCTTCCCTCCTTGAAATGGTCTATTAGGGATTACTCTCAACATAAAAAAAGTCAAAAATATCTATGGATGCATCTTATCAAAATAAATAGATTGATCCTCAAAGGAAAACTATCAAAAATCAAAAATCATATTATCAAAAGAAAAGTAGAATGATCCCTCGAAGGACAACTACTCAAAAAATCATAGACTATCCCTCGAAGGAAAACTATCCAAAATAAAAATGTAAATTGTAGACCACTCCCTCGAAGGATGGATACCCATGTAAAAAGATTCCCACATCGATCAGCCTTCAAAAATTCAAATATCAAAAACATCCTAGGAAAGCTTCCCACATCAATCAACTTTCCCATCAAAGTAAAACTTCCCATCGATCAATTTGCATCAAAAATAAAATATAAAAGTTGGGGCATCTCTCTATGAAACCATTGAAAGGATAACCTACTCTCCCATGTGTTAACCCTACATGTGTCTAGTTAATACCTTCCCATGTCTAGGAAGGTACACTTTTCATGTTCCATATTCCAAGATCCATATCCAATATCCTAAATATGACTACCCATCTATATCCATCCTAAATATGTCATTGTTCATATGTTAACATTTGTTATAAAGGAAAAAAGTGCATGCGCCTTCACCATATTAATTCCCATCACATATGTATCAAATCCAATATAAAGCAATCATTCCATGTTTTATTCTTATCCAAGAATTAAAATACATTTTGATATATAAAGATCACATTAAAGTCAAATATCCATAACACATCACATCAACATAATACCATATCAAAACATCTAATAAAAATCCATGTAATTTATCAAACATCCATCAATATCAAATATCAATCATAAAAAATCATATCATTCAATTAATTTAAAAAATCAACACATGAATCATAAATCAAAATCATCATCATCATATATATAATCATATCAAAATGTCTTTATACATCATCTAGAGTCTCAAAAGCTCTATATATCAAATATATACATCAAAAATAGGCTTCAAAAGAGCCGTATACATCAAAATATATCATATCTACTGGGTGAATTGAACACCCAAAAAAAGGAACTCCCTTAAATGCTTCTCCCTCAGCACCACCATCACATCCATCACCCATCCTCCTCTACTAGGACCACCCCATCTAGTCCCCTACTCTACCCTCCTCCATCTAGACCTCAAGGTGGATGACCCACACTCACAACACTAATACTAGGTCTCACTCATCTCTAAGCCATATATGTTGCATAATGAAGCTCAGTAGGTAGCCTTTCATATCACTATATCCTCATAATAATCCAACTCATCACACACATGATGGTAGTTAGCTAAGATAACCATACCAAGTGGTCCCATATGACCACTAGCATGATCCCTAGCTTCTCTAACTCCACAAACATATCATTGAAGCTACTAATCCCAAGAGCCTTCTCAAGGTCTCTCAATGTTGTCTATAATGATCCTAATCAACTATCCATCCTGATAGCTACTTTTGACTTAGGCTATCATGCTCACCTCTCATTCCATCCCTCTCACCTATCAAACCATCATGCTCCACCCTCAAACTATCCCTCTCTGGTTATCACAATGGTCTACTTGGCCTCTAATGTGAGCCTTCTCGACCTTCTCAAATGTGCTATATAGCATCAAGAGTTGCATCAAGAGTCATCCCCACCACCCTCACCACCCCTCACCACCATGTCCATCACCTCCCCGTGTGCTCCCCCACATGAAAATCCTACACCCATCTATCACCTCGAGAAGGCTGAGCTCACCACCATGCAAAAAATCCTCTGTAACACCACTACATCATCATCAACAACCAATGCTTCCCCCTCATCATCAACACCCATGGCCCCCTCCTCATCATGCATAGAATGAGGCGACACTAAAATACATGTAATGGAGTCCCCACATCCCCATCATCATCATTCCTCTATACACTACTTGGACCTCTAGACATCCTAAGAATCAAACCAAATTGTCACCTGACATGATTGAATTTAATGAGCTCCCACTCTCCTGTTAGACCTACACCCATAGATCTATTGGTGGCTCTAAGCTCACCCTCCTCTCCCTCCCACACTAGAAACCCAATGTATGGTCTCCACCTGATGTCACCTACTTGTAAATATGAGAGGATATATCTATAGTAATCCTCACTCCATACCGTCCCTCCATCCCCTATCAATGCCATCACACGAATCCAAATGATCTCTCTAAAAACTCAAGGTATCCCCCATGAAAAATCTCTCTAGGATGAGTAACAAAATATGCTCAAAAGCCCAACACTACTAGAAAAAACAATATCAATCCCAAACCTCTTCTTGATACTCCATGACCAAACTATCTATAAGTCCGCGTTAGCAAATGTAGGGGCCCATGCAAACATAACCCTCTTCTCCATCATGTCGGCTACCACACCCATCATCATCTAAAGAAACTGACCCCCACCAAGAGTCGGAAACAAAAACATGTAATCCTTATCATCATCATGAGAGCATCAATGCACAACCTTTGTCTCGGGAGCATATAAAGCCCCAGTAAAAAACTACTTGCTATATAACTCCAAACCATTTACATCATCACCATACTATAAATCTCCTCATCACATCGACCCTCTCTATATCATCAATCAAATATATAGGCCTCTCCATACACAGAAAATATCATAATCATGTACATCCTCCGGGGATTGTCATCTCACCCATCGAAAACCAAAAAGTGTAAGTAGTAGGATCCCACCTCTCCATCAAATCCAATAATAACCCTCACTACTTGTGGATATGTCTATAATGATGCATCACCCCAAACCCACATCCTCCAAATGCAACCAATCCTCATCGACATCTAGGTCCTCACATCCTCTAAAATCATCAAAATCTTGTCCTCGATAGTCAATTTGGCCCTCACCTACATCCAAAAAACATGAAAACATGGATTAAAACAAGTTTCAATCAAATTTTATCAAATTTACACAAAAAATCCCAATCGTTAGTAATTTACCCCAATCATTGGTGATTCATTAAAATCACCTATGATTAGACTAAAATCACTAGTGATCCTAATGATTTCCCAAACATGCCCTCATATAGCCATTAAAAACAAAAAAAATAAAAATTAAAAAAAAAACACAAAACAACAAAAAAGGTACCTACCTCCCCCTGGGTGGGCCTCCTCTTCCTTTTAGATGCTCCTGCATGACCTCCATCATCATTATCACTCACAAATCACTCAATTAGACTTCTAATCTTGTAAATCACACAATGCAAATGAAAATTTTCATATCCAAATCAACTATTTATAAGAGCATTATCTCATTGTTCCCGCGATTCTATGAATCGCCGATGATTCCCATAATCACTAATGTGATTGGTCTAAATCACCCGCGATTCCTAGAAAAATCACTAACGATTACCCTCAAATCATCAAAACACACATTTTCAACATCAACAACTATTTTCAAAAACATTATCACACTTGCATAGCACATTTATCCACAATGTGCCTCATTTTAAGGACCCCAAAATATTTTTACAACCAATAATCCTTCATGGATTCATTTTAAACCTTAACCTCGGTAAGCCATACGTCTATATGACATGAACCCTTTGGTTCCCCTATCACTTGGCTCATGAAATCTTTATAGTCTATCAATGATCCCTACAAATCATACATTTATAGGACATGAACCCTTTGGTTCCCCTATCACTTGATTCCATGGTGATACCCATCTTGTTTTGATACCTCATCTTGGGAAACTTCAAACGAAACACACATGTCAAAACTATCCAATCAACTCAATCAAACTTGGTGATCCTTACACTACATTGCAATCACCCCTAGTTTGAGGGGGATCACCCATCCAAGCACAAAACAAACCTATCTCACACCATTTTTTCCAACAGTTTGGCATCACAAACTACTCGAAAAAAAGAGGAAAATGTAGACATCGGGTTTTCATCACCACCTACTTCCTTCTATACACACATTATTTAATTAAAACCTATCATTATATCATTATCCTAAGTCACCTCCCCTCATCCCGTAAAATCAATTTTTACACCCTCATAAATTACTATCTACCCATAAATTACCTTAACCCTTTAAAACCACTTAACCATCTAAAACCACAAACCTATTTTATCCTAACACCCTAACCTCCCCAACTTGACCTTAACCTCCCCCAACCATTTTCCTCCCAATTTACTGAAAACCTCATTTAGGAAATGGTTTCAACCATTTCCTAAACATTTTTTTGAAATTTTAGGATCGCTTTGCAATTCTAAGTGATTGTCGCGATTATAAAAGGAAAAAAATTCTCTTCCTTTAGGGATCTTCAGACTTATTTCACACATTTTTGCATATTTTTTCTATCTAGCAACAAAATCTATGTCACTCTAGAGATCACCAAGGTCTTGCATCAACCTCAAGATCTTGCAACATATCTCTTGGGTAGCTTTTTTCCAACTATCTTCCTAGTGAAGACTCAACAATCTACCAACAACTCCAATAAACTTTATCCAACATCTATAGAAGCTATTCCACCTATTTCTAGACCTAGAGATATTTATTTGTGTTGTTTCATCATTATTTCATAAAAAAACATCAAAGGCAATAAAAAACAATCATCTATAAGCTCGATTTAATCAATTTATTGTTTTTAGAAAAGTTTATCATTTTCATAGTAATCGCCATCAATGATTACATGAATTACCCATGATTCCTTTGAATCACATACGATTCCACGTAATCACCCACAATTCCTCTGAATTACTTGTGATCCTTATCCAACAACATTTGTCAATCAATTAATAAAGTTTTAGTTAGTTTTTATCAATATTCTTGGTTTAACTTGTCTTTTCAAGCATAGCTCTACTTTAGATGGCAGTACATCTTCGGTCCCATCTTATTACAAGCATCTACGAACTTCTCATATTTCAACAACCCTTCTTTTGGGAACAATAAAACATCCTTCATGAACTTACATTGTGTGTAATTTGATTTACCACCATCATAAAATATCGCTTAGAGTTCCTCTATAAGATATAATAAGAAAGTGAGGAGTTTTGGTATGATTAATTCAAGTCTTTTCGAGATCGCATCAAATTTGGCTTGGGCCACATTTGAAGTTGCACATACATGATTTACCCTTCAACCTTGATTTTTAGAGCTTCTCATCCATTATCTTCTTATCTTTTTCATTCATATATCCTTATCGTTATTGCTAATTCACTTAATTATTTAAAAACAAGTCGACATCCTTCAAGAAGTCCCTTTGGATTCCTGGAATTGGTCTTTGCCAAGAAACCCATCTACCCATGTATCTAATCTATTTTGTTCAATTGTCTTTGGTTTGTAGTTTTTTCATCGGTGAAAGAAAAAGGTGTTACATCCAACAATATCAACATTCATCATCACGGGTATCGGTAAACCCCGCCATCTTTCGAGGTCATTTTAAATTTTTTATTTCATTTTATTAAAGTTAAAATCAAAAATAAAAAAAATGCACAAAGTACAAAGAAGGGAAAGGAAGAAAGGAAAGGTCTATAATGAGATAAATGGGTTTGTTACATCAAAGGAGTTGTCATATGTGCTTAGAAAATGCCTCCAAAGGCTTGAATATCACCAAGAACACAACAAAATTGATTAAGTGAATTTGTAAAGTTCTTCATATTTGTCCAATTGTGTGTGCCAAAAATTTTGGTGGCTTAGAATTGCACCCTAGGATTTGATCATGGCATATCAATAATTTTGGACAACATTAGATAATCTTTGTGAAACATTTAGTGGTTAATATTCATAATTTGAATATTTCTTGAGATTTTGAAAGCCACATTTGGATATTCATAATTAGCTTGAGGACTACCCGAATTAGAGTTTTCGGGTGTGCTAGAGTAATCCTCCACCAAAGGTGGATGAAATTTAACATACTTGATGATTTTCTTCTAAATTTTGATCACCCACCGGGTTTCCAGATCTACTTCCTTCTTGACTATGTATTCTCCATCTCTGGGAGTAATCTTCTGGTAGGATCAGATTTGAAAAGGATATTATTCCTTCCAACTTTGAAAGGGGAGAGTTAATCAGCAAGGTTTAAAAGATTTTACGCTGGTATACCTAGATTTTCTTTGAAAGATGAAGCCGCCACTAAGGCCTTGTACCTTAGATGTATAGATTAACTCAAAAAGATTTTGAAATGATAACTTTACAACTAGGAGGTCAAGATTTGCATATCTTTATAAAATTTACCATATTTTTCCCAATAGAGTTAGGTTTTATGGAAAACCTGCTTATAATGAGAAAAATTTGGACAATATTTTCATAATGGTCTGTATTTTCCTAATTTTGGCAAAGCTCTATAAAGGTAAGTCTTTTGAACCTTTCCTGGAGTAAATAGTCCTCGAAAAATGGCACCAAAAGCATGTTGATGGGCATTCACACTTTGAAAGCCAAAATACCTATCAACTTATATCAAGAAATACTAGCAATTCATATAGCCCAAGAAAATTTAACTCAAATTCTGATCCAATGAGATAAATTTTATGTCCTAAAAACAACACTAGAAGCATGTTGGTCCTCAATTCTACACCCCGTGGTGGCTTGCCAAAAATTCTTTAGGAAGGGGGATGCTTGGAGTGGTGGTAGATTAAATATTATATAATTTTATAGCTAGGAGGGTTATAATATTTCCTTGGGATGATTAAGGGGCACACACAAATGAGATGGCCTTTTCCTGCTACTTTTGGTCCTGCCTTGAACCAGTGTGAGAGGACCCATGGTGTAACCTAAATGTAGAGGAGGAGATGAATTATTTTTTCCTCTTGACTTGTGAAATGATGGATCAATCTGGGATAAGCATGGCCATAAACACAACACTCACTCTCACAAGTTGTCACAAAAGATGTTGTATATGCTTACTATACTAGATACAGGTTATTATAGACAATAAAGTTTGGTTGCTCTTGCATTATCTTGATAATAGAATTAAGGATAGAAGGCACCTTCAATGATATTTAGAGAAACAAGGTAGTAAATGGAAAAATGGAAGTTAATATGAGGGGTGGGATCAATTATGGTATTTGTAACTTCACATAAGGGGATTATAGGCTGAGAGATTCCTTGAATAGAGCATTTGACACTTAGAGCAACCTACAATTCTAGAAAGCACAAAAACTTGAATAAGTAGTGAAAATTTCTATAAAGAAATATTTGCATTCATTGATACTCAAAAGATGCAAATCTTTGACAAAATCTTTAAAATACTTGACACAAGAGCTTGTGCAAAATTCTAATGAAGTATTTATTTCTTCTACTTTTGTACGCCTAAGATACACTTAAAGGCTAACAAAAATCACTTTGAAAAAATGGTTAGAGTAAGGATTTTAGAATTAAGTCCAATATTGCAGAGTAAGTGCTCACATCAGACTATTAAACTAATGACCAAAGAACAAACATTAAGGACTAATCTAATGTATGCAAAACAAAAGCAATAAACACAAGACTATAGTAGAAAATAAAAATCATTAATCAACAATTCGACGTAAAAAACTCAAAACACAAAAAATTAACTCAAAAGTGGACATATTTCATTCAGACCTTGACTTTCTTAACAAGGGAACACCAAGATAATGCTCTCAAAGTTTGTTAATGGATGTACATTACAACCACCTTGACACATAAGTATGGGAAATGAAAATCTATATGCATTTCACAAAGGAAACATGTACTATTCATAATTATATCTCTTCGAACTTTTTAGAAATAGAAAGACTAATCCCCTTTGATCATAATACCAAAATTAACTCCTTTTTAGAGAACAAAAGAACTAACTCTCTTAGATATGAGGAAAAACCCTCATATTTATACAAATTTTCTAAGTTCTTACAATTTGATCCCCCTAAAATATTAAATGAATCTTCTTCCGGTTTATAAAGAAATATCTTTTGAATTAGAGCAGGAATGTAACTTGTCTAACTGAAAATATCCAATTTTTGTTAGCATTTTGGGATCGATTCCATGCCTTCACTACCAAATATGCAAAAACAGCTTAATCGATACTTCCAAGTACATTTGTGTCTTTTTTTTTCTCATTTTATCTATCCAAACACAATCCATTCCTGAATCAAATGATGCCAAATTGAAGGGCTCAAGGATACCTTTCCAATGAGACCATTTTTTAATGATTTGGAGGTCTAGGATCGAGAGTTATGGCCATTTGAAGTTTTGCATGTCGAGATGAACAAGAGAGTGACACGTGATAGATTTTGATTGGCTTCGTGAATTGCCTTTGTCTATGAAATGTGAGCCAATAAGGAAATTCCATGTTCCTTCATAATTCATATTGTCCTTTTACTTGATTTCCCTCTACGAAACATGACCCAATGTGGAAGCTCCATGCTTTTCGAAATGTCAATCTTTTCTTTTACTTGTACTCGTTGCCATAAAAATGAGCCAATGAAAAAGCTCCATGCTCCTTCGCAATTTAACTTATTAATAACTGGGTGATTCTTGAAACATGAGCCAATGGGAAAGCTCCACGTTCTTTTGTCGATCACTTGTTTGATAACCTTGACTAATTGCTGGGAAATGTGAGCTAATGGGAAAGCTCCACATTCTTTGCATTTTCATAATGTATGATAAGCTTGAATGATTCCCATGAAATGTAAGTAGATGAGAAAGCTCCACTCTTCTCGCAATTCAACTTCATCTACAATGAAATTTTGCATTGTCGACCTTGTCAGAGTACAAAGCACAAACTAATAAAAAGTTCCACGATACGTTATAATTTAATTTAATTTATAAGGACCTTGTCAAAGTGCAAAATGTGAACCAATGATAAAGCTCCACGCTACTAGAAATGCCAATCTTGTTAGAGTGTGAAGCATAAACCAATGAGAAATCTCCATGAACCTTTTGATTTCGTAGTGTCGATCTTTATTTTTGTGTTTGTATTTCATTGACCTCTCGAGGTTAGGCCTTTGAATTATGAATTTTATCTTAGGTATACTTCTTGTTTAGCTTCATTAAAATGTTTCCACATATTGTCCCTTGACCCGCTAAACCACTCGGACTCTGAAATGATATCAACCTTGAGTTGATTCCATGACTTAAAGTCTCGAATATTGAACGACTTAGAGAGGCACAAAATCTTGCCATGTGTCCTCTACTTTGTAGGCATTTCAATTTTTTTGGCATGTATATATTTGACGGACATTTAAACATCCCGTGATTTTTAAAATGGCTAAGTCTATTTTAAATTGAGTTATTAAGCTAGGTTTGTAGCTTTATACTTCGTGGTCGGGTTGCATGCTTTTGGGCCTTCGTAGCTTTGGATTCTTGGAGCAATTTGGATCATTTGGTGTTGATTACAGGGTTCTTTGTGAAAGATGTAGAAATTGTAGACACTCAAAATTCATACACTCATTTATTTTTCATACTATTATTTCTTATGAAAATCATACACACCATTTAATCACACCACATTATTTATCAAAATCATTTATCCTAAGTCTAATATTCCATGATATTTTACCTTCATGTAAATCCCTTATCACATCACTTTTTACACATGTAAAATCCTATTTTTCCCTATCCTAAATAAGACCTAACCACCTAGATTAACTTAACCATTTTCTAAACCACCCAAATCAACCTAAATCTATTTATTTCCTAAAATCCATTTAAACCTATTTCTAACTCCCTTACCTCAACAAACAAACTTATCATTATCATTCACCCACATATCAAAATCATCTACAAACCTAAATTAGATAAATCCAAAACAAAATCAAGTAAAATCTAGCCTATTTTGTCACCCCCTCAACAAACTCAACACGTCTCCGACAACCTAGCAAATTATTTCCTTGAAACCCAAAAAAATAGCCCTTTTTTAGAAGTTTCAACCATTTTCCTCACAAAAAATCAAACAACCGTAAATTGTCGGCAATTCGTAATCACTAACGATTACATAAGTCAGTTTTATAGCTTCTCATATGGATCCTCAACTTCAGTCCATGAATTCTTTCTTTCAATTTGGTTCAGCAACCTCCTGTACATCATCATTCAACACTTGGATATCAGAATCAACACCAGGCATTACCATTTACCTTCATTGAGCATCTTGGAGCAATTTTGGACCTCCTGTGAATCAACTCTTCACATGCAGTCTACTATCATCTTCTTAGTCTCATTCATCAACATATGCACATATCAACAATATCCCTTTCAACTTTTGGAGATCAATCACACGTCCAGAATTGGTTTAGCAGTCCTCTGACGTCAACAATTTTCCTCTCCCGAGATATCCAAACATCCAACAACTAAGCAAAGTCTTCTGACATGTCTACACCCTCCTCCTATTAGGTAAATCTCCTCCTCCCAGTCTTATTCATCACCTGAAATCAGGCAAGTAACTTTCATTTACATCATTGTCTTAATAATTTATCATTTAATAGATTTTATCAATCTTGCTCAGCCCTTTATCAAACTGTACATATTTTGTAGTAATCGTCAGTGATTTCCCCAATCATTGATGATTAGCCTCAATCACCGACGATTCCCCCAATCGCTAGTGATTCCTATCTATTAGATCATTTATCACAACTTGTCTTTTTGATATCTAGAGCTCAATCCTAACCATTACTCTACCTTTACAAGTGTCCATCAAGTCCCATCAAGCTCCTCTGAGCCATCTACAATGTTTTATCATTTATCTAGATCAAACACATTATCCTCTCTTGCCTTTATGAGCACATATCTATCTACATCATTGCTCCTTTGAGCCATATTGTGATTCCTCGATTCCCTTTGGATCAGAAAACATCAGCCCATCATCATATAGCCTCAACCACATTAGTCCCTTTTTCATTTCATTATTTTTTATATCGTCTGTCATCATTTTACTTTATCATTATCGATTAATTTCTTGAATGCGGATTGACATCCTTACAAGGAATTCCATTGACTTCAAGAGACAAGACATTTCTAGGTAATCTACCATATATCTATCTAATCCCATCTTTTTCTTAGTGTCTTTGAGCATAGGTTTCTTATATGAAAGGAGATTGTACACATCTGCCACGGAGTGTAATTTCAATCAACATCAAAAATTATCAATCAACATCTACGGTATCGCAAAACTCCGCATCTTCTAGTGCTGGTATATTTGTATTTTCTTGTTTAGTTACTTCAAGTTGGAGTAGGAATATTTCTAAACAGACATATCTCGATCACCCACAAGTCTGAAGCTTTCATACTTTGATTAATTGGTCCATTAAACCAATCCTCCAACATTTATGTTGAATCCCTTCTTTTATTTTGCTAAGGTAGGAAATTTCTTTAAAATTGACACTTCTCCCTTACTCAAAATGAACTTTAAAGCATGAGGAACAATATGAAGCACACAAAATAGTTATATTTATGGAAATTATATGAAAATACTAGCTCAATCTAAGGAATTGGATTGTGTGCCAAAAGTGACTCTTTCTCGGGGATGGGCACCCCTATGGGTGCTAAAAGAACAAAAAAAGATCGATGCCTAATCCATTGGGTAAGGAGTCGGGTAGACAAAAATAAAGGATTTATGAAAAGATACATTACATTCATACCATAATACTGCCATGTATCAAAACCTGGTCACTCTAGACTAGAGTAAAAAAGGGAAACAACAACACAAAAATGACAAAAAAAAACAACACAACTTTGCAAACAATATAATGATCATACTTGACCATCTGGATAAGACCATGCCAAGAAATCTTGGTATTTATTCAACAATTTGACATAAGCTTGATTTTATTTTTTTCTCATGCTACATCCTAGACAAACCCTTCCTGGTTTTTTGAAAAGTGTCCAAGTTACATTCTTAAACATCTCTCGGCACATAGATAGGTTTGATCATGACCTTGTCAATATTGTTAAAATTTGACTTGAGACTAACTAGTCCTCTAGGGATAACACTTGTTTTTTACTCAGATTACATATTTCCCAAAGAGGTTTCCTATTTTATCACATAAGACAATCATTTCCTCAAGATCAATGAATTTATTTTTACGCTTTAGAAACCTTTGAATTTGATCATCATCTTCAGAAACCTACCAATGTTGAATGTTATCAAGGACTAATGGTCGGACCAATACCTTTACTTTATAGTTTCAATAAGGAGATACAACTTCATTGTCATATTGATATGCCATTACAACTAACTTGTCAGTTGCTGCATTTTAAGCCCTTTCATGATAAAGGATATTGAAGGAATCAAATAATTCTATGAAGTCCCAAACTACATGCTTATATTGTCTCAGCCTCTCGGTTTTTAGTTACATACAAGTTCCTGACTTTCTTTACAATTAATTCTAAATCTCCTTTGATAACAACATTCTTAATCCCATGCTTCCATGCAAATTTTAAGCCAAGGAGAAATTCCTCATATTCAACAATGTTGTTAGTACATTCAAACTTCAATTTGAAAGAGAAGTTAAAAGAAACCTGATTTAGAGAAGTTAGAACCACTCCAACTCCATTTCCAACATTGGAGCATGCTCCATCAAAATTCATGGTCCATGGGACATTGACATATTCAAGGTGTGCATTAACATTTATGCAATGATCTTCAAAATCTGCACTTCCTATGAAGTTACCCAAATTTGTATCAACAAACAATACCTCATAAGAGGCATTCATGGGATCCTCAATAAGATGGAGCATTTTCTTTTCTCCATGCAATTTGAATAACTTACCTTCCAATGGTATAAAGGCATAGGACATGTCCATCTGAACACTACCTCCTACACTAGAAGCCCACTTTCTTGATAATAACATGCCCCATTTAGTAGAGGCGCAATCAATTATAATTGTATTCATAGTTAAATGTTTTCCAGATAGGCAACAAGCTTTACTACTGGACTTCGACATACCCAAAAAAAAGGTACTTATCTTGAATTAATGACATAGTTTCTCCCAAAATATGTTGTTATCTTGATGTCTAATTCATTCATGACCTATAAAGGCATGATATTACATGAAGCTCCTAAATCAAACATACAATTGTGAAGAAGTCGCCCATTAACAATAAAAGTAGTAAAGAAGGGATCCACATCCAATTGGGATTCTACCAAGGATGTGCCTAAATATAATTATGGGGATTCTTCCATGTTCTCCTGATCCTCTATTACTTCAAGTTTAGCTATGGTAGGTGGAGTCACCACATTATTTGTACCCCTTTCTTTGAAAACCATATCATCCTTCAGCCCCAAATATTCAAATGTTCTTTTCCGTGTTATGGAATTCTAAGTAGTTCTGTAATAGGGATAGTAATATTTATCTGACTTAGAATTTGAGCCATATCACATATAACATACTTTGGTAGGGTTGTATTAGAGGCAAGGGTGATAGTATTTTCTGATGGGATGTTATCCCTTATTGCTTGGGAAAATGTAGAAGTGCTTGGCTTTGAAGAGATAAAGGGACCTTTGTCAGGCATATTTATTTTGGGGACATCTTTGGGGATGTTTTTCAAGTGAGGCATTTTTGGCTTAGGGGAAGATCCTTTGACTTGTCTATTCCTAAGGTTATACTCCTTTTCTTGAGAAACCACAACATTCATTAATAGCTTCTTATCCTCTTCAGAAGGGATTCCACCATCATAATTTTTATCATTAAATCTCTTAAATAATCAAAGTCATGATTTGGAAGCTCAAATGATTGAGCCACATTTATATCAACATTAATAGTAGAATGGTCTCTACGTGTGCCCTTTCCCTCACTGCACGCAAGCCTACGAACCCTGTAGCTGCTAATCAACATAAGGATTTGGCTGGTGCTCCTTAGCTAGAAAATGGTGATGATGGGGGTACGAATTTGGGGCTTATTTCTCCTTGGTCATGGATCGACCTCGCCTTTACCAATGTTGTGACTATACCTCTACCCATGGACGGTTGTGCAAACCCTAGCCATTTTCAAGCACCATCTGGGGTGTTCTTGGGAAAGGCTCTATTCATGGTGGGCTGGAACAAGGAGCTCTACCTATTATTCCAACACTTTGGATAGAGAGATTAGACATGGATCTCTTGAAACCTCCTTCAAAGATGTCTTAAAATGCAAGGAATCCTCCATGAAACTTGCAGACATCACCTCGTGTATTACATTTGGGGAAGATTTCATTTCATCTAAGATTTACTACAAAGAGCATGCTCTGATTTGTAGATTCGGGGGTTTGTGGCCCAACCTTCCTATTCTTCACGCGTGGATCTCTAAGCATTGGACTCCATCTTTAACTGGTAAGATAGACTTATATCCATGTGCTAAAGGCATTTTCATTATGGTTTTCTCTTCAATAGTTGATAAAGACATCATTTCTTCCAAGCTCTGGACTTGCGAGTCCAAATATTTGGTCATGAAACCTTGGTTCCCATCCTTTAACCCACACACAGAATCATTCTCATGGAAACCTGTTTGGATCAGGCTACCCCATTTACCTCTCCAATTCTGGAGTCATGACTATCTGACATCCATTGGTAATACCTTGGGTACTACACTCTATATAGATTCTTAAACAACTAATTACACACATACTACCTATGCCCGGATCCTGGTGGAACTTGACACTGATAAAAATCTTCCTGCTACCATAGACCTTAGAGTGAAAAATAGAACTTGGTCACAAAATCTTGATTATGAAGGTCTACCTTTCCAGTGTAGAAGGTGTTTTGGATTAGGACACACCTCTACTGCTTGTGGGATGGAAAAACGTCAACATGAGAAGCACAACTGGTGGAAAGACGCACTCCCGGAACACCTATTTTTGTGGCTAAAAAGGATCTTGAATCAAAAGCAGATACCATAGCTGAATCTGATTCAGCCCTGAAAACCCCTCTATCCGAAACTCGATTGTTAGCAACATGAAAAATGCACAAGTTGTTGAGGGCAGCAAGGAAAATAATAAATATATCTCTTTAGATGTCAACGAGGTTGCCTCAACTGGCACAAATGTGACTAAGGAAAATACTCCTCCTTGGTCTTCTCCTCCAACCATGGAGGCTCCTTCAGGCTGGGTAACGGTCAAAAAAAGAAAAAAAATCACCCTAAAGGAAAGCTCTACACCTAGATGATCTTCTCTGTTAATGTTTGGTCGGGTTACATTATTTCATTTTTCGTGGCCGATCATAGATTGTTTCTTTTCCAATGGTGTTGATGTGCCATTGTTGTTTGATCGCTGTACATCAGTTGTCTTTTTGCTGATGTGTTGTTGGTTGTGGGTTTTTTCTTTACAGATAACTTTCTGCAATTGGTCATTATTGTTCTATTTGGATTCCGATCTCTTTCTTTGTGCTCAATCTTCCAATTCTGGCTTCTGAGCCTTGTTGTACAAGGGTATAGTCCCTTTCAAAAAACTATTTACCAATAATTAAAAAAAAACATTAACAATAGAAGAGATGGAGGATACCTTATTTGTGTAAGCCCAAAAGTACTCCATATTTTTATCATATAATTATATCGGTTGAAGTGGATCCTAATATTGAATCTTTTGGACACTCCATCATACATATGTCATCAAAACCAACTTCATCAACAACATCATCATCTCCAACAAGTTGCTCATAAGTGGAGTGGCAATAAAAAATTATCACACCATTCAATGATGTAGTCTTCTTCTACTAATGATACCCTTGTTGTCAATGGATTTGGGGCTACTTTATTCTATCTCGAATGTTGCAGCTTATTTCCTGAACCCATAGTTCCTTTTCCTCTATCAAGCAGCTCAGGTGATCTCCTTTGGTATTATTCCCAGATCTATTTTTCCTTGGGCATGGTGATGAGTTTGAGAATTTGAAACTAATCCTTTCTCTACTCTAGCAAGATTTTATGAGATTTCTTTAACTGATCTAGCTAAATTTTTAACCACCTCTTCTAAGTCCACTACCTTACTTACCCGTGGCTTCTTTGGATTAATCAACTTGACACCTTCCCTCTTTGGAGGTTTCCTGGTGCTTTAATATTGTTCTCAATTTGGACAGCCATAGAGAAATTCTTCCTTAGAGTTATAGGATTTTTGTCCCTCAGATAATAAATTGATTTCTTATCAAAGGCATTTGAGTATTTAATTAGATAAGAATCATCACTAGGCCTTAGATTAATAGGTAATCAATTCAAAGTTTACTTGTACCTAGTATTAAAATCTTACACATACTCATTAGTTATCTTTTTATATTTTCAAACTTTGATACGAGAAACCTAGGGCCAGTCTTATCACCATATTGGAGTATGAATGCATTCTACATTTCTAACCAAGAATCAATTTAATTTGTAGGAAGAAAATTGTACCATTCCTAGCATATTATTCTAATGTATGTGTGAATAACTTAACATAAACATCTTCATGCTCTACTTCATATTCATCCATTACATTTTGAAAAATATAAGATGTTGATCCCCACTTATGACATTATTCCCTTGAAATCTAGGAAATCTTATTCTAATTTCATTTGGTACTTCATTATGATAGCCCACCATTTCATGAAACCTTATTGATCTATAAGTGGTAACTACAAAAGGAGCCCTTCATGGAGGTTGTGCCATGTTATTTTGTGGAAGATTTTCAAAAGGAGGTTTGAAAAGGTGGAGAACTGGGGAACTTTGAGGTAGAGGAGTATGATATTCAAAATGGAAATCCTTTAGGGACTCATTTTCATAAAATACTTGATTCTTATGAGTCAACAAAGAAGGGAGATGAAGAATACCTTTGTTACTTGCATATGTTGAACCTTATTGGAATAATGAATGCAAATTAGCTTGAGGACTACCTGAATCAAAGTTGTTAGGTGTGCTAGAGTAATCCTCCACCAAAGGTGGATAAAATTCAATAGGCTAAACAATCTTTTCTTCTGAATTTTAATCACCCACTGGTTTCCAAATCTTCTTCCTTATTGACTATGTATTCTCCAGCTTTGGGAGTAATCTTCTAGGAGGATCAACTTTGAAAAGGATCTTCTTCCTTCCAACTTTGCAAAGGGGAGAGTTAATCAATAAGGTGTAAAATATTTGCACTAGTATACCCAAATTTTCTTTGAAAGACAGAGCCACCACTAAGGCCTTGTACATTAAATGTATGGATTAACTAAAAATCTCTTGAAATGATAGATTTACAAACTGGGAGGTCAAGCTTTGCAGATCTTTATGAATTTTCCCATATTTTTCCTAGAGGAGTCAAGTTTTATGGAAAGCCTTCTTATAATGAGAAATTTTGGACAATATTTTCAAAATGGTCTATATTTTCCTAATTTTGGAAAATCTCTATAAAGGTAACTCTTCTAAACCTTTCCTAGAGTAAATATTCCCGAAAATGACACCGTAAGTGTGTTGATGGGCATTCACACTTTGAAAGCCAAAATACCTATCAAATTATATCAAGAAATATTAGCAATTCATATAGCCTGAGAAAATTTAACTCAAATTCTGATCCAATGAGATAAATTTTATGTCCCTAAAGAATGATACCAAAAGTTTGTTGGTCCTCAATTCTACACCCCCTTAGTGGCTTGACAACAATTATTTAGGAAGGGGGATGCTTGGAATGGTGGTAGACCAGATAATATATCATTTTGTAGTTGGGGAGGGTCTAACACTTCCTTGGGATCAATCCTTGGGATGATTGAGGGGCATGTACAAAGGATACGGAATTTTCTTGCTACTTTTGGTCCTACCTTGAACCAGGGTGAGAGGACCCACAATGTAACTTGAATGTAGAGGAGGGGATGAATTATTTGTTCCTCTTGACTTGTCAAATGATGGATCAATCTGGGATAAGCATGGCCATGAACACAACACTCACTCTCACGAGTTGTCACAAAATATGTTGTATATGCTTACTATACTAGACACAGGTTACTATAGATAGTAAAGTTTAGTTGCTTCTAGTGTATGACATAGAGAATTAATAAACAAAAGACTGTAGTAGAACATATAACTCATTAATCAAAAATTCAACATACAAAACTCGTAACACAAAAATTTAACTCAAAAGTGGATATATTTCATTCGTGTCTTGACTTTCTTAACAAGGGAACATCAAGAGAATGATCTCAAAAATTTCCATGGTTGTACATTGCAACCACCTTGACACAGAAGTATGGGAAACAAAATCTATATGCATTTCACAAAGGAAACATGCACTATTCACAATTATATCTCTTTGACCTTTTCAAAAATAGAAATACTAAACCCATTCGATCGTAATACCAAAATAACTCCTTTTTCGAAGAATAAAATAATCGACTCTCTTATATATGAGGACAAGCCCCATATTTATACAAATTTGTTGAGTTCTTACAATTCAATTACCCCCTAAAATAGCAAATGAATCTTCTCCTTGTTCACAAAGAAAGATATTTTTAATTAGAGTGGGAATGTAACTTGTCTAACTGAAAATATCTCGATTTTACATAGCATTTTGGGATTGATTCCATGCCTTCATTTCCACATACACAAAAATAGTTAGATGATATTACCAGGTACATCTATGTATTTTTATTTTCTCATTTTATCCCATAAAATTCCATCAATTCCTGAATCAAATGATGCCAAATTGAATGCCCGAGGAGACCTTTCCAACGAGACCGATTTTTGCAGATTTGGAGCTCTAGATCGAAAGTTATGGCCATTTGAAGTTTTTCCTGTCGGGATGAACAAGAGAGTGACACGTGATAGATTTTGATAGGAATTGCCTTTGTTTATGAAATGCGTTCCAATAAGGAAATTCCACGCTCATTCACAATTCAAACTATCCTTTTACTTGATTGCCTCTGCGAAACATGAGCCAATGAGAAAGCTCCATGCTTTTCACAATGTCAGTTTTTCTTTTACTTGTACTTGCCACCGTGAAACATGAGCCAATGAAAATCTCCATGCTCCTTCACAATTTAGACTTATTAATAACATGAACTGATTACTACGAAACATGAGCCAATGGGAAAGTTCCATGCTCTTCACACTGCTGCCGATCACTTTTGATAACCTTGACTAATTTCTGTGAAATGTGAATCGCTGGGAAATCTCCACATTCTTCACATTGTCGTAATGTTTGATAATCTTGATTGATTTCTGCAAAATGTAAGTCAATGAGAAAGCTCCACACTTCTTGCAATTCAATTTCATTTACAAGGACCTTTAAAGTGTGAAGCATAAACTAATGAAATATCTCCACACACCTTTACGTTGTCATCCTTGTCAGAGTGTGAAGCATAAACCAATTAGAAAGTTCCACGATACTTTGTAATTTACTTTTATTTATAAGGACCTTGTCAAAGTGTGAAAATGTGAACCAATGAGAAAGCTCCATGCTACTGGAAATGTTAGTCTTGTTAGAGTGTGAAGCATAAACCAATGAGAAATCTCCACGAACCTTTGGATTTTGTAGTGTCAGGATCTTTTTCTTTCGTGTTTGTCTTTCATTAGTTGTGGGTCGCCTTTGTATCGCAAATTCTATCTTAGGGAATCTTCTTTTTTGGCTTCATTAAAATGTTGCCACGTATTGTCCCTTGACCGCAAGACCACCTGGACCCGAAATGCTATCAACCTTGGTTGATTCTGTAGATTTGAAGTCCACAAAACTTAAACGGCTTAGAGAGGCTCGAATCTCACCATGTGTCCACCGCTTTATGGACATTTGAATTGGTTAGTGATATATATCTTTGAAAACCATTTAAACATCCTAGGTTGTTTAAAATGGATAAGTCCATTTTAAATTGAGTTATTTAACCATTTTGCATCTTTATACTTCATGGTTAGGTTGCATGCTTTTGGGTCTTCATAGCTTCATATTCTTGGAGCAATTTGGATCATTTGGTGTTGATTACAGGTTCTTTGTGAAAGATGTAGACATATCTCAATCACCCATAAGTATGAATATTTCATACTTTGATTAACCATTCCATTAAACTGGTCCTTTGACATTTCTCCAATCCTTTCTTTTATTTCGCTAAGGCATAAAATTTCTTACAAATTGATACTTCTCCATTACTCGAATGAAATTTGAAGCACAAGGATTAATATGAAGCACACAAAATAGTTAGATTTATGGAAAGTCTATGAAAAATACTAACTCGATCCAAGGCACTGGATTGAGCACCAACATAATGCAAACACTAAAACTACCTCTAAGCTAATTCTAACATATTCGAGTAATTAGGGAGAAAGAGGGAGAGAAAGGGAAAACATAAACAAACTAAGCTAAAAATAAAGGTGATAACACCAATAAAAGGGTTGATCACTCTCTCTTGAAGTCTCAGAGAAGAAAGAATATCCAATGCAAGGTTAGAGGGGAAAATGCTTGCCACTTTCTAACTCAACAACTAAATCAACTCAAAACCGTGTATAATTTGACACAAATGACATGAAACTCTACAAAACATAGTTGATATACATCACAAATGAAAGAACAAAAGGAAAGAAGACAATAATGTAAATCAAGGGGAAAATTCAAGCCACATTTGACATTATATTATTGTTATAAATATGCACATGATTGCTACAATCAATGGAGGGTAAGATGCATTATAAATAAATGCATGCCATGGGTCCGCAACCCCTTACTTTTGTCACAATTTGGACATAATAACATTACCAAGCAAGAGAGGATCGTTTCAATGAAGAAACATGTTACATTTTATAGAAAGGAAGAGAGGAGAGGGGATCAAAAGATGTTAGAGAGATGCTTTACCTATTAAACGTTGAAAAAAAAATTTAATCTGCTTCCAATAGTAACCCCATGCCTCATGATGGATCATGATTTTGAGTTGCCTTTGCATACAAGAAAAATATAGATATTTCCTCGTGGATGAGCACAACCCGTGCAAATCAATGGATGTCCATGAAATCGGGAGATGGAGGAACGTGATGTTTCCAAATGTCTAATTCTTTTTACATATATCACTAGTCCTCATCATTTCAGCTTAGGCATGGAAGAATATGCTCTTTTGGAAGCATATGAAGGGTCCCATGGTGAAGGATGATCAAACGAGCATCTCATAACATAAAATGGCATCTTCTAACTTCTGAAAGCGACGTGAGACATCCCCAAAATACTCAACTTTGATTTCCCAAAATACTCAATATTTTTTTTTGCAAATTTTCCCTCTTTTGAAAGGCCTCTCCAAGATGTTGCTAATGGATCAAATATGAGGTGAAATGGAGCTCCAATGAAAGATACCATCAAAAACAAAACCCGACTTCTCGTGAAAAAAACTTTGTTCTATCAATTTTAGTGTTATGTTGAGCCTATTTTCATGTGTGGAAGTGTTGAAGATGTTAAAAGTACCATACACTAAAATGTGCATGATATTTGGGAAATATATTCTTTTCATATGGGCGGTATTTTTGACCCATAGGTTTATGGGGTGGGTTTGGCCCATGGTTTTGGTACCCACGGTATTGTAAATACTTAAGAAATTTCCTATTAATGTACTTTTGATAGGTGAGATATATGATCAGTAGATGTGTGTGAATTCATGTGAATTTAGGAGAGTTTGTTGAGCATAGCTCCAAACAAATCGGGTATTGTATTGAGAGAGTGGTGACTTGTAATAAAATCTCGAGCAAGTGATTCCTTGTGGGCGTAGCCCAAATTGGGTGAACCATGTTAAATATTGTCTCTATATTGTGTTCTTTTATTTTTCTTGCACTTTTATTTGAGATATGTGATATTTTTTTGCATATTAGTTTCTACTATTACGATTATGTGAGCGAATGTTCCACATATTTTATCCCTTTTTCCTAACATTTAGAGTGTTTTGCTTGTTTGTTTGTTCTGGCTTTGGTTGCGGTCTCTAACCTCCATGACTCTTTTTGTGATCTACTTTATTTCACGAGAAAATCTCATTGTTACGTAACTTTTCTCCGTGTTCCATGTGTTTGAATGTTATTTTCTTATCTCGATCTTTGCTTTTTTCTCGAAGTCCGCCAGCGTCTATTCACTCGCTACATGACTTAGAATAATTCACGCCTAAAATCCTTTGTTCTCAGAGACTTCACAAAGAAAATTTAAAGAAGTCCGCATAACACTAAGATAGTGTTCCACAACTTCTATCCTTAGCCATGTCTAAACTTACTTTCCCTCGTTGTGGGAGGTATTTTCCTTTGTTTCGTGGACTTGGAGAGTCCGATGGACATTGTTCCTTGAGAAGTTCATGGAATAATGAATCCTTTGTTCCACAACTTCAAACTTTGGTCGTATGAGGGCTCTCGGTGGCTTGTCCATATTATATCATGAATCTTGAATATTAGGCTACACCCTTATGTTTTTTCCACACAAAACACTAACTATTTTCACCATTGTCGCCTTTCTCCGCTCAACTTCCTTCATTCCATGGACTTGGAGAGTCCGTGAAACACCACAATCGCTCCCCTTTATGCGGGTTAGATAATCAGAGAACAATGCAACAACCTTCCTTTGTTCGAGGTTAGGAGACTCTATGGAACATTGTGCTCCTCAATTTTTCATAACACCGAGATACAATGTTCCGCGTACTTTTTAACCAAAAATTTGGCTCACCCAAAATTAAATTTGCAAGTTGTCAAAATAGCCTTGGGGTGGGGTTATTTTGGACAAAGGAAGTACAAACCATGTATGAGATGGGGACACAAATCAAATAAATTCAAAGAAAAGGTCTCTACTCTAAGGAGCATGACAACCTAGTTGGGATTTTTCCTTATTTGAAGAGTTAAGGTGTGTTACACTTGTTGATGAGTTTTCTTGAGTGAAGTATATAAGAGGAATGCAAAAAGAAATTGGATTGTAAAGAATTCTAGGTATGACCAATATTTCACCATGAATTCAAATATAAATGAGTTAAGGCGTGTTACACTTGTTGAAGAGTTTTTAAATAAAGTATGTAAGAGGAATACAAAAAGAAATTGATTTGCAAAGATTTCTAGGTGTGACCAATATTTCTCAATTGATTTAAATATAAATGAGTAGTATTTAAGCAATATTTTGGTGGATAAAGGAAAAAAAGTAAACATTAATGACATACGCATGGAGGAATATTAGAAGATGTAGATTGCAAACTTGAAGAAATGTGGTGTTCATGGAGATTAAGACTCACTCGAACCCTATTGGAGTATTAAAGGGAAATGTATATTATGGGAACAAAGTTAGTAATGGAATTTGAGGTAATAGAGTTGGTATATGATGACAACTATCCAATATATCTTGAAGGCCTTGGTGTTATGAGAACTAAGTAGATATGTGATTTAAAAAATGTTGTATATGAGTTTTTAGAATAGGTTACAAATGGTTGTTATTCCCATGATAATGGGCATAGTCTTACATATGATTAATGTGTAGATGTGGATGAAGATATAAATAACATCTATAACATCACTATGGAAAGGAACAAATACTTGGATCCATGAGAAGATGGTGGATTAAGTTGGGAGAGTTGAGCGTCGAACCTGGAACCACCATAAATGCATGTGAAAAATGGGTACAAGTGGTGTATGAAATTACAAGATGGAAGTGCACAATGGTTAAGAGAAATTACACCATCAATTCAAATTGGGGTTATCGGATGTAGCATCTAGAAGGTTAGAACTCAAGTAGAGCAGAGAACAACTAAAAAGTGAGTTTTGAGCATTTCACAAGTGTCAAAATATATTTTTAGATGAATGAAGTTGGAAAAGCTTACAAGGTATTATGGGTCAATGTGTATGAAAACATTTGTGCAAAGAGCTAAAAGCTTGCTTCAAAAGGAGGTGGACAATCTACTAGCCATTGGTGCAATATAACAGTCCATAACACTTTATCGAGGTCATGACTTACACCAACTAGCAAATGATCATTACAACTAGTCTAAAAATTCCTTACATTAGAACAAGACAATAATGTACCACACAACTCAAAAAAAACTTAGGTCCACGGTATTTTTAGAGTTTTATTTCTTAAAAAGATATAAGAGCGACATCCATATAACATTATAGACCATTGAGTAGAAATTGTCAATAGCTCATGATCAATTATTTAGAATGTCGCATCAAACTAATATACTAAATAATTCTTAAAATATGAATTAATCCTCACTATCATGTAATTATTTGAAAGACTCAAACATAACTTTCAAGCTATTAAATCATTGTGCAATTTTAAAAATAAAAATAAAAACTTACAAATTATTCCCAGATTTTAAAAAGCATAATTACAATTTAATTTTAATTATTTTACTTTCGAATATTATATTTTCCTATTTTTAATCGCAAATAATCAAATTCCACACACACTTTTAAGTGCCCAAGAAAGTGGTTCAAAAGTGCTTTACTTTCGATCATTATCATATAATTCACTAGGAAAATCATTGCTTTGAATGACACCTTTCCGTCTTGTTCATTTCCATCAAATATAAAATAAAAAAGCTTATCATTAAACTTTATAATGGATGCCTCATAATTTATTTATTTCTTTAGAGCAACTTGAACCACATTATGACACCCATTTTCTTATTGTGCACTATGTTGGGCACCCTTAGATATTAGGCCTTGCCACATTTCAAACTTTATTTTGCTACATTTACAATGTATTGATAAGATATCTTAAATAATTTAATAGTAATAGATATTAATTTCTTTATTGATATGTTGGGTTTGAAAAATAATATTTGAAAAAGAAAGGGTTGTAAATTTAATTATATGACAAGATATTTATGTTGTGGCGGGATTTAATAATATAAGTGTGTTAAATATTATTCTCTATATTTAATTTGACATTTATTTCTCTATTTTTAAAAATAAAAATTTTAATTCTAAAAAATAATAAAAATAGTAATTATGTCAATTTATAGTGACACTAAGGGTGAAATATCCTCTTTCCGGATTTATTTTATATTCAAGATTTCCAACCAAATTTTTCACAAATAAAAATTTGATTTTATGACAAAGAATATATAGGAAAATATGACATCAAAGTACAAGCTTAAGGCAACAAGGTATAAAATCGTAAAATAACTCGTCTCTTCACTTTTATTGCAATTAAACTAACATGCAACAACATGCAAGTAACATGCATCAACATGCAATGACATGCATGTAACATGCATCAACATGCAATGACATGCATGTAACATGCATTAACATGCAATGACAAGAAGTTCCACTGATAAAATAAATGATCTCTCTTACTGAATATGGTTGTCTTCTCTTTCTGGACTTGAAACTGGATCAACAAGCCTCTGAAACTCTGAATCTGACAACCCGATCTGAATAAACTCCACCATAGTAAATCGGATCTCGAAAACCCTTGATTTTTCTCCACAAAAGCCCTAAAATCTTCCAAAACCCTTCACCGAAACCCTTTGAAAATATCTCTCAAGAACAGCTTCGATTTCACTCCAAAATGACAAACTAGGGTGGATCTTTCACCACCGAAGAGTGCCCTACTAGCTAGGAACGAATTTCTCTCCACCGAAGCTAGGGTTCCCGTGGGATCTTACGCCACAAGCCGGATATTTGCAAACAACAACAGCTTGCACATGAAAAAAAAATATAAGTGTATGCATGAATGATCTTCCTTTCACACCCTCTTCTCCTTTTATAACTTTTCCCATGCCAATGAACCCTAAAAACTCAAGTCGCATTTTCCCATAGGGAAGACCAAAATAATAAAGTAACTTAAAGTTACTTTTTCCTTTTCAAGTCGCCATGGTCCAAAAAGGTGACCCCAACACAAAATTAGAGCATTAGGAGTTAATGGCCCCTTCCAACGATAAAACATAACATCTAGTCCTTTGAAAGCACTTTATAACTTTGTCAACGGAAAATTATAACAACTGGACTAGATATTCATACCCAATAGCTCATAGCGTCGTAACCCCTTGGGCATGACTAGGGTTAGGACCCGTCTTCGCCCTTAGACCTCAAGGCGGGGAAAGGGGACATTACAAAGGGTTTGAATTTTATGGTGTGACTATGTCAATTCCTATTCTTTACATTAAATTTGATCGTCTTTTTTTTAATTTTAAGAAGTCAATTAGAAATAGTAATATCTTAACTATATAAGACAATTTGGAACTATTTTATTCTAATAAAACTATTAATCAATATAATATACCTAAAATCCAAAATAACATCTTAAAAATTGACATCTATCAACACTTTTCAAATAAATACATTTAACATATTTATACTTGTATAAATTTCAATTAAATTATTTATACCTAAAAAAATATAAACTATTTACATGATGTCAAATAAATAATAAATTTAAGATTGAAATTATTATATAATAATCATATTTAAAATTATCATTAATTATTTGTCCAAAACCCATTAAAAGTCGCACAACCATTATAAAATCCCATTCAACATGAAAACGAAATTATTTTCTTTCAAGTCACTTATAATCACTTAAACTGCTTGTAATTTTGGTCAAGTGGACTTCAAAAAAAGGGATTTACACGCGATATATACTTTGAATTGATCTTTTTATGTCTCTAGAATATAAAATGTTCAACATTGACCATATTTGGGCTAAACACAACCAAATTGTCTTCGTAAAAGTTTGAGTTAGCGTGTCTTTCTCAAAACATCCATATTTGGCAAAACTTTCTCTAAAGAAAACCGAACATATCCAAATTTGGCCAAACAAGTACCAAATGCTTACATAATTGAAATGGGGTCGTTGGTCTTCCTAGTTAGTTTTGAATAGAACTTGTGTATAACTACTTAAGTTTGGGAAGTATTTTCCCGTCAAAATAAGGGTGTAATATTACTTATTTTGTTAAGGATTGGTGGGTTTTCATTCCACTAAATTCGTTTAAGATATGATCTCGAGCTTATCTTTTATTATTTGACATCTTTTAATATTTGTACATTGACTAAGCAACACCTTTTACACCATCATACACGGTGTTAAACTACAATCTATTTGATGAAATTGAGAATTTTTTAATTTTAGAAATAAAAACTTTATTTCATTTTAGATATAGAAGTGACAAATTGCTTAAACTTTAACAATAAAGCATTTACAGGGTGCTAAGCTAGTATTAATGTAATAAATTTTAGATTTTTGAGTATTGTTCACTAATTTAAATTTTAAATGTTTTATGTTTTATTTCATTTTTCTCTTACAATTTTTTATTTGACTAATATTTTTCTCTTATTAATTTGTTATAATTACGCCGAGAGGTATTCTTACAATGGCTACCAAGAGTTGTAATGACATGAGTTGTTCACTTTTAGTATCGAATTAAGAGTTACACACCCATCTTTTAATATTTAGTATCATACACCCTTGACCGTCACATGGCAATTCATCTTAAATTTGACATCCATTTGACCATCACCTAATTGATTTTTCTTTTTCTCCGTGAAGTTAATTGAAAAATTGTAATATCTTGGCCATATGCTACTCTTTGGGCCTTTTTTATAAATATATTTTTATTAGACTAACATAATGGTACAACTAAAATGATGGTATTTGCCGCAAATCAACAAAAAATTGGTAGAGAATGTAATGAAGTTACTAATCAATGTCGTCTATGAAAATCTAAGAACGTAACCTTAAAATTGATATTTATCATCGTATTTCAAATAGATATATTTATTATATTGGATCCATTTATTTTCTATTTGATTTTTTGGTATACTTATAATATAATAGCATAAATATCTTAAATACAACTATATTAAATACACCGAGAGATATCTATACTAGTTAATATGAGACATCCATATATATATATTATTATATTACATAAAGAGAGTATTTCGATAACATTAAGCTTAATACTTATTATGATAAATATTTCAAATTATCTAAAAGTCATTAACAAGTATTAGAGCCAAACTATTCTCGACATTAAATGTCCCAAAGTGTAACTAAGTGATACTCACTGTGTCAAAGGTGAGACTTCTAATAATAAGTATGTCGAGTTACATGCATTAAACTTGAGGCTTTTTGATAATAAACACCCCAATTTATTGAATGTAATTGATTAGTGTTGTAGTTAAGACTTCTTAATTATAAACACCCCAACATACTTGGCATTCACTTAACATTAAGTTTGTCTTTTCATGACACTTGGAATTGTGTGAATAAATGAAATGACACTTCTAAGGTATGATATGTATGTGAGAAACATGAGTTCAAGATGGAGACAGAGAGCGAGAAAGAGTTTGGAGGTAGAATAATTGTAGGAGTATAACTAGTTTGGTGTACTAAGAAAGAGTGAGTCTAAAGCGGTAAGAATATAATGTATATGCTTTATTAACAAATCTTTAAAGGAATTTGAATTATAACTTATAACGAGATGATTCTAGTTAATATTAGCCACTTCAAGTTGGTTTTCCCTATCGATATTTATAGGTTAAATAATTTTATATCAAATGTTTATGGTTTCTACTCTCATTTTGTTTCATCTTGTTTCCATTGTGTTTAGATGCAACTATAATATTGATTTTATACTAGAAACATAAAGAGCATTGATTCTAACACTTATTATAACATAATATTTGTTAAATTGAAGAACTTTAAGTAAGGCATCACATTTAATCAATTTATCATTAAAAACATAGAACTTGAGATATTGTTAAGATAAAATGTCCTCCTTTGTCAAGCCCTAGCTTGAATCACTTTAAAGATGAGAAACCTTTAATATGGGTTATTTTTTTGGGTTGACTACCCCCAACCACCCCCATATGGTTGGGAATTACATACTTAACAATACACCAAGTATCTTGAAACCCACATAGTTTTCTCACCGGTCTATGATGAGATGACACTAACAATATAGAAATACATGCACTTAGAATGAAACCCTTTATTTTCCTTTAACACTTGAGAACATGACATTTGATATTTTTATGCTTCATATTCCTGTTCTTAATTGATCTAAACTACCCTTGGAAGATTTCTATCTCTTTTGTAGTATCTCCAAATGATGAGACAATGTTTAAATGAATTCTAGATAGATCCTAGATGATTCCTTGATAGATTGAATATATTTGATAAGATCTTCACATATAATAAATGAATAATTTGAGTTATATTCAAAATATAACAAATATCAACACAACACAAAAGATATTCATGAGCCAAGATGCCCGATATTCAAAGATATTTTAAAATAGAAGAATACCCTTTAAGGTAGGGCAACACCATACAATACTCCTTAAGGAAGGAATAACTCCACAATCTCCCAATATGGGAATTCCACTTTGAGGGGGACACATCCAATATCCTTCTACCAAGTAGAAGACTCAACACATACATGACATAATTCATAATTAATTTCATCTCCTTCGTATAGGCATGAATTACTCGTAATGAGTGGGTAACATGTATCCCAAAGTAGGTTGACTCATTACCCGATATAACTAAATCCTATGAGACCACATATATTATAAACATGTAACTAACTAGGGTGGATGTGTGCCACGTGTTTACATCCCCATCAACTTATATATATTATTATATTATCTCCCTAAATACATAATATGTCATATCTCCTTAACTCGTTTTATAAAACATGAGAATAAGTGTTCTTAAAATCATTACACACTTGACACCATGCTTGATCATTCAACTACCCATATATGATCTTAGTGGGTGTTATATCTCTAAGTTTGGTTCCATAATTTTTGACTTAATTTGATTCCATACATGTCTAGAGTTAGTTGTCCTCAACTTCTATGGATAGCCATAATAATTATTCATATAACTCCCTATCGCATAATTTTTGCTCCAATGATTCCATGTATAACCATAGTGATTATTCCTCTAATAACATGCATATACATATTGGTTGTTGATCTAATATTCCCTTATATGCCTTAATGATTGTTTTCTCTCGTTATGATATGGGTATTTATATGTTGCGTTAAACCTTAGGATCCACATCTTTTTCTTCTACTTTATTTTCCTCTTCCACCTTTTTCAACTTCTAGTTCCTTTCTCTCTTAAATAGATGGATCATTATTTTCATATTATTCTTAAAATGCTTATTGTTATTATTTTAAGTCTTCTTGATTATATTTTTCATAATTTTCAAATTCATCCTCATGTTCATACTTGACCTATCTTTGTTCTTCAATAAATGTGGTATCCTGCAAGGTGGCATTATTTCTCTTATACCATATCTTCATGAAATTATTTTTCACATTAATGTTTATTGTTCCCAATGTCCCTAACCATGTATATCCAAGAAAAATATCCAAACCATTTGTATCCAAAGAATAAAAATATGAATGTAAAGCATATTTTTCCATAGAGAGCTTCAAATCTTCAAAAACTTGAATCTTCTTACCATCCACTTGAGCTTCTTTTATATTATTTTCATGAACATGTAGATGTTGAACTACATCCATGTTGATGAAGTTATAATTATTGTTATGGTTTATGGAAACAATTACCTTTTTCCTTTAAATGCACCCTTCAAATTGAAATTTGAAGCTTCCTTCTTTGATATGCACTACTTGAACTCTTATCTTGATCCATTGCCTCTCCTTTTGCACCATTTGTAACCTCTTCATCATAGTCATCATTTGCTTCTTCTTATTCTTATTTTTCTTCTTATTCCTCATCCACAATATAATTATTGTATTCTCCTTATTCTTCTTCTTCTTCTTCTTTCCATCCAAATAAGAAGGCATACTCCATTTCCTCCCAAAATGAATTTGATATCTCTTATTTCAATTGAGAGCACGAAGTTCATGTTGGACCACGAAGCCAAAGATAAAAACCTAACCATGTCCTTCCCTTTGAGAAATAATTTTCCTTATATTTGATCCACCATTCTCTTGCATCAATATCACCATCTTCATAGAAAGATTGCATCCTTATAATGCACACAAATTATAGTTTCAAGAATATAATCTTTTGACCAAGCTTTGACCCTCTAATTTTGGAAATAGGCTGGCCTCATATCAGAACATGTAAAACAAACTCTTTTATAATTTTTCATAGTTTTCCAAATTTGTAAAAAAAATCCAAAAAAATTGCGGTCTATGGAACGAATTTGTGAAAAAACATAAAATAGCAATATTTTCCACAACAATTCAAATAAAATTGAAACTTGGATTGCAGCAGCTTTCCAAAATTGGTTCACAACTTTGGGTAAAAAAGTAGAAAAAATCCTATCCATTTCAAGATATGGACAAATCTTTAAAATTAGGGTTTAAACCAAAAGCTTTCCCATATCAATGCTCGATACCTTTTACTAATATCTTCACATTTAATAGATGAATAATTGGAAAATTATTTAGAATATAATGAAGATCAATACAACATAAAGAGATATTGATGGGACAAGATGCCTTAATATTCAATATATTCATAAATAGAAGAATATCCTTAAGGTAGGGAAACACCATACAATACTCCTTAAGGAATGAATAACTCCAGGATATCCGAATATGGGAATTCCACTTCGAGGGGGCACCTCCAATAAATATTAGTAAAAATAGATGGATATCATCAAAAGTATTAACAAATATGAATGCATTATTCTAGTTACGAATGATTAATTGTAAATTGATTAGATCATAACAATCCCCTATTACAAACCTTACATGCTATTTATTATTATGCACTTCCATAACATAGATTTAATTAGGGTGTAAACATTTGGTGAGATTGAATCATGATTAATTCTCACACCTTATTCCAAAACCTAATTTCCATAGGGTTTCATTTCCACATTCAATATTTGGATCCAAAACCGATTTTCATCTATCACATACCGTCAATCTAGTTTTCAAAAAAATTTCCTAGGGTCTCATGGTCGGTCCTTCCCTTTGGGTCTCTTTCAAAGTATTCTTAAATTTCCAAATCACCTTTCATCACATATATAAAGAATAATAGTTATATTTTCAAATTCCCCAAATTTGTCTATTTCTTTTGATATATTGAATGTAATCCTTTTTGGATTAATTTTTAGTACAAATTTTGAAAATTCAAAATTACTATTTATAGTAATAAGAACATAATTAAATAAATATACATGTTTTTACAAATTATTAAGAGGTTTATATTTCATATAATCAGATTGAAAAATACCTCTTTTGTTTCATTAAATTCACTTTATAGTTTCATAAGTGGTCAATTTATTAATTTGATGACTTTCACTTTTTGTTACAACATAACTATTGTGCTTACCTTCTTACTAGTTTTGGGGTTACCCTTATTCATCTCCAACAATCAAATTTATGGGATCTATTTTTATTTTATTTTATGATCTATTATATGCCAACATTACCTTATTCTTTATCATCATCTCATTTGTGTATCACTTTTCTAAGGATAATATCTCAAAATACCCTATCATGCCATATCATATGGATTCTTCAATAGTAGATATTAATAGCATTGACAAAATTTACAAGACTATTTTATAATTTATTCAAGCATATTTTAAAGATACAATTCAAGCTATAAGTACTAAGATCAAATCTCTCAAGGATGAGATAACACATCTAAAGGATCCCTCAAATTCCCATGTCAATTATGTCTCTATGCATCATGATCAATCTAGTTCTAAGGATAAATGAAAGCAATGTGATACAAATAATATGCATGATACATGTGCTCATTCAAGTGAAGTGAAATTCCTACATAGAGGAAATAATGTGTATGTTCCAAAAGATCAATCTCGAATACTAAGTCAACCATAACAAAAACCACCTCTTTGGTTTGATAAGAATGCTTAGACAACAAGATATTTGATGAGCTCCTTGATCAATGATTAATCACATTAACACCTAATCATTATCATCCCTCTATCAAAATGAAAAAATCAAAGGTCAACCATTTTACAATTATCATGGTATTAATGGACATCGCGACAATGATTTTTATGCTTTACAATGAAGAATCTAACAACTTAACTTTAAAGGCATTATTTCCTTTGATACGACATTTTAACATGTAGTCATTTCAAGTCCCTAAATCTAAATGGGTTCCTGCAAACAATCATAATGAAATTATAAATAACACAACTTTGGATATGAAAGCAATACATCCTTTCAAGAGCCGTTCTTAATGATAAAATCACATCCTATTATCGTGCAAATGAAAATGGAAAAAAAGACAAATAAATCATAACCAATTTCACATGGCCTTAACTCACTTAGATCATACACAAGCCTAGTTAGAATAAACACAAAAATGGATTCTACAAATATTTCTAGTTTGCCACAACAATATGGGACATTTTCGATGACGAACCTCCAAAGATATTCAAATGATGATATCTATTTTGTTACTAATTATAGTGCAAATTATATAAATGATCCTATCCATGTGCTAGTTCCCAGTGAGGTAGAACCTACTATACATGAATGATATTATCTAAATAGGTCACTAATGATGATGATGATATGTATATCTCTACATACATAGGAACATATCAAATTTGATAGAAAATGGATAAGATTTATGTAAAGAGAGATTCAAACACACAAAGATATTTATTCCATTACAAATATTTCTAGTTCACCAAAACAAGATGGGACATTTTCTCGATGATGAACCTCTAGCATATTTATATGATGATATAAATTTTATTACCATTTACAATGCAAATTATATAAATGATCTTATTCATGTCTAGTTACTAGTGAGGTAGAACCTACTATACATGAATGATATTATCTAAATACCACTAATTATGATGATGATATACATATCTCTACGGGCATAGAAACACATCAACTTTGATAGAAAATGTGTAAGATCTATGTAAAGAGAGATTCGAACACATAAAGATATTTGTTTCATTGCATAATAATATTCCAAAGGCATATGTATTCATTCGAACCATTACAAATTTCATGTATAGTAAATTTCTTCCTATATTATAGGAATCCCACTAACTACTCAATCCCTTAGAATATATGACTGAATAATTACAAGTGTAGACACAAAATCATGCACTTACTACTTACATCATGCCTCTAAGTATGTTATTATATGCATGATTCTTAAGTAAGAAAACTAGACATTAACAACACTTGTTTTGCTTTTACATTGCTTTATCCTTTTGATACTCTTATCATTTGCTTTTCTTGAATGACCACTTTAATTTTGGACATTGGACAACATGTGACCCATATTTTTTTTTTCGTTCTATCCTCTGAGCATCCTAGACAATACCACCTATTAGGGACAAGAGTTCTCAAGCAGCACTCATGTACCCTTTGGGTGCTTCTATCATTTTCCCTCCTTTTCTCAAATTTTAAATGCCACATCATTTGTTATCTTTTCTAAAACCTTTCTTATCACTTTGGGTTGGCCTTTTTGGTTGTTAACGATGAAGTTCAAACAAGGGAATACCATATATACATGAATTAATCACTATTATTAGGGAATGGATAACTTAGGCTATCACTTACTATCTACTACTTGGGAAAAAAGTAACATTCAAGGACTGCATTTGGGCTGCATTATTCACTACATAGGAGGGGTTATTTCTAAATTCCATCTCACACATTCATCTTGGGGGTAAAGTAGTTACATCCTGCTATTTTGGTGCAACTGGAATAAGGGAAACCTAGCTTCAAGGGACACATTTTAATCACACACACTAGAACTAAATAGAGTCTAAAATATAGTGTAATGCTTTATGACTCTCACATTACGGTGACCACGAGGTCATTCCAACTCAAGCATATGCATTATTTACTTTGTATAATGTTTTTCTTGAGCCTTGTGTGGGTAGCTAGAGTTTTTTTGTAGGGTCAAAGTGTGACACATCAACCCTACAACGAAGATAGAGATAAAAAGAGTAAAAGGAAAAATAAAAGCGAGAAGATCAAATCCGAGTTATTCCTAGGGACTAGTACCCAACTCAAACACTAGCACTAGAGCGGTCATGCCCTTATCTAGGAATTCATGTCCTAGGGTGTTTCAAAATCCATTTTTCCAGATGAATCTTACTCATTCAAGATCCATCCTAATCCACTTAGTTTCTAGCCAAGAATCATCCCATATCTTTGCATATAATATAATTCACTCCTATTTCACTATTTCTTATAATTTCTTGTTTCTTTCATGATAGATCTTGTTTGTTAAAATTATATACATTTGATATTAGTCCTCTGATTAATATTTAATTTATGTTAAATCATTTTGTGAACCCGATCCTTACATGCCCATTATCATATCTATCTTTCATGCCCATTACCCATAGTGTTTTCTTTGGTTTCCCACAACATGCTGAGCTCCTCCCATAGAATCATAGTCATTCCAATAATATGGATGAAACCACACATGATAACCCTCTCTTCAATTATTGTCATATCCCTCTCTATGACATAAAAATTCTGAAAGCAAACAATCTTATGATGAATACACTAATGTGGATCAAGCACAACTTGATGCTCTCACCAATTTCCATTCTACATTATGTGACAACCCTACTCATATACCACATATCCTTGATACTTTATTAACATCCCAATGTGCCCATGAAAATTTTACTCATGTTAGTATGGTTCATACCTTGGATCTCTCTATTGTTGTCACCTCTTCTATTCCACCTTCTTCCTCCCCTACCACTGTGGGGATATCCACCATTCATATGCCTATTTCCACACCCACTACTCATTTTTCTTCCCCATCATTTCCCATATATAACCTAGTACTTATTTAGGAACCCATGCCTTATAGTCTTTATATCATGATTTACAAGCTCAAATTTGTCAATTGCAATAGGCTTCTTCCTCTTCTTCCCCATCTCTTGATTCTTTGTTTCTTCTTCATAGTCCTCTTGCACCTGAGGTTTCTTCCTATCCAATTCCTTCCAATTTTTCCTCATGAAATTTTCCTTTCTTTTATGGCCATGGAGATCCCCAAGAGCACCTTCGATCATTTCTGTTACACTTGGATTATGCTTGTGATGACACACTCTTGACCAAGTTGTTTCTTAAGAGCTTACAAGATTATGTCGTGTAATGGTTTATGATTTTCCTTTACACTCTATTAGATATTTTACTCCTTTATAAAATATGTTTGTAGCTCACTTTCCTATGAATATCGGAATAAAAATATCATATGCATAACCGGCCAAAATGAGGCAAGGAACTAATAAACATCTTAGTGACTATGTTTTGCATTATAAGACTAATCTTTATAAAATGAACAATTTCTTGGTTAAATATAAATTGCAAGATATTTTTATTCAAATCCTATTACTTCCTTTACAATAATATGTGCTCTTTGACTCTTTTGATCATTTATGTCACTCTCAAAATCGTGAATTCAAGTTACATTTTTGGGTGAAATTAAATATGGTGCTAACATTTCCCATCAATATATTAACAAGTTCCCAAGAAAATTTTCCTTTAAGGGAATTCTTAGTGATTCTAAGCCTCACTCATTAATGATATATCTCAACCTACGAAGCTCTAACTCCAACCTACATGCCACACCTTTAGTAGATTTCCATACCCACCACATATGTTATTGCCTTAACTCATAAAAAGTAATCTGATTTATCTTCTGACTCCTCTTGAGATAGATCCTAATAGGCCTCATGGAAAGAAATTTCATGAAAATGCTCATTTTTATTACCATAGATGCAATTTCCATTCTGCTGATAGGTGTTTCGATATTAGACATTTAAACCAATATTTGATTGACGATAATGACATTGAGTTGCTAGAATTTAATATTTATATTTCCAAATCTACTAAGATAATGGAAAGATTAAAATTTTCAATTATCAACTACCTAAGTGAAAAATCAGCTCCAGACTCCTCTTCGAATCATGTTTATCATGTTGTTCCTCCTACTTCATCTTTAGATCATCCTATTGGATTTCTTGTTAGTACAATTGATCTTCCTCCACCTATCATTTATTTTATTTTTGTTGATTTTCATGCATCTTTTTCATCACATAGATTACACATTGATGCTTCTATTGGTCCTCATGTTATAAACAATGTTATGGTGCATCCTACTTACAAGTGTAATGCATGTTCAATATATTTCTTATAAGCTATCAATTTTCCATTATCTTAGATGACTCGTAGATCACCCACTTCTCATAGGCATGTCATTATTCTTATAATTGTTGACCTACCCTCACTATCTCTATGCCTTTCAATGTTAGATCTATATTTACACATTGTGACATTGTCTTAGGGATGTCAAATTTGTGCCATCTATAGTTCACTTATGCCTTAATTTTGTATGTGATCATAATGTTATCACTATTTGGGGCATCCCACCACGAAATCCTTTATCATTGGGTAAGTGCACCAAGTTGGGGAGCCAAAAGGGGTCTTAAGTGGAGGCATTTTTCTAAAAAAAAACTTCAAATAGTACAAGTTTTTCGAAATAGTTACACTCAAAATTGGAAGATGTTGTAGAAATATGAATCGTAGAATTTTGAGTCTTGTTTCTAAGCTACTAAATTTTATTGAAAATGGATAATTTTAAGTGGTTCAAACAACTAAAATACCATAGATGTTCATGTTTTTGTTAAAAACATAATAGAGTGACTTTCGTGCCCCCACCATTTTTTGAGCACCATTTAGTATTTTTAAATCCCTTTGGTAGAAAGATAGCTAGGAGCATATAGTTTGGGCTCCATTTTTAAAGATTTTTTTAGCGAATATTTTTTTTTTATGATTTTTCTAGTACAAAATTTTTATATTTTTTTAAAATAACGGAACTCCAACCGTGCCCCCGCCACCCCCCCCCTCCCCCCCAACTACCTCAAAAAATCAAAAATTAGATTTTTTTGAATATGTATAGAATTATGCCTAGTTTGGGCTAGTATAGAATTAGCCTAGTTTGGGCTAGTAGAATTAACAAGTATTAGAGCCAAACTATTTTCTTCCATGGTTATCTATTACATTATTTTCCATTGCTTGTCATTGTATGCTCTTGTTTGTGGGATTTTCCCTTTGTCTTGTGTGCACACTTGTCTTCTTACGACCATTATGGCCTTGATTGTCTTGTGACATCGTGAGTGATGTCCCATGTTTACAACCCACTTTTCGTGGTCTACATTGTCTTCTTGCGTGTTTACACATTGTTTGCATAGCTTACATTTCATCTTATACATGAGTGTTTTTCTTTGATTGTACTAACACTTGTTTTTCATTGCCACTTGTTTACATGTGCCTTGGTTTTAACCAAGCATATCCCCTTCCCCTATAGGGCACAATTTCAACACATCGGTCGGTCCTATTTTGGGCCGCATAATCCTTCAACGATGTCACGTGCTCCCCAAACAAAGCGGGGCATCATATGGGTGAATCAGTCATCCCATATAGAGTTACACATAACATGGTACTGTGATAACACAATATTCGGCCAAGCAGGCTCAAATCGACTTGGGTCTTTATTATAGCACCTTTCCTGGAAGCCTCGAAACCAAGGGGCAATATAAGAGTCTATCTTGGAATTACAAGTAACTAAGGGACAATTACACAGCTATTTGACATGTGACCGAGGATTTTGACAGCCGAGAGATTCCTTTAGCTCTGGGCATTTACATAAATTAATTTTACATAGTAGAGAGTCCTTAGCACATATGAACCATCTACAGTGGTGTTTTACACATTGGGAAGCAATTAAAGGTTAGTGGATGACACCAAACAATTCTCCCTACAATTATTCCATTACATTGGCATGAGATCAACTGAAAAACTTGTGCATCGACATCATTTACATGATCCTTTCTACACTCTTTTCCTCATCACGGATCAAGTGCACATGTTCCTTTTTCACACTTTTTCATTTTACATACTCCTTTACATGCTTTTTACACATATACATGTGTATTTGACTACTGTCGACTTCTCTTTAGTAGGTCCATCCATATGGGAAGCGGTAGTCAACATCAACAACAACAACACACATCAACATCGACATGGAAAATAGGTACATCCCGACATCTACACATGTGTTTTCTCCCTAGGTTCATTTTCATCACTTTTTGCATTTTATCCTCCTTAGCATCCACACTTCACTTTTTTATCACTCCACGCTTTGTCTAGTCCCTCGACACATTTTCTACATCGATCTACATGGATATCGATACATATCTCTATCTACTTTATGTTACTAAGATTTCCGCTCACCAACATAAAATGGGGGCAAATATAGACACAAAATCACACAATTCGGGTAATTATCTAGTCTTAATTACATACTACTGTTCATATGATTCCTAAGTAAGAAAGGTACTAATTAACCCATGTCTTTGGTCACCTTTCTTTCATTTCTATCAATTTTCTTGGTCCTAAACATCTACTTGCTTAGTCTTCCTTTTCAACCTTTGGCATTTTTCATCTTGGACACCAATGCCCAAATCGGAACACTAGCGCCAAGCGCCTTGTCAAATCTGGGCACCCCTGTCCTCTTTATACTTTACTCACACTTTTTGGGTCCTTTCTATCCATTTGAGCATCTTATCTTTTTGGTAGTCAACATTTTTAGGGTTAATTACAAAATTCAAGCAAGGGAATCATATAAATATAAAGTTATGTGATCATAATAAAGGACCAAGTACTAAGCACTATCTATCACCACCTAAGGTTGCATCCATCAAGGAATATAAGAGCTCCATTGCATCCATCTAGCTCCATCACAAGGGACACAAGGGCTGGTTTTCTGCATCACACTTCATAGGAGGGAAGTTCATTCTATTCTATGCACACATTTATTACATTCTACATCTAGTTACTTGCTCTCTATCCACACGCGATCGCAACAAGAGCACCTAGGGCACAATTCCGCACACGCACATAGAACTACATTGGAGTCCGAGATGTAGTGCAACACTCATTGTAATTCAACCATTGTGGTTGTTGAGTACAATCCGACCCCTCATTTTACATCCGTATTTTTAGGAATTGATGTCTATTTGAGGGTTTTGCAGTCTATATTTCATTGTAGGTTTATTACGACCTCGGCGATCATTGTGTGAATTCGTAGTGATAAAAGGAGAGCATCAACAAACATATTTTGACCTTGAGAATTCAGGTTTCTAAGCATTTTCATAGACCCAACCGCCCATAACAGGCCTAGGCCCTAGGGCCCCTGGTGCCCCAAGCTAGCCTCCTTCTCCATATTTGTAATTTTTTGAGCTCCAATGCAACAATGTCGATTGCTTCACATTTCTCTATCTTCCAACTCTGTGCACTTTCTAGAACTTGGTGAATCAACTAAGGCATCTTACCCTTCTTTGCACATTAGGGTTTCATTATTTATTACTTAGTTTGCTTTGGTATATTTTTGTATTTCATTACATCATTTATTTACTGTTACTACTATAACATCAGATTAGGCTTGTGTATTTGCATTTTAGCTTAATCAAATACAATAACACTTGTAATTATTATAACATAAAACTATGTCAAACAACAACCTGCATACTATTTGAATGTAACTAAGTTATCATTGGAATTATGACACTCTTTTAGGTCCTATTTTTTGACACTAGATAATCTTTGGATAAAGGTTGAATGTTTGAGGGTTTTGAAAGGACGCACATCCTTGTACATTTTTATGTTTTTCTAGAGCATCCACAACATTGTTACAATTATGGGAACCAACACGAGGAACTGGATGAAGCAACCTTGTAAGTGGAACCAGTGATGCAACATTTGCGATGAGTGAAGCAATCTCAGTGGAGCCAAAACAAGAATGCAATGACCGCCGCGAGTGAAGCAAAGAGTAGTCTAAGTGAAGCAACAATGAAGCAACATCCGTAGTGAGTAAAATAATCTCCAAAGTGAAGTGAACGGGAATGTAGCGACCACATCGAGTGAAGTAGAAGCTTGAGTGGAGCAAGAACTTGCATGCTATAATCCGTAGGCAGTGAAGAAACTAACATGTTCTACTGTACGAGAAGAGATGCCGCATCAAGTGGCGAAACCACCTTCGAGAGGATCGTGCCTAGGGGGATTTGAACATGGGTGGGCAAGCACACAACCATGTGACTTGACCGCACCACTCCCACCCCATCGACTTTGACACTAGATAATTGGTTAGTGAGCTACATTGTAGTATTCTTTAATTGTAATTTTGAATTCATTTATAGAAGATTTATAACATATATACACTCTAGGCCTTTGTTTAAATCCTCAATTTGAAATTAGTTGCATATTTCATTGTAGTGCATTATCTTGATCATCCCATTTCTTAATTATAATGGAAATGAGTCAAAGAGTCCATGTACCTTTTTCCTAACATATGTTGGAATTATTTGTTGAGTATTTTCGTGTACATAGTATTTTTCCTTTGCATAATACATAAACACCTTGTTGAGAGATATCTTGTTCTAGAGAATTCGTCCTTCTCATATTTAGACCATCTAGGATTTTTTTTTGAGTGTGGTTTAATTTGGTTTGATGAACACTTGTTGGTGGTTTATTCTTTTGTACAAGTGACATTTTGTCCAATTGGTGTACAAGCCCTCTCATGCAATGAGTTTTTTTTTGGTGTGGAGCCAACACCATCTTTGTTGTTCTATTATGTGAGTTAGCTAGATTACTTCACCAACATCCCTAAATTCTTTAAGATATCTCTCCGCTTTAGTTTTATGGGAGATTATTGTTTACCACTTCCTTGGTGTGATATGTTTGAGACTTTGAAGTTTCATATTGACATGTTGATCCTCGTATTCAAGACCATTTATTTATTAAATATATTCTGAAAAGATAAAATGGGATCTATAATGACTTTTTGGCATTTATCAACATGATGTAATAAATCGAGTAAAAAATAATAGGAATTATATGTAAATAGGTGGTCTAGATTTTTATCCGAATTTATATCTCAAGAAAAATATCATGAAGATATGTGGACAAGAAGTCCATCGCTTAATAGGAAACTTTCATGTCCCTCTCCAACATAAACAAAAAAATTGTCTAACTAAAAATACAATGCTCCTATTTTATTGAGAAAGATTATTATATTCATGTACAATATTCTTTCAACTCCATAGGACCAATCTCACATTGAAAATAAAAGCATAAGCCCCTTTGGGATTGCATCTTTAACCACCCTTTTTAACATAGCACTCAATTTCTTCTCGTAACAAATTGGGGCTTTTACTTAATAGTTAAAATTCTATATTTCAACCAAATGCCTTGTGTACCTTCTATTACATCAAAGACGCGTAGTTTTATTTATTGGAAAGATAGCCCAACATGGAGTTAACATTTTCAAAAGTCGTCATAATAACTCTATGTTTATAATTCAACTTCATAATCTTTTCTTCGACTTCAATTTCAAAAATAGAATAAAACCCATTACTCATTTGACGGTCACAAATGATTACCATATAAATATCAACAAGCGCAAGCAACAATTTGAAGTGTAATTTTGTGGCATTCCATGTTATAGTTACTCATGGGCTCAATCTGTTCATATTGAGTCCCACATATACAAAATGTGAGCTATCTTAGCTCTTCCATGGATGGTGCCCTAAATGACCTAAAAGTCAGGGGTGATAATTAAAATTTGCTAATATGGCTATGGATGTTTATATTCCTTAATTTTTTGTTTTTCTAAAAGATGGGGTTGCCAATCGCCAATGTGAAGAGAGCACCAAAATATGAGTCAAAAGTCCGCTTTAAATGGGGTAAAGGCTTATACCACATTTCAACGTTTTTTTAAAACATCAAAGCACGCATCAAAATAGTCAAAAGCAACATATTGGTTTTTTTAAATTGGGCTCAGCTTGACCCAGAAGCTCTTTATGGACACGCTTTGCCTAAGAAAATTGTCACTGGAGAGGTTCGAACACGGGATCTGCATAAGAGTTAAAAACGCTTAAATTAATATAATGAGCGTTATTTCTGGTCAAATCTGCGGTTTCACAGGTTGGGCTTCAAACCCTAGATGCTTGCTTGTTTGTTTAACATATGATTATATTGACTTTGAATCGTGTAAAATTTCGTTATTTTCGTGGTTTGAATTCTTCCATAGACAGGGACTCGGTACGAAGAGACTAAACTATATATGGACAAGGGAGGAGGTAATTTTCAAATTGATCAATTCAATTACTGAAAACATTGCAAGCATTGAAATTTAGAGGAGTTTGGTTTTTGTTTAGGGTTTGGGGGATTCGAACCTGTGACATCTTGTGTGCCGAGTGCTTGAAGGCTGTAGAATTGTGTGTGGAGGCCATGAGCCTGGGAAAGGGGATATAATTGTTCTTTCAAGTTTTGAGTCGGTCTTCGATCGGATACAGCAAATCCTTTTTCTGAAGTAGGTGAGAGTGCTGGACTTTCGCCATTTGCAGGGAAGATGAAAATCTGAAATAATTTTTCAGTTAGAAGAGAGATTATTGGTCCTTTCAAGCTACCTGTAAGCTGAGGCTATTCATTGAACTGTTAATTCTTGATTGTAGCTCCAGGTGATTATATTGGGGTTTTGTTAGGAAATCCTTATTGGACTGGTGCCTAAAGACTAACTTGCAGTCTGTGGAGTGCTTAAAGGTCGAGGGATTCCCTTTAAGAGTCTCTGAGGTGAGATTATTGAGCCTTTATTCTTATCCTGGTCGAGATTATTAAGGTTTATGTGAATTTCTCAGCAAAGCTTTTGTTGTAAGAAGTTTTCAGAAGTCGAGGCTTCTTTGTGAGGACTTTAAAGCCAATCAGTTTCTTTTCTGTAGGCCTGCAGATCAAATCAAAAGAAATCACCATTATTGATATTCATCTTCTCTGCAGATCAGAAGATGGCCTGTAAAAGCAATTTACTGGTTACAACTCTCTGCTTTGCAATCCTGGTTTTCTCAACCAATGCAGCTTCTATTTTCAACGAGAGCAGCTCCGATCTCGCAGGAATTCGACTGCCAAATCACCCGCAGTCAATTCTGGAAGAAGACAGTTCCGGCTGCAATCAATTCACAGCACAATACAGCGAAAAAGAAGAACCGGATTTACAGAAAAAAATTCATCCATCCGAGTCAAGCTCCTGCACAGCAAGCATAAGAAGCAAAATAAGTCCAAAACCAGAAAAACTCTGCTGATCGAGTCCCTCGCCAGGGATCGATCCCGGGTCCATGCCTTCCACCAGAGGCTCAAGACGAAGTCGCGATCCGACGTGGCAAACATCGCATCCCACGTGGCAGAGCCTGTGTCCGACGTGGCGGTGGCGTGGCAAAAGAACGGGTCCAGCTCGGAGAATTTCACCTCCACATCAGCGACGCTGGTTGCCAGCGTGGAATCCGGCGTGTCGATGGGGTCCGGCGAATACTTTATGGATGTATTCATCGGGACCCCGCCACGTCACTTTTCGCTCATCCTCGACACCGGCAGCGACCTTAACTGGATCCAGTGCCTCCCTTGCGAAGACTGCTATCCACAAGAAGGACCCCTCTACAACGCCTCCACGTCATCCACCTACCGGCCGGTCCGGTGCAATACCCCGGAGTGCGGCCTAGTCGCCGACGCCACCGGTAACATCTGTAACAGCACAGCATCCACATGTCCGTACTTCTACTGGTACGGAGACCGTTCCAACACAACGGGAGATCTCGCCTTCGAGACCTTCACGGTTAACCTCAGCTCGCACGCCAAACCGCTGGCGGTCTCGGACATCCTCTTCGGCTGCGGCCACGCCAACCGCGGCCTCTTCCACGGCGCCGCCGGTCTCCTCGGCCTCGGCCGCGGACAGCTGTCATTCGCCTCCCAGCTGCAAACTCGCTACGGCCACAAGTTCTCCTACTGCCTCGTCGACCGCAACAGCAACCTGTCGGTCACCAGCACCTTTGTCTTCGGCGAAGACCGACACCTCATCGCCCACCCCGACCTGCAATACACCGCGCTCGTCAACCACCCCACCGCCGCAGTCGACACGTTTTACTACCTCAATGTCTCCGCCGTCACGGTTGGCGGCGCACGTGTCAACGCCACGTCAGACGTCTGGGATATCGACAGGAACACCGGCAACGGCGGTTTAATCATCGACTCCGGCACAACTCTCACTTATTTAGCCGAGCCAGCGTACGCGCAGATTAAGGCGGCGTTCACGGCGAAGATTCCGTACCCGCAAACGGAATATCCTCCGCTGGAGCTCTGTTACAATGTTACCGGCGTGGAGGAAGTGAAGCTGCCGGAATTCAGTGTTCTGTTTCAGGACGGTGCCAGGTGGAAGCTCCTGCGGAGAATATATTTATTCAGCCGGATCCAGAGCAGAGCGTGGTGTGTTTAGCGGTTTTGGGGACGCCTGTGGGTTCCTTTTCGATTCTGGGGAACTATCAGCAACAGAATTTTCACGTCCTCTATGATGTGGATAATTCCAGGCTCGGATTCGCTCCCATGGCTTGTGCAGAAATGGATGTCTGATTTTAGAATTAGTTGTTTTTCGCACCCGTGAGGATTCGAACCCGGTGTTTCTATTGCCAATATTCTTTATTTTTGTTTTTTTGTGGCCGCTGGTTCATTTTGTGAAATAGTGGCTGTTTAAATTGTTTTATGATTTGTTTTTTCCGAAAAATTACACTTTACTGTAACACGGGATGTAACTTTGATTTTCAGAAAAGCAAAAACTGCATTATAACAATAATATTTGTATATTTTCAGTTTTAAATTTGTGAAAATGAGGGTTTTTGGTTTTTTCAGCCAGAAGCTCACGCGAATTCAGAAGGAAAACACTCAATTTGAAGACTAGAAAGTTGTGAATTTAATGGATCAACACTTGATTTGATCCACTCAACATTAATGTATCGAAACAATATTAAATGTAACAGATCAATGGATGAGAGATGAAATGGACATAAAAAGAAACGATAGGAAGGATGCATGGAAAAATTAAAACAAACTAATCCTCTATGAAGTTTTTAAGTTGCCAACATTCTTTTAAGTTTTCTAGAATAAAAACTGAGAGGTTTTTTAGGGCCCATGTGACACAAAACTAGTAAATATGAACCTTCAGTTTAGGAAGTTGCCACCATTGTTGGGTTGCAAATCTCTTTATTCAAATAATGCTTATATTTTTTTTTTTCGTATTTAGTATATTTTTGTAATTTCATTATATGAAAGTCAAATATTAAAAATATAGTGTGTTTTTTAACATGGAAAAGTTTTGGCTAGGATCTTGAAGTATTTATGTCATTGAAACAATATTTTAGTATTCTTCTTTTTAACTACAAAAGCATGGAATTTTTGTGGTCTATCTTCCTAACTCGGTATATGAAGTCCTACGCATTGTGTAACATCCACAAATCACATACTAAACCACAACTAAAATCAAGGTAATTTTAAAAAACACTTAAGATCACTTATGTAACCCAACAATGCTTGAACACGAGACCCACTCACACAAAGATTTAAATTTTACTTGCAACAAGAGAGTAGATAACATTACACTAACGTAAGGATGATGCATACTACCAAACTGCACATAAGGCTTGCAAAGGGGATATACCATCATATATACTACCCTTTTTCCCTCCATGAAGGTATCCTGGCTAGCATTTGGTTCCTCTAACATGAAGCACACAACAAACAATGATACCCTTTTCCCTCCACTTAAACCACCCATTTTCACTCCACTAAGACTAGCCATGAATTTTCTTTGTTCCTCCAATGTAACAACACAAAAATCCTTATTCCTCCCTTCAATTAACATCCCCCTTTTCCTTCCCCTAACAATGGTATAGTGTTACCCGCACATATATACACACTTACATACAAGTTTGACAACAATTATTTCAATTCAACATTTTCTCAAAGGAGCGGTTCACAACACAATATTTAACCCAATTGTGTGTGTGTGTGTGTGAGTGTGTGTGTGTGTGTGTGTGTGTGTGTGTGTGTGAGAGAGAGAGAGAGAGAGAGAGAGAGAGAGAGAGAGAGATTTTATCCACAATTTACACGAATTATGATTTAGCTCGGACACTCGGTATAATTTAATTTCTTAATCTTTTATTTTGTAGAACATTTAAAATACATAAAGAGGCATATGACACTTGTTTTCAAGTTATGATATTCTATTTCTAGTTAGCGTGTTTCCCTCATGAAAACACCTCACTTTTATTTAATTTAAGAAAACCAAAATTTCACCAATAACTTAAAAAAGGAACCATTTTGAATTAAAAACTACAAATGGCTCCAAAAACATTTGTTAAACACCATGCTATATTTGTTTTATAAGGATTAGAAGGAGGTCTTCCCATTATGAGTTCAAGTTCTTGTTGGATCTTAAAATTGCACTAGGAAGAGTTCAAGTTACTATTGGATCTCAAGATTGCACTTAGATTTGATCATGGAAGATCAGGAATTTTGAGCTAATATGAGACTCTCTCCAAGTGTGGGACTTGCGGCTTGAGACAGACCTCCGGAGAAGGCCGATTCCTTTATTCTACGAATTAAGAGAACTCACGAACATAAACTAACCTAATGCTAAAAATAATACTACAACTAACCTACACTAATACATCCAAGGAATCAAGGAAAAGAAGAGGAAAGAGGTATAAAGGAAAATCCTAAGCTAAAAGGGGTGGTGATAGCACTAGGGTGAAAATTGGAGCTTCTCCAATTCCAGGGACAAAGATGCAAGTTTTCACAATGGAGATCATAAAGATATACACAACTCTCATGTAGGCAATCGAAAGAATGCAAAATACACAAGAGGGCAGAGATATTCACGCATAACACAAAACATTTGAAGGAAAGAAAGAAGCCACACTTACATTGATTGATTCTTGACAGTTTTAAACACAAAGTCGAGGCAAGAATGCCTTCTTTCATGAGTTGCAGAGGTCGAAGGCATGAAATTTTGAGTTCACAAGAGTAAGGCTCCAAAAAAAAGTGCCAAGGAGAAAAACATGAGAAAAGTCTATTAGGAAAATAATAGTTAGTGCTCCATAATTACTATACGGTTAATGCGTAGTAAGTGAGTAATATTTTGTAAGTTGGTTGAAACCATATATATTATTACTTGTTATATACGTGATTAATAGTGGTTAAAACTACTCACACATTTAGGGAGATTTGTTAAAAAAACCTCGTAAAAATAGGAGGAACTTCTCCTATTTATTTATAATGTCTTGTATGAAATAAACACACTTTTTTTTTCGTGATTTTATGTATTATTTATGTGCAAATTTTTGTACCAAATTTCATTTGGTATTAGAGTGAGTCTAAGTCTTCCAGAGTGAATCTAAGTCTTCCAGAGAGATTCCCGAGTCTTCCAAAGCGAGTTTGTTTTATTCATTCAAATGAGAGTCCTCGAAGCAAATCTGCATTGAGTTTAAGTTTTGAAATTTTGGCCCCTTTAAATGTTATAACATCAAAACTTGTTTTAGATTTGTTTCATCCTTATTTCATGTTACAAAGACATTAGATTCGACCTTGGTGCTTCGTTTGGTGATCGCCCTATGATCCGGTCTTCGTGTTTCTTGAAGAGTGTAGTCATGCTACAAATCATCCATATCGTGCCATATTCTACTTGTTAAGATTTGTAAATATTTTTGTCCGTGTCATCAACTCCCGAGTTTGATCCCGAGATGATCTAACACACCGCAAAGTTACCACAGTCATTGATTGCATACAGATCTTGAGAGCATGTTTTGTTGTTGAGGTGTTCGATTTAAGATATGCGGCGAGACCGACTTCACCATGTAGTATACAACAACTTCCATTTTCTTGATTTCTACAATCAAAACAATTCTCAAAATATGGTATGTAGATATGCCTCATTATTCAATGCATCGTTGTCGTTTATCTACATGTGAATCACCATTTGCCTTCCATTTTTCTACTTAGGGTTATTGATTAGAGATTGCACACGAGTAGTGTGATGTCAATCTTGAAAGGGATAATATGAAGGTATCTTGAAGCTTATTAATCGGAGGCAATATGTAGCCGTAAAAGTAAAAGTAGAAGTACAAATTATGTTTATTGAATGAGGAGTTGAAAAGGAATTGAGAAGGAATCCTAGCCTCTTGATTCTCCTACAATTAACACAAGGTCCGAGTTCCATTTTGGAGAAGCATTCGAAAGAGAATGGGGGGAGATGCAAAGCTCGTGAAGGGATGGTGTAGACACCTATAATTGGATCAAAGCAATGTTATTACTAACATTGCATTAACTATTCTATTCCCTGGAAATCGATGACACTTAGTCAATTAGGCTCTTTCTCCCTTCAAAATCCTCTTAATTAACTATTATACGTTGATTAAGCCTCATATCTTGCAGTTAACCAATAAACCTTCTTATTGGCTAACTCTCACTTCCAACACATCCAAAATCTATCAAAACCTCCTCCAAATGCTCCTAGAAAGCTTCCTAAAGCTTACTTGGGATTCCTAATTAATCCTAAAAGGTTAATTAGCTTCTAATCCTAGTCAAAAAGTGCTTTGACTTGCTAAAAGTGCTTTTGGACTTACCTTTTGTCCCACATGCACCAAAATCATACCATTCTTAGAATGGGAAACCTATAAATAGAACCCTCCTCCTCATCATTTCTAAGAACACTTCTCCTCCTCTAGCATAAACTATAGGCAATTAGGATCTTAATCATTTCTCCATTTGTTGAGCTAATATCTTCATAGTGCATCCATTAACTCAAGCTTGAGTAATATGGAGAGAACCATATGGCCTTATAGCCATTAATGGTGAGACTCCATTCTCAAACCTTGAGATCATATTAACAATCAAAACTAATTGCTAAGGATATTCTTAGGTTCATTTCAAGTTAGCATTCAAAGAGTAGAGATTGATTTAGGCATGTTAGTTTGATTATTGTCAAAGTTATATAAATGTTTAAGAAATTATCCTCCTAAGCTCTTATCTTGATGGTTCTTGTTAGGTTAAGTTAAGCTTTGAAACTTCTCAGTGTTCTAGTTTCGTGTACATGAATTTGTTAGCAATGCCAAAAGAATTAGAACTAACACCTAGTAGTCCTAAAACAAAGCTAAATCAAAATCAATGCACCATCATGCTTAGAGCTTAAGCAAGACTAATCTACCAACATCCTTGCATTAGAACATGAACAAATATTCAAACTAACATGTTAATCCATTAATCTCTATCTCTATTGAATGCTAATAAAATGAAATGAACCTATTTAGATCCTTAGTAATCAAATGTTTGATTGTATGTTTGAATCCCAAGGTTTTCAAGAATGGAGTCTTGTCAATCCATGGCTACAAGACCATTTGACATATCCCCATATGACTTCAAAACTTGGATGGATGAATACAAGAAATGAAAGTAGCTAGCCTCTCCAATGAAGAATGCTCCAAGATGATAAAATGGCTATAGCTTAGGCTCTATGCTCATCTAGGAATGTAAAGGTGTAAGTGTAAAGGTAGGAGGAGGGCTCTTTATATAGCCCAATGGATAGAAGAATCTCTACATCCTCCTTCATGTGGGATAAATGGAGAGGTTGGGTTAGTTGTGGATAAGGGAGGTTTAGAAAGGGTTGAGTCAACCTTAGGAGAGTTTAGTTTGTCCTTTAGTGACCCATGGGGTTTGAGGGGCTTTATTAATTAATCAAAGTGATTAATTAATAGGTGTGCAAGTTTATAGAAGCTTTTTAGAGGAAAAGTTAGTACGATTTATGTTATGAGAGGATTTAATCAAATAAATGATGATTTATTGATTTAATGGAAGATGAAACTAATTAATTAATAATAATTAATTAGTTTAAAATTAATAAATTAAGAATAATTAATTAATCTAGATAGAAAGAGGAATTAATTAATTAGAAATAATTAATTAATGTAGATAGAAAGAGGAGCTTAATTAATTAATAATAATTAATTAGTCTAGATAGAAAGGGGGATTAATTAATGGAAGGTTGTTAATTGGTTTATTTGTTGGATGGAAGGGTTAATTAACTAGCGTAATGTAGCTAATTAACGGTGATATAAGAGGAAGTGTGTTATATTGACGATATGTCATCAATTTGTGGGAAAGAGGATAATTAGCACAATTTAAGTATTTAAATTGCTCGGGTTAAATTATAGGTGTCTAACCCGAGTAGATAGATAAATTTTGAAGACGTGGAAGAAAAATTAGTAGAAGTGAGAGATGCCCCCTCGAGTGTCGATGGGGTGATGAGAGAAGGCGATTGACAATCGAAAAATTTGAGAGAAAGGAAATAGAAGAATGGGCGGGAGCGAGAAGAAGAATAGTGTTGATAGGAGAATGATGTAGAAGAGGAATGATAGATGGAAAGAAAAGCAAGCTTTCATCCAAAGTGTATTAAAACAAATTTATTTTCATCATATTGCCAAAGATCTACATCATCAATCCTTATTAAAAATATAAGCATACGAAAAAAGTAGAATGACATGAAAAGCCATACTATGAATAATTGTCCATTATTGAAAACACCAACTCTATGCAACATACAAAATGCAATGCAATACGAGAAAGTAAAAGATGCCTAACTCCTTACAACATACATAATGCAATGCAATACGAGAAAGTAAACAAGCTAACCTAACAGAGAAACATAATGTAATGTTTTTGTTATCAAGATTTGATTATGACCTGTGTGCGAATTAATGACAAGGGTTAAAATATGGTGCCCCAAGCAAGGATACATGCAAGGGGAATAATGGAGGACACTTAGGTCCTATGAAAAGTAATCATGCACTATGAAACAGTACCAAGCAACTCATTGTGCCCCAGAGTATAGACATAGTAAGCAAATCAACTTTGTTGATGGAGGTAGATCAATATGATCTGTGAGTCGCACATAAGCTCAGGCGAGAACCAAAGAGCGATGTTTTGTAGGATGATTTATATTGTTTTTTATTTTTCTCAAACATATTTGAATGTTTTTGTGATTTTCTATAAGTTTTCTGAAGCTATGTACAGGAAGACAAAGAAGCATGGATGCCCCCAATGATAGATGGGATGTACAAGGGCAGAATGCCACGCATACGAGAAAGTGAAGATGCGATATGCCCCAACGATTAGGTGGGAGTATTCAAAGAAAAACTCTTCACAGATAGAAGGGGGATCAAGGCCAATATAAAATAGGTTCAATCCTGAGGGAGCAAGGATGCCCCCAACATAAGTTGGCCAAGAAACACATGAGAGAAAAGAAGTAGAAATTTGATTTATTAAAGGGGGACAAAGGTTCCTACAAACATGGCAAAGAGGACATCTGATACACATGGATGTTCTAAATGATTCTGAAGAACAAAGGATGCTATGAAAAGATTTAGAATGCGTTCGATGAAAAAGTGATTAGCCCAAGGTACAAATCATGAGACAAGACATGTGTTAAAGAAAGAGTTTGAACAAGGTCCAAAAAGTAACACTTGATAACATACTAATCTTATTTACTCATCGAGATCCCGTGTGTGCACGTGGAAATGAATTACCTCTTAAAGGAAATATTTGATAGATAGCAAGTGAAGACACTAGTCAATGTGTAGGAATGCTTTAGTTTGAAAGGCGATTCGTGAATGGATTGTGGAAGGAGAGCCATACATTGCTCCGCTACTAACTAGGCATCCATATCCCCGACGAAGATGTATTTGAGTCTAATCAAAAAAATTCTCTTGCCAGTTTGGCGTCCATAGCCCCAAAGATAGATTATTGGAAATACCCCAAGAGAGAGTTATATATCAATTTTCTTTTTCTTTTAGCTTTTGCTTTTTTGATTGATTGATTTTGATTCTTTTGCTTTCTAAAACTTATTTCATCTCTCTTGTTTGACAAGGGGTTAAGAACCACTGATGGCTTGATGGAAGGATGTGGAGGTGATTACAATGAGGACATTGGCTAGTGTCAAAAAATACGTCCAAAAGTTCTTCCCAACAAGTTTATTAGATGAGAATAGTGATAGGAATCTCTAAGAGGTCAGTCATTCTTTAATTTACCAAGGTTATGAAAGACCAAGGTCAAATGGATACCATAGAGATAAATGTCACAAAATGCGTGTGAATAGGCTAACCATGATAACATCAAAGGGATGAAAATGGTAGATGAATTGCAGATGAATATGAAAGAAAGGGAAGAAAGAACATCCATGCAATACTTGATTGCAATGTTTGATCTTTGTACCTTTGTTTTGTTTTTGTAATGTTTTAATGTTTTCTCATTTTGTTTGTATTTTTGAACTATTTTATAATTTTTTTTTTTCATAAAGTTGGGACCAACAATCTACACAATAGGATCCCACAACGATATGTCCGACTTCCTTGATAAGGAGACTAATCACATTTTTTTAGCAAGAGTGATATTATCCCCGATCTCAATGATTGTGGCGAGTTCACACTCAACAAATGATCATGATTTGCTTTGAAACATGGGTTTCATATGTGGGATTTTGAGTTCCCTATCCATAGGTTTTTGCACTTTGCGCCATACTTGATGGGTACTTTGTTGTGCATTCGGAATCGCGCTTGATTTTGAATTTTATAATCATTTGAGTTGTTAGGAGCTTTGGACTCTTCGGATTTTTGATCTTAGATTTATAAAGAACATGTCTAGATTTCTTATAAGCTAATGATTGAATTGTCTGATCCCAAGAAGTGAGATAAGGACGTGGATGTTTAGAATTAATTAGAGGAAAGATCGTGGGTTTGCCACAATCTTTTGTAGAAGAATAATGTGATGGATGAAAAGGATACGGTCTAAGGATTGAAGAAGATAGGCTACTGAGAGGTGAGCCATAGACAGAAGATGAAGGGCTACTAAGATGTGGTGCACAAATAGAAGAAGAAGGGCTACTAGGACATGACCCATAGATGTAAGATGATGGGCTACTAGGATGTGGCCTAAGAATTGAAGATGATGGACTACACGGGGTGATTCATACATAGAAGACAAGGGGAATAGAACATAGTGGACTACTCGAAAATATCCCACAAATAGCAGAGGGAGGGCTACTAGAAGGTGACCCACACCTAGATGAAGATGAATGGATACTTGCGTTGACCCCATAAGAGATTTTGATTGAGGAATTATGATAGACAAAGAGTGATTGGGTGATGAGAAGATAGGCCATGGATCAATGCAAGACCTAGGAGTTTCCTCATGTAATGAAGAATGTGAAGATGGAAGAATAAGAGGATCAAGTTGCATGATCTGAGGCTCTTCCTCCATTTCTTGATAAAAGGAATCAACCTTTTCCTCACAATACGCAGCCGCATCAAAGTCTAAAGAGAATCCTTGCTCGTAATCTGCTAAAGGAATATCTTCATGTGCCCTTATAAATGCCTTGATTGTTTCTTCATTCAAAGAGATCAATCGGTATGAGTTTTTGATCTACCACCGGGGGTTGATTGGAAGAAAGAGGTTCACTTGGTGTGGAAGAATTAGAAGATGTTTGATGATGATTGATAGAAGAAGATGATGTGAGATATGAAGACGATGTGGAGCTAGATGTCTCGGGAGTAGAAGAAGGTGGTGTGGACCTACCTATACGATGGTATATTATTTGTAAAATAGTAGGATTAAGTCCAAAGTTTGTATATTGTGATGCATGCTTCAGTTTTAGACGTTTGACTAGAAGGACTTTGAGTCAAATGAATCTTCAAAGAAGGAAGACTTCATGGGGTGATTAATGAAGAAGGGGAGGAACGTGATTCAAGAATTGCATTGGATGAATATTAAAAAGGTTCCTACGAATAAAGAGAGGACCGAAATTCAAGAATTGTATTAGATGTTTGATTGGAGGGATTTGGAGTTGCATGTATCTTCAAAGGAAGAAGACATCATTGAGGTAAATGATAAAAGGGTCTTGCAAAGATAGGGAGGACCATGACATAAGTGTTGCATTAGATGAATGATGAAGATAATTTTTGGCGACACAAATCTTGAGAGGAGGAGAAATTTGTTTAGGTGATTGATAATATAGGTCCCGAAAGAAGGGGGGACCATGACTTAGGAGTTGAATTAGATGAATCTGAATAGTAGTTTAGATCCGAATCATTAGAAGAGTTAGAGGAAATATTTGGATTGGAATTCTCAAAAGAAGAGTAAATGTTTGGATTATAATTAAAAGAAGAGTTGGGGGGAACCCGAATAATAATTTGGATTAGAAGTGTCCAAACCATACCACCAACTATGAGATGAAGGTGAGGCGGTTTACGGATGCGTTCTCTAGCGTGATGAACCAAATGAGGTTTGGTCATAATGGACGTCTTTTGATGTGAATGCCAAAAATTTGATTCCATGTTGTCATATGTATAAGGGACCTTGTGATAATCAGTCATTTTTAGCGTGTGTTGGGTTCAAAGGTCTAGACCTAACTTGTATGATCAAAAAATTTCAAAGTGAAGAAGGATTTGGGCAACATAATGACAACCAACTAGACATTTCGTAAAGATGGTGATGCTTGTGTGATTTTCCAAAAGTGAAGTTAAGGAAAACATACATCATGAGGACTCGAGATAGATAATCCAATAAGGGATGGAGGCGTAAATGTCAAAGGATTGATCAAAATTTTAGAAACATAAAGGATACAAAGAAAATATTTCCAATGTTCGATTGATGCAAAAGTTGCTTGAATTTTTTTCCAAGGTTTGAAAGATGTGTTCAAAAATGATCATGAACTTAGGAAAAAACAAGAAGATCAAGAGGATCAAAGACCCAAAAGATTGTCCTAGAAATTAATTTATAATATGGATAAACACAAGGGAAAAATCACGCAAGTTTAAACACAACCAAATTAATGACCAAAGAATAATGAACGATAAAGAATCAATGGATCAAAGTGATTGTCTAAATGGATAAGTTGATGTGACAAATGAGACATAATCACACAAAGTTTGTTTTAAATCAATCAATAAAGTGGAGTAATTCCTAAATTTGTCTTCAAAAAGGTAGTTGGTGTCATATGATGATTAACAAAATGTCCCTACTTATGTCGAGTTCAAAGAAATGAACAAGGCATAAGTAATAACAAGAAGTTAACGTGACCTCCAAACAAAGTATACTAGAAGCAAGCCCAAATTCAATCAAGACCTATATTCCAAAGGGTGTCAGTTACGATTACGAGTGACACAACAATTTCACCGAGATATGTTAACCAAAATTTGTGAGAAAGTAAGGTATTGATATCAAGATGATATTGATATAACACACACAAGTGGTAACACTTAACACTCTTCAGAATTGAGGTAATAATTGAAATCAAACTAAAGTGATAGTATACCTAGGAATTGTTAAAGTGTATACAATGTAACCTTACAATATAGATATTTAGGCCAAGTTTACAAGAAACAAGACGTAAATACCAAAATTGTAGTGTCATGATATAAACAAGATAACCGTTCAAAGGAGAATCAAAGTGATGAACCAAGCCTAACTACGATGATGATATTGACTTGGGTATCAAGATAAAAAAGGCTACCAATGATATAAAAACGTCTCCACACACTTTAGACATTTAACAACCTAGCCACAAACATGGATGGGCATAAATGGACAAAAAGTGGTGAAACAATCAATTGATAACGCAAAGGTAGTCACTCTTCTTTTGATCAACAAAGTGTCAAAAGAAAGTGAAGGAAGTAGATCAATTGGGGTTGAAAAATGTTGGCCTCACTTTGGCAGAGTTTTACCTCACCTTAGGACAAGTGAAAAACTAAGAAAAAGTAACGCTTCACACATTTCGTGATGAACAATAGCTCTTAACTCAAAATTGGCTTTGATGTAGTCCAAGTGGGCTCCTAGTCAAAGATAGCTTCCGGTGGTTCACTTAGCTAGGTGTCACCAAGACTGTCTTAAGTGAGCTTGACGGGGATAATTTTAGCAATGAATATTTGTAATATGGCAAAAATTTCATTTTAGGAAAATTTGAAAAGGTGAATTATTCGGAGTGGGTCGGTGTCCTGTTCGCCTAAAATATATAGTATATTTTTTTTGGGGGGTCGGCTTCGCCTTCATTTGAAAACATCTCCTATAAAAACCTAGGTGATTCGCCGCGTAGTATACCTCAAGTAGCTTACCAAATTACCAATACTGTGAAATTTGAACTCGCATACCCTTGAGCACCAGAGATTCATATTACTATTAGCCTGTGATTGTTGACGCGCGAGAAATGCAGTGTTGACGCGTGACAAGGGCATTGTTGATGCGCGATAAGAGTCAGTATTGACGCGACAAGAGATGTCTTGATGCGCGCGAAAGAGATGTCTTGACGCGCGCGAAAGAGATGTACTGACGCGTGACAAGAGCTGTACTGACGCGCGACAAGAGCTGTACTGACGCGTGCGAAAAAGGTGTTCTGACGCGCGACCAAGGAAGTGTTGACGCGCGACTTGGGCAAAGAAGTGACGCGCGACAGAGGAAGTGTTGACGCGCGACTTGGGCAGTGTTGACGTGACAATATATTAAGACAGTGGATGCACGACCTCAGACAGTGGACGCGCGAAAAGACCTCGGACCGACAGAGTTGCTTTACTTGGTTCTTTTCTTGTGCGCAAGACTCTTTTCAAAATAATGGAAGGTGCCAGCTCAAAGAATACGAATAACCTAAAAGTAAGTAAGAAATCTCAGAAATCACTCTTCAAGTATTTTGGAAACTCTGCGGATACAGATATTGTAAATACCAATCATATAGATGCCACCACAGAGAATCAGAATACTGACTGTGTGGAAGGAATTATTGAGGTGGACATGCATTCTGCACAGTATCAAAGTCAAACAAATGAAACCTACGATAATATGCCAGATCTTGAAGATATTGTTCCTGTTGGGGTGCAACCAGAAGTGCAGCTAGATATCACAGATACAAACACTCAACAAAATGGAAGACATAAATCAAAATCAAACTCCGGTCCAAGAAAGAGGAAACCAGGTGATTGTGATATTGCTCAAAATTCTACTAAAAAAGTAAAGCATTAAAAACGAACAAGAATATGTGGACCATTGGCAGGACATACAAGTTTGATTGGGCAGCTAAATTTCCGTTTATTGAACCTGTACAATCATCTAATTCTGAAGAAATCCCATCTGAATGTACATGTAAAATATGTACGTGGAAATTGGGAAAGCAACAAAAAATGCAACTGAAGCTGGACACTATAGAAAAACATTGTGGAAAACAATATTTAACTGTAATAGGGGCGGATGGCCAGAAAATCAAAACACATAGGTGGAAAACTGAAAAAGAATGCATGCATGTTAGATACGCAGTGGAATATGAGGCGAGTAGAAAAACACAGACATATGTTGGAAAAGGGAGGAACGATCACATCGCATATTGGTAAGATGAAAGAAACAAATCTACATGCAAAATTCATACAATTCTCTACTCTTTTTCAAATACTTAAAAAAGGAAGAGCGATTTCAGATTTCCTCGATTTCAAAGTTTTGTATCAATTTAACGGAATGTTGAATGTACCTCAGTCTCATTGGTCTGAGAGTAGTGGATGGGAAATGGCAAAATGCCTCTCAATGATAGAGAAGGAAGATTTGAAAGAGAATGTAAAAAAAGCAAACTTTATCTCTCTTTCAATTGATGAAGTGACAGCAGTCGACAACACCGCATGGGTATGTATCCACATCTATACTTTAGAAAATCATATAAGGACACCTCATCTGTTGGGTGTTATGAAAATGGTTGAAAACTGCAATGCCGAAAACCTATATAAAATAGTTGTTTCTCATTTGAAAGATGTTTTGGTATGACTGATTATGAAATTGCTACGAAGTTGGTATGCGTTGGAGCAGATGGTGCATCTGTCATGCAGGGTCACCGAACAGGATCTGTGTTAGATTACAAACAACAGTGGCCCCATATATGCTACCAATTCACTGCATGGCTCACATAATGAATTTAGCGTATAAAATGGTAAGAAACCACGAAAATGTTGCTAAATTAGAAGACCTTATAAGAGAACTTCATGCCTATATGTCAAGCAGCCCAAAGCGTTTTCTCGAGTTCCAAAAATTTGCAATTAGAATTACAGGATGGCAAAAACTTCAAGGATGTGGAGACTAGATGGATCTCTTTGTATGAACTCGCATGCGAGTTCGTGAGGAGTATCCTTCATTGGTTGGTTTCATGCACAAATACCGTCATGAATTTGATAGGGCAAGGGACTTGTTGTTCCGTTTAACTGATTTGGAGACATTGCTTACATTGGTTGGTATTCTTCCAATGTTAAAGGAGATCAATACACTGATGAAGCATGCACAGGGTAGATTAATCTATATTGTGGATTTTATACGGATGAGGAAAATGGTATGTCAAAGTCTTGATATATTGTACTGTTCCAATGATAGTTTTGATGCACCTGTTTTTGAAAATTGGAGAGATTTATTAGATCTTAAAAATCCTAACACCTTTTTGAGATTTAATATCCACGATCACCTCTGCATCACTGTTAATGGGAGGGAAATACCTGTGCACATTTTGCAAAAACGTCAAGCTATTACAGGATCGGAACGAGAAGATGTTCCCGTGACACGTAATTTGTTTGAGTCATTATAGTTGAAACAAGAATAAAGCTTAAAAAATTTCAGAAACCTTGTCATCAGAAATTAGGGAACGTTTCTGTAAAGATAAAATTCTGGAAGCCATGGGTGTGATGAATCCTAATTTTTGGAATACTGAAGGTGGCCATGCAGACTTTGTCAGTAAGCATTTCCATAAATCAATGGGTACAATAATGGAACAATTTACAAAGACGTCAGAGCTCAAGGGTGTGGAAATCAAAGGTATACTGAATGCTGATTTATTAAAGTTTCAGTCAACAAATTTTGCAACAACAATGAGGAACCAATATAAGAATTTAGATCAACCTTCTGAAAGTGGTGCTATTACAAGGTTATGGCAAGGAATCTATCAAAGTTCTATTTTACAAGAAGATATCAGTGAATATTTCAGATTATATGAGTTATGCCAAACAATGATTTTGGGGTCTGTGGAGGATGAAAGGGTTTTCAGTGCATTGTCATTTATAAAATCAAAACTGAGAAACAGGTTGGATAAAAATCTGGAAAGTTGCATGAGGTGTTATGTTTCTCGATACTCCATCGAAACCTTTCCGTTCGACAGAGCAATTGCACACTGGAATTCCCTTTGCGAAAGAAGAGGTGTGAATAACACAGCTACAAGTACAAATATTCCCAACCTTGAGAGTGTAATTAGCTCTTCGTCACATTCTACAGAAGACAACATTGACTTTGATGAAGCTATTGATAATGGATTGTTTCAACTTTAAATAGGTATCTTCTTTATCTATCTTTTATCTTTATCATTAAAGATGTTACAGGTCTATATACTAAAAATGTCAGGCAATTCACCCATCTATCTACTAATACATTTCTCGTGTTGGGTTTTTTTAAAACATAGATCTAGCTCATTACCAGTGGCAATGATGATTTCAACTTTAAGGAGGTATCTTTTTCCCCTTAATCTTATTGTTTGTTACTATTCATTTTTTCAGCTCTGGTTATCATTAAAGATGTTACAGGTGTATGTATTTACATTTAGTTAAATACAATATTTTTACTTTTTGAAAATGTGGGTTGACATCCGTCCGAGGAAGCTGTTACTTCTCGGGACTGACAATGTCAGGCAACTCACCCATCTATCTACTAATCCATTTTTTGTGTTGAATTTTTTTTAAGACAAAGATCTAGCACATTACCGGTGATGATTTCAATTTTAAATAGGTATCTTCTTCAACATAATCTTATTGTTTGTTACTATTCATTTTTTCAGCTCTGGTTATCATTAAAGATGTTACAGGTGTATGTATTTACATTTAGTTAAATACAACATTTTTACTTTTTGAAAACGTGGGTTGACATCCGTCAGGAAGTCATTTTCTTCTGGGATGACAATGTCGGGAAACTCACCCATCTATCTACTAATCCATTTTTTGTGTTGAATTTTTTTTAAGACAAAGATCTAGCACATTACCGGTGATGATTTCAATTTTAAATAGGTATCTTCTTCAACATAATCTTATTGATTGTTACTTTACATTTTTTCAGCTCTTGTTATCATTAAAGACGTTACAAGTCTAATTCTATATATTTACATTTATTTAAAGATATTGTTGGTCTATATATTTAAAGATGTTGCTGGCACTTCTCAGGAGTCAGGACTGACAATGTCAGGAAACTCACCCCTATATCTACAATGTCATGTAAAACAAAGATCTAGCACGTTACCCTTGATGATTTCACAGCAATCTAATACGCAAGAGGTAAGCTAAACCCTAGCATATTTGCAATTATGTTTAATTTCTTACCAGTGATGATTCTTTCTTGATTTCTCAGAATTATATTTAATTTATTTTTAAATATAAGTCCACATAAAATTCACATAAAATTTGGGATAAACAATACATTATACGATTTTAAATATAAGTCCACATAAAATTCCTCATCATCCATATATATCATATCATCACCATATCATTATCATATCCTGAGTCCTGACACTACAATTATTATTAATACAATTATTTATCTAATTTTAAATTTATTAAAACAATTTCATTTTTAAAATAATTCATAATCATATCATTACAATTCTATTCGTTCTAATGTCATCTATATCCATTCTAATCATTAATGTCATCTATATCCATTATAACACATTCCATTTATTTATCATCTATATCCATTCTAATGACATTATGATCATATCGTTACAAGTGTAGAGAATAATTATCTTAAAACAAGTTCAAAAGTCTAGAGAAGAAGAATTATTGTGCTTGATGATAAATCTACGTCCACATTAAATTGATCATCGTCTTTCATCATCATCTATCATTAATTATCAATTATCATCATTCATCATCTACGTCCACATACAATTCATGACAACTCAAGTAAACAAGAAACATACATATAATTCATGATAATCACCATCTAATGCAATTAAAATTAAAGATTGTATATAAATCCATATAATTAAATTCAAAAACCATAGTACATACTCAATAGTAGAAGTTTTCAAATTCAATATTTAAAGTTTCCTCAATAATAAAAGTTTCTAGTTTTCAAAACCCTCTCTTTCTTTATCCAATTCTACTCTGCACTCTTCCCCAACGGCTTCTTCCACTGTGGCTGTACCTCTTTCCCCAAAACCAGAAATCTCCATGCGACAACAAATTTGGATCAGCTGCAGCGTATAAACTATCCCGTTGCCAATAATTTTCATAACGACTAATAATCTCATTGATAAGAACCTTAGCCCTTCTCTCCCATTCTATAAGCTGATTCATATGAGGAAGCATCTCCATCTTTCTCATCAACCCACACAAAATATTTTTTGTGCTTGTCCAGTTGTATGAAATACTCCTTGCCCTCTTTAGAAGTACTTGTGCCAAAACCCTGTATGGTCCAAGCAACAAGTGATACCTAATCAGCAAGTGAACAAAACCAGAACTTGAAAACATATAAAGAGAAAACAAACTAGCATTACTTTGTAGTACTATATGGTCCAGCCAGTTATCGATCCACTCAATGATTCTCTCCAAGCTTCATACTCAGGAATTGTGTAAAAAGATAACACATTTCCATTTTTGTGAGTTGCCTACATCAACATGTGCCAAAATTAGACATGGAGATAAATAACATCTGGAGGCTTAAAAACAAATATAAAGAGTCTCAATACACTCAACCAAATATACAGGGGGAACAGTTACCCTGACAATAGGAGTGATAAATTCCACAACAAATGAAGGAATTTTAAGCAGTGATGGCCAGGTATGGTGTATGAAATTGATCAAATCCTTCGATGTGGGAACCATCACGTTCCTTTAAGAGACAAAGGACAAGTCAAAGGATCTCACTAGAAAGGATGTGTCAGAATTAAGCAAAAACTAAACAACGCTATACAAAGATCATGTACCTGGTCTGTCATTATCATCAGATGGCCATATCTTAAAGATTTAATGCTGTCATATATTTTATCTTCCTGTAGACCAAGGATTTTTTTTATATTTACTATCTCTTTATTCTCCATTTGTTGGTGAGTGGTAGCTTCCCTGACATTGAGCAGCTTACCTCTGAGAGGAAACACGCCATAATAATATTGACCAACAATAGATATTCACCTGATAGAATAAAGATAACTAAAATAACAAAAAATTAAATTGGAAAGTGATGTCGAAACATGTCACAATACTACCAAATTCAGTATTCACATTTCCCTGATTCAAGGCACAAACACTTACAGCAAGAGCCTTGGCTGAGTCACCCTCTGTTAATATTAAAGTACATTGATCAGAATTCTTCCCCCTTGATTGATTTGCATCATCAAGTTTGGGAACATCAATTAATTTCCCCTTCTTGGTTCCATCAGTTTTCTTAAGATCTTTTTTTTGTTTAAACTTTTCCACTGCACTCATCAGGTCAATCAAAGTTACAAAGCTCATCTTAGACACTAGCATTGCAAAAATTACATGTACTCAGAAATGCTACATATTAGACACCATGCCTTTATTTATTGACATGGGCTGCAAATGCGAAACAGTGAAAATTACTATAAATTTATAACAGCAAATTGTTTCAGAATAAAAAATATGAATTAAAATGAATTATACTTACAATCAACATGGAAACCGTACGTTGATTCGAGAAATTTCTTGTCTTCTACCAGAGTGTTGCCTTGGTTGTAACAATTGGTAAATTTTTGAATGAAAGGCCCGTAAACCGATGGATGTCATTTGCTTCGATACTGAATTGAAAAATTCGGCCATCGTTCAGAGTCACATAAAAAATGCCGTCCTCTGAATTGTAGGATGACAGAAAGTAATTCAAAATATCCGGATCTGTTTTGAAATGGGGCATATTAACGAGCCCTGTAAATTCACACGCATCCATTAAATCTTTATATTCTGAAGACATCTTTAAAATAGTATGGATGTGAGGGCATAAGATACAACGATTGAATTGGATTCTCTTGATTTTTGTTACTGAACTTGCAGTTGGGAAGCATCGAGACCTGCAAAAAATCAAGAGCTGGAAGGTGAAAACGAGAAAATGACCGGTTGAAGGGTATTTATAGGCTAAATTGGGCGTCAATGGCTTCACTTGATGCGCGTCAAAGGTTCTAGCTGACGCGCGACAATAGTCCTAGTGACGCGCGACAATAGGAGTGAGCGACGCGCGTCAATAGGAGAAAGTGACGTGCGTCAATAGAATCTAGTGACGCTGCGTCAATAGGAGTTAGCGACGCGCGTCAAAAGAGACGATGATGTGCGCGTCGAAAAGAAATGACACGTGTCAGGCCGTGGCTATTTTTGATGCGTCACTAGGAGCCGCGATGATGTATGTCAAAAATAGCGGTGGCGCATCATTAGGTGCCAGTGACGCGCGTCATTAGGTGCCAGTGACGCGCGTCATTAGGTGCCAGTGACGCGCGTCATTAGGAGCCAGTGACGCGCGTCATTAGGTGCCAGTGACGCGCGTCAATAGCGGGGAGTGTCGCGCGTCGGTCAAGACCATTGACGTTCCATTGACGCGCGTCAGGAGTGATGAGTGACTAGATGGATCTCTTTATGCACAGAGAAAGCCTGAGACTACCAAATAATTGATTTCTTATCCAAAATTTAATGGAATTCGAAGTTTTCACCTCTTTTGCACTAGAGGAAATTCCCTTCATGTTTGCAATGCAGCCAATTGAGATGAAGCCTTCAAATTTATCCCCAGACCAAAGAAACAAACAGTGTTTGGTGTGTACTTGATGATGATATAGGGTCTTGTTTGATAAGTTCAAAAAGAAACTTCATGATATATGCTAAGACTGAGTTTGAGATGAGGTACCAGTAAGGCACTCTTGACAAAATTTACACAATGTTACCTTTTTAAGATGATCCAACCTTGCACAGAGAACTTTATGTTGAGCTGTAAATTTTTTTTCAATATTTGAGACACTTGATTTTATCAATTGTACTTCAAGAAGATCATGATTAATCAATTCAAGGCATAGAAATGGGGGAGCTTCAAGAAAATTGTCTTCAAACATACACTTGAACATTGTATCTTCAGCAAAGGAAAACAAAACAAGGTGGTAGCAGGAATTTTATACTTTGATACTCATTGCAATGGTCAACCAAGTATTTCATCAGCTCAACAATGATAATTAGAAAGTAAAAACAACTTTCCGTTACACAACAATTTTGATCACTTTACCCTTATTGTATCTTTCAAACCTCATTCTTGTAACTAATATGATATGTAAACAACCTTATTGAGCTATGATCATATGCACCACCTTAAAAATTTGAAAAAAAAAGAGACATATTTTAATTCAACCACTCCAAGAAGCAGTCCTGAAGAGAGAATCTCAAGATGTGAATCCTATACAACATATTTTGATACTGATCCATTTTCCCCAAAACATTTTACAATATCTCAAGATGTGAATCCTATACAAAATTAACTTCTATGATTTATCTGAAGAAGGCACTGTATTTTTTCTTGGATGCTAAGAATACAGGTTGTTTAGTCTGCATTTCAGGCAATTCACCCATCTATCTACTAATCCATTTCTAATGTTGGGTTTTTTTAAAACACAGATCTAGCTCATTACCAGTGGAAGTGATGATTTCAACTTTAAGCAGGTATCTTTTTCCCCTTAATCTTATTATTTATTACTATTCATTTTTTCAGCTCTGGTTTTCATTAAAGATGTTACATTTCTATATACTAAAAATGTCAGGCAATTCACCCATCTATCTACTAATCCATTTCTCGTGTTGGGTTTTTTTGAAACACAGATATAGCTCATTACCAGTGGCAGTGATGATTTCAACTTTAAGGAGGTATCTTTTTCCCCTTAATCTTATTGTTTGTTACTATTCATTTTTTTCAGCTCTGGTTATCATTAAAGATGTCTATGTATTTACATTTAGTTAAATACAATATTTTATTTTTTGAAAACGTGGGTTGACATCCGTCCGAGGAAGCTGTTACTTCTCGGACTGACAATGTCAGGCAACTCACCCATCTATCTACTAATCCATTTTTTCTGTTGAATTTTATTAAGACAAAGATCTAGCACATTACCGGGGATGATTTCAATTTTAAATAGGTATCTTCTTCAACATCATCTTATTGTTTGTTACTTTACATTTTTTCAGCTCTTGTTATCATTTATTTAAAGATATTGTTGGTCTATATATTTAAAGATGTTGCTGGCACTTCTCAGGACTGACAATGTCAGGCAACTCACCCCTCTATCTACAATGTCAGGAAAAACAAAGATCTAGCACGTTACCCTTGATGATTTCACAGCAATCTAATACGCAAGAGGTAAGCTAAACCCTATGATATTTGCAATTATGTTTAATTTCTTACCAGTGATGATTCTTTCTTGATTTCTTCCTAAAATTCCTAAAATTCCCTGCTTTGTCATAGATCCATCACTTCTTCAGATTTCTCCATGAAGAAATAGATCTATTTTTAGACTTATAATGATCATCCTCTAACACGAAGTTATTCAAACTCAATTCTAATGCTATCTTCCATATCCTATAGTCACCCACCCAAATCTACACTAATCACAACTATTTAAATCAACTTGACAGAGTCTTTATCTAATAAAAATCCTTTCTAGTAATAAAACTGACTAGAACATTGTAGTGTGCCTTCTTCAAACTATCCTGCAAATGTAGTGTGCCTTCTTCAAGGCTCTACATAAATACTTACACACATAGTTTGCTATGATCTAGTTTACAACCTTCAATATTTTCTTACACACTCAAAATTATTCTAACTTACAACCTCCCGCTTCTAATCCACAATTATTCTTCACCCTTATCAAATATTAAAAATGATAGGATTCTTCAACCTTATATGTTTTACATTAAACTTCAAAGTTCTATATCGAGCTTGACCTATCTTTTAATCACATGGTTATTCCAACTTTGGTTAATCTAGCCTCCATAACCTTGACTATTTACAGCAACTTGTCAATCTACTCTACACAAAACAATATCCATGATAACAAAACCATATCTTTTAAACCATGGTCTTGATTGTTTCCAGCAAAACGTTATTTTCTGACAAATGGTCTTGACTATTTTGGATGTCAAACAACCTCTCTAATGAGAGATTATGCACTTATATAGAGGTGAATCTCTTTAAAATAGAATTTTCCTACACCATAAGTCTATTAAGGAGAAATCCTAAAGATCTGCTTCAAATCTTAGTTGCTATTTTTTCCCAAAAACATAATTTTCAAGATAATTAAAGTCCCACAAGATATTTAGGCACTACATTTTACATTATACACATTAAATTGATCATCGTCTTTCATCATCATCTATCATTAATTATCAGTTATCATCATTCATCATCTACGTCCACATACAATTCATGACAATGCAAGTAAACAAGAAACATACATATAATTCATGATAATCACCATCTAATGCAATTAAAATTAAAGACTATATAAATCCATATAATTAAATTCAAATACCATAGTACATACTCAATAGTAGAAGTTTTCAAATTCAATATATAAAGTTTCCTCAATAATAAAAGTTTCTAATTTTCAAAACCCTCTTTTTCTTTATACAATTCTACTCTGCTCTCTTCCCCAACGGCTTCTTCCACTGTGGATGTACCTCTTTCCCCAACACCAGAAATAACCCCTGAACTTATAAGATCTTCTGCAGCACTGTCCAGATTTTTTATAATTCTTTCTTCTTGATTTGTTGCATCTCCATGCGATAAAGAAATTTGGATCAGCAAATTTCTTTGGCTTTGAATAATATGTCGTGGTCGAGACCATGCTCTTTAATTATCCGCTTTAGTGTATTGTTTTGTTTGTTAACCAAAACAATATTTTGCTTCAAATTTTTTGCTGTGGATAAGCTATTCTTTACTTTGTTTCCAAGTGAACTTGCAAAACCTTCGCCTGACTCTTCAAATTTTCATATTTCAACTGCACAAAAAGAGTAATGTCAATTCAAAATATTAATGTAAATTCAAAATTTCAAATTAACAAGAATGATTGTTTAAATGTAATAGTACTTACAACTGCTCTATCTCTTTCGGCATTTGCGATTGATACCAAATCCTTGTCCTTGGACCATTTGTTAAAATATGCCTGGGCCTCGGCACTAATATTTTCCAATTTGTTTAGTGCCTTATCTAAAATGTCGTCTTTATAGTTGTTGTTAAACGTGACAGTCCCACATCTTACTTGGGTAAGTAAGGAATCCATCTTCGCAGGTTGATTCTGGACTGCAGCGTATAAACTATCCGTTGCCAAATTTTTCATAACGACTAATAATCTCATTGATAAGAACTTTAGCCCTTTTCTCCCATTCTATAAGTTGTTGGATATGAGGAATAATAAACTCACTGACATGGGATTGACAATCATTACCAATTAAGTTCTCCAAAGGAAAACGTGGCAACTATTCACTATCTGAATCTGATGCAGATGATCTTGCTGGAGAAGAATGGGGGCTTTCACCAAGATCAACTGCTCCTTGTTTCTGCCTTTGGGTGGGCTGATCCTGTTTTTGAAAAAATTAATCAAGATTTAGATAAATAAATTTAAATCAGAATGTAATTAAAAATTGTAAAGCATATTAAAATTGAAATTTGAAGTATACCTGCTGGCCTTGAATCATCTCGCGGGTATCGAAAAAACCAGTTGGGTCATTGCTATCAATGCCCAAATAATCTTCATCTAAATTTATATTGTTCAAAATAGATATGCCCGTTGCACTGGGCAAGCCACCAAGTGATAGAGTTGGAATTCGAAACGAGGAGGCAAGGTTTAGTGTCCCACTAGGGGCCGGAGCAAAAGGCATGCGTTTACCAATGTTCTTTTTCACTGTTCCTCTGGTTGGCATTTTAAAAATTAATGGTTGAGTGGGTGTCGGTGCTGTGGTTTGATCATGACTGACATATGCTGAAAAGTACAAGAAAAAAATGAAAAATATTAAAACAATTCATAAAGTCAAAACTACGAAATTAAACGTACTATAGAAAAGTTGTACCTTGTTGTCGAGGGGTTGTTTTTCTTGGTGCTATGGGTGGCCTTGTAGGAGTTGTACTCAGTGGCTATTCAGAAGATATGAATGCATGTGACTGTATGGAGTGAGTTGGGGAAGAAGGTTCCAAAGTCCCTGCAATTCATCAATATTAAATAATGTCAATTCATTTGGTTAAAATTTAAATTGAAAAATAAATATGCAACTTTGGAATTTGTAAATAATATATGAGAATGTATTACTTCTCTGGCATTTAACGAGTTCAAACTGTTGAGGGTTTGGAGAGGAGTGAGCTTCCATTTCAGATTGGGAGTCCCGAAGCCTCCACGTGTTGTTGGCCTCTTCCTCTCGATAACTTCTTTTTTCGGGAAGGGCTTCAAGATATCTTCTCTGCAAAACATTAAAATTTAAGTTTTAATAACTATGCACTGTAATGTCAAAAATTGAAATACAATTACAAACTAAATAGTTTATACCTATTGTTCTTCAAATGGAATTGAGAATTTCTTCAAAGCCTCATCAGAGCAAGTAGGAATTTGTTTATCTTTTAAATTTAAAATTGCCTCATAGTAGAAGCCGAGGAGATAGTTTGTTGAATAAATGAAAGGTTTATCTGAGAGTTTTGAATTTATTATGTCAGTTCTTATTTTTTTGGATAGATATGTGCACCAATCGAATTGTCGTTTTGAGATAGTGGCACAAATGTATGCGATGGCCCAATTTGGTATATCTGTTTGGTGACCCTGCAAAACAATTCTGGCTTGAAAAAATGAAATAAGTGCAGCAAGAAAGTGGTGTGCAATTGATTGTGTATCTACACCATGCCTGGATTTATTGACATGGGCTGCAAATGCGAAACAGTGATAATTACTATAAATTTATAACAGCAAATTGTATCAGAATAAAAACAATAAAAAATATGAATTAAAACGAATTATACTTACAATCAACATGGAAACCGTACGTTGATTCGAGAAATTTCTTGTCTTCTTCCAGGAGTGTTGCCTTGGTTGTAACAATTGGTAAATTTCTGAAAGGAAGGCCCGTAAACCGATGGATGTCATTTGCTTCAATAGTGAATTGGAACATTTGGCCATCGTTCAGAGTCACATAAAAAATACCGTCCTCTGAATTGTAGCATGACAGAAGGTAATTCAAAATATCCGGATCTGTTTCGAAATGGGGCATATTAACGAGCCCTGTAAATTCACACTCTTCCATCAAAGCTTGATATTCTGAAGACATCTTTAAAGCCGTATGGATGTGAGGGCATAAGGGATTCCTGTAGTTGATCTTGAAATTGATTGAGTTGGATTCTCTTGATTTTCTTGCTGAACTTGCAATTGGGAAGCATGTGAAGTCGACATTATAGCTGTAATTGCGTCTTTGACAATGATTTAGACCTGCAAAAATTCAAGAACGGGAAAACGAAAACGAGAAAATGAGCGGCACAAGGGTATTTATAAGCTAAATAGGGCGTCACTGGCCCCTATTGACGCGCGTCATTTTCCCCTACTGACGCGCGTCACTGGCTACTATTGACGCGCGTCAGCTAGGACTTTTGTCGCGCGTCAGCTAAGACCTTTGACGCGTGACACTGGCACCTAGTGACGCGCGACACTGTCCCCTACTGACGCGCGTCACTTCCTCCTATTGTCACGCGTCAGCTAATACCTTTGACACGCGCGTCAAAAGGGTCCGATGTGCCGCGCGTCATTAGGAGTACGATGTCGCGGCGTCGATATAAGCCGATGTCACGCGTCGAAGGTCATAAGCGGCAGCGTGACAATGATCTTAGCGACGCCGCGTCAATAGGAGCAAGTGACGCGCGTCAGTAGGAGCAAATGACGCGCGTCATCAGGGGCCAGTGATGCGTGACAGTAGGAGGTAGTGTCACGCGTCATTAACAGACACTGACGCGCGATAGTAGGAGACAATGTCGCACGTCATTACGAGCCAGTGTCGTGCGTCATTACGAGCCAGTGTCACGCATCATTACGAACTAGTGTCGCGCGTCATTACGAACTAGTGTCGCGCCAGTGACGCGCGTCATTACGAACTAGTGTTGTCGCACGTCACTGATGGAGCCATGAAAAACCAGGCGAAAATTTTGTTTTTGAATACTGTCAAATTCACCTTTCGCTGAAACTGGTTACGGGGATATTCGCCAGGTATTTTCCACCTTCAATTTTATAGGGGTGTCTTAAAATGAACCTTGGAGCTTGATTTACCCAAAAAGTCACACTGACTAATTTGAAAGTATCTTGGCTTTACTTTACCCCCTTCAAGGTGGGCAATAAATGCATCCATCATGTACTCTCACTGGGGTCGCCATACAGATGACTTGTGATGCTAAATCTCACAAATGGTAGTACTAGTCAAGTAGGTTGTGCGAGCACTTCCTGTTTTGTCCACAAGGTTCCCTCTTGCGTGGACTACTTTGGGGTTCCTAGGACCACCCCCATTGTTGTAGCTTAAGGCTTATGCCAAAGGGGTTATGTCCTAGTTTTAAGTGGACGGGATGTACCCTTATCCGAACTTGCAAATACAGTGTGTTGATTGTGGTGTGTTTTATTATTTTTTAATTAGATGTGGTTTGCTTGAACACCTTTTTGGCAACCTACACGGAAACTGTATTAGTAGTTTAATTTTGTTTCAAAGCCACCTTTTCTTTGACAAGCGTTTTTGGTTCTGCACAACGGATTAGTAATTTTCTAAAAACACAAAAACATCGTTTCGATTCTCAAGATTGTCCTAAGACGCAAGAGAAGAGCATATATGATGTAGAATCCAACTATGAAATCAAAAATGGAAAAAACTTAGTTCAAATGAAATATTTTTCATTTTAACCAACTTTGACATTCATTCTTTTAAGAACAAACATTTTTCAAAACAAAAAGAGACATAGAAATCGTTTCTGATTCCTAAGATCACCTAAAAGGTGCAAGGGAAGAGCATACACAACTCTAATCTCATGATTAAACATGCAATGTTCATTACCATTTTAAACAAGTCAAATCACCATCAAACATGTAAAAACACCCTACAAAACAAAAGTTAGATTCAAAATAAAACTTGCAAGGTGTTAGAACATCAAAGACCAAATTTTCCAAAGCATTTAGACATGTTAGAAATGAGTAGTTTACTAAAAATGAAAACCTTAAATTTTTGGTAACTAAAAACCCCAAATTTATGTTTCCATTGTGTATTTCACTTCAATACCTTTCCAACGCAACAAAAAGGAGTCGTTTTGAGTTTAGGATAAAAATTTATGGCCTCTAGAAGATTTGTGTGCATGAGCTAGGATTTGTGTGCTGTGCTAGGATTTGTGTGCCTACGCTAGGATTTGTGTGCCTGCACGCCTTTGCTAAAAAAATGATAGTTTTGAAGGTGTGTGCACCATGGTTTGGGTGTGTGCGCCCAATTTAAGGTGCATGCGCGTGGTTTTGGGCGCCACGCTAGGATTTGTGTACCTGCACCACCCTGTGTAAAAAACACAATGAGAGTTATGCCTACATGCACAGAATGATGTGTGCACTCCCTTTCCTGGGTGATGTCAAAAATACGTCATTTTAACATAAACAACTTCAAAAAGTTAAATTTTTGATATGTTAGCTCAAAATTGACAACAACCCATCAAAATTAAACCCCTAAACAAGACTCAACACATGCAAAGTTAGCAAAATCATAAGAAATTTAACATTATTTCACACATGTAATATTAGCAAAACACACCAAAATACTCTAAATTTTAGTATGTTAGCTTGAAACTGACAACAACCCATTAGAATTAAAGCTCTAAATGAGATCCTACGCATGTAATATTAGCAAAATCCTAAGAAATTGGACATTATTTTCCATATGTGTATATCAAGGGTTAGCCAAAAACTTGAAATAACAATAAAATTTGAGCTATAATGTTAAGGGACTAAGGACCCGTCCCACCGGGCATGCCAAATGTGTACATGAATTTGTTAGCAATGCCAAAAGAATTAGAACTAACACCTAGTAGTCCTGAAACAAAGCTAAATCAAAATCAATGCACCATCATGCTTAGAGATTGAGCAAGACTAATCTACCAACATTCTTGCATTGGAACATGAACAAATATTCAAACTAACATGTTAATCCATTAATCTCTATTTCTAATAAATGCTAATAAAATGAAATGAACCTATTTAGATCCATATCAATCAAATGTTTGCTTGTATGTTTTAATCCCAAGGTTTTCAAGAATGGAGTCTTGTCAATCCATGGCTACAAGACCATTTAACATATCCCCATATGATTTCAAAACTTGGATGGATGAATACAAGAAATGAAAGTAGCTATCCTCTCAAATGAAGAATGCTCCAAGATGATAAAATGGCTATAGCTTAGACTCTGTGCTCATCTAGGAATGTAAAGGTGTAAGTGTAAAGGTAGGAGGAGGGCTCTTTATATAGCCCAATGGATAGAAGAATCTCTACATCCTCCTTCATGTGGGATAAATGGAGAGGTTGGATTAGTTGTGGATAAGGGAGGTTTAGAAAGGGTTGAGTCAACCTTAGGATAGTTTAGTTTGTCCTTTAGTGACCCATGGGGTTTAAGGGGCTTTATTAATTAATCAAAGTGATTAATTAATAGGTGTGCAAATTTATAGAAGCTTTTTAGAGGAATAATTAGTATGATTTACGTTATGAGAGGATTTAATCAAATAAATAATGATTTATTGATTTAATGGAAGCGAAACTAATTAATTAATAATAATTAACTAGTCTAGAATTAATTAATTAATCTAGATAGAAAGGGGTATTAATTAATTAGAAATACTTAATTAATGTAGATAGAAAGGGAGCTTAATTAATTAATAATAATTAATTAGTCTAGGTAGAAAGGGAGATTAATCAACGTAGGTCGTTAATTGGTTTATTTGTTGGATGGAAGGGTTAATTAACTAGTGTAATGTATCTAATTAACAAAGATAGAAGAGGAAGTGTGCTATATTGATGATATTTCGTCAACTTGCGGGAAAGAGGATAATTAGCGCAATTTAAGTATTTAAATTGCTCGGGTTAAATTATAGGTGTCTGCAGCTTTCATTTCTTAATCTTTCTAATTTACACATGAACATAGATGGAACCATGGAGATAACAATGAATGTAAGCCATTGTTGTTTAGTTCCACCGATGTTAACTGTTGCAATATCCAAAGTAAGACCTTGCGATTTGTGGATTGTTAGAGCCCAAGCCATTTTGAGAGGAAGTTTCCTGCGGTTTCCTCTTGAAATAGGAGGTATTGGAACATGTGAAGGGTTATTAATGTCCCAAGAAGGACCAATGTATTTTTGAAATGGACCACAACGAAAAGTGGAAGCTCTGGTGGGGACAAGGAGTTTTCGTAGATGATGTCAACAATATGCCCGATTGCACCATTGACCAGTCCAACTTCAACCCACAAATTTGTTGTAAGCATAATTTTCTGATTTTTGCAAAGAAGAATTTTATGTTTAAGTTGATCATCATCGGCATCACCCAAAATACTCTACCTAGTGGTAGTAGTTATACACTTCGCCACATGAAGGTTTAAATATTTGAGCATAGGAAGGTTGTGATGGTCAACCGGTTCATTTTTACTAATAGATGTGGTGCTGAAGTGAAACACTTTGAAGCTCTTCTTCTGAAAGGTGTTTATCTCGATCTATAAACTAGGTGGTTAGAACACACTAATTTTCACCAACACGGATCCTATGCATTCCTCACAATTCTCATCTTTCATCAATAAACTATTTGCTTTAATTTGCATTAATAGTCATTAAATGTGATTTAGAAATGAACTAAGAGTGTTGCATAATCAAAGAAATACTTGAGCAATGAAAGAGAGAAAATAAAATGAAAGTGACACAAGATTACCTTGAGAAACTCAAATTGAGAAAACTCTAGCAAGAGTGAAGCAATGCTTCCTCATATCACTATCATGTATTTTTGTACAAGCTTACTACCTTCCCAAGGCCTCCATGAACACTATGATGTTCAAACACTCATACAAATTTGCAACTCACTCACTCACACCTTCCTTTCACACTCCAATTCAGAAAACCACATATGATCAAGAATACAAATTGCTTGGAATATTTTCCATCTATCCTTTGATGCATTACAAATACCTTCCTCACATATATATAAAATTTTGACACAAAGGAGAGCTCGAATTACAAGCTCAAAAGACTCATAAGTTGAAGAGAAATCGCCTACAGCTTGTTTACCCTTCCATACTTTTCCGCGTGATAGAACCACCACTTTTCGCAAACCGAAGGTTGCATAACTTCCATGGACGGTTTTGCAACTACCACAACTGTTGTGAAATGGTCAGGGGCAATTGTGTAACCACCACTTTGGCTAGAGGGGCGGTTTGTCACTATACAAAGTCCGCTACCTTCCGGAGGTCATAAATTTTGCATACGAACTCGAAATCAGGTTCCATTTTTTTAACTTGCATAATTTTTCAAGAGGAACACAAATATGCAATCAAGTTTTTATTTTGATGAAATATTCATAGTGTTTAATCCTTTTCACCAAAACTTATCTTCTTTGAGGTCTCACGGTTTCACAACTTCATCTTGAACCTTGTTCGTGGTTACATCCAACAAGAGCCATAGAAATAGTGTTAAGTGATAAAAAAGTTACATAATCACAATGGTGATTTTATTATCTTATGATGCTAAAATTATTGATCCAAAATTTGGATCATGCCTCCCTAATTAGAGGCTTTTGGTCCCCAAAAGCTTAGGAACTCATATGGTGAGGAATTTTCTTCCCCCACTTCTTGAACCTCTCTTGTACTTGGAGGTGCATACGCTGAAATAAATTCTCAATCATGTGAACTTCTTGATCCACCTTTCATTCCCTTGAGGCGGCTCCTTCCCTTTTTTTCATGTGTGGATATAGCTAGGTGGCAATTGCATCTCATGATCCTTATCAAAAGAACAATTATGGAGATCCTTACATTCTTGCTTATTTTTCAAAATAAGAAAAGAAACCTTCCTGAACATTAAACAAGGGGTTACCTTGAGTGGAAATTTCAAGGAGAGCTCATAATTTCCTTCATAAGATTTTATGGTATATTTTTCCCATCTTTAATCGACTGGTATTGATTCAATCTCGCCTTTGAAAATAACATCTCTAACATACATATAGGGGCTTCCAAAAAATATACCACAAATATCAATAGGTGCAACATCCACAACAAATTCATCAATGAAATGTTTATTTATTAAAAATTGACTTTGCATTGTTTAGAAACCCTTATCTCTACTCTTTTTTACCCATCCCAGAGCATAAGGATTAGGATGATCATACATTTCCAACCCAAGTAGATCAACCAACTCTTTTGAATCAAATTTACTTATGAGAAAGAATAAAAAAGAGCATAAAATTTTACCATTTTAATCTTTACCTTGATCTGAAAAAAGCTTAGAAGGTTCACATTTGTTTTGAGTATCTTCATTACCCAAACATACCTTTTTTAAAGGCGATACAACACAACGCCTCATCCACTTCTTCATTGCTCTCAACATAAATATGTTCTCCTTGAAGTGATGACATGGAATTATTTTTCTTTTTCTTGTTCTTAAATGGATGCAATTCTAGATGCAGCTTCCAACAAGTCTCATCGGTGTGACTATCAACATCACAATGCCCACAATGCTTGGTCGAATCTTTCTTAGCAACTGTCAGAAAGTGGCATTAACCCCACCTTTCTTCTTCTAACCATTGGAAGAATTTGAAGAGGGAGAGGGACCCTTTTATCATCTATCTCAAGATAATGGGCTTGAGAACAAGCCTCATCTATATCCTTTAGCTTTGCAAGAAGCATTGACCTCTGAAGTGACTATGCAGCCCTACGACATACTTCATGAGCATTTCACACTATAATTTAGAAAACCACATATGATCAAGAATACAAATTGCTTAGAATATTTTCCATTTATCATTCGATGCATTATAAAGACCTTCCTCACACACACACACATATACAAGTTTGACACCAAGGAGAGCTTGAATTAGAATCCTAAAAGAGTCAAAAGTTGAAGAGGAACCATCTACATCCATTTACCCTTCCGTACTTTACCACATGACAAAGCCACTTGCTTTCCATAGATCGATAGGTTGTGTAATCGCCACCGATGGTTTTGTAAATATTGTGATGGTTGCGAAACCACCACTGCCTTGAGCTTCGAGGGGTAGTTTTTCACTATAAAAAGTCCGATTGTTCAAAGAATTTTTTTCTTTCCTAATTTAAATTAATGAAGTGAAATAACAAAAACAAAACCAACCTCAAGGGAAGACTACAAGGATAGACGTTGATGTTGATGGTTGATTAAAGCTTTGAGTCTGAATGAGTGTATACATCTTCCTATCCTAAAAAGCAATATGCGATCAAAGACACTAAACAAAAAGGATTAGACAAATGGATAAACGAGTTGCTCAACAAAGACAAGATTCTAGGAATCTAAAGGGAATTCCTTGGAGGATGTCATCTCACTTTGTAATAATTAAGTGAATTTATAAAGATAATGATATTGATAGATAACAATAGATAGATAATGGATACAAAGCTCTAGAACTCGAGGTTGAAAGGAGATCATGTGTGGCTTGAAGGTTGCCCAATCAAGTGTAGATGCAATCTGAACGGACTTGAAGTAGTCGTACCAAAAGTCTTTAGTCTCTTACTTTAGATATAATGGAGGAACTCGATTTTATCCTCAATGTCTTTTTCATCAACAATAAATCAGATTGCACAACGTCATTTCATGTAAGATGTTATATTGTTCCCAAAAAAGGGGTGTTGGACTATGGGGAGATCATAAATGCTTGTAATCGATGTGAACGGCTAGGATTGCCATCTAATAGAGAGCCATACTTGGAAACAACATGTTAAATGTAGAGAATTTGATAAAAAATTATTTAAATCGATAAATTGATAAAAAGATAAATTTTGACAAGAATCGCTGGTGATTTAGGCCAATCATTGGCGATTAGGTGAATAGCTAGTGATTACTCAGGAAATTGACATTTTTCTAAAAATGATGATTGAAGTTCTAAAATGATGTTTTGATTACTTTTGATGCTTCCTATGAATTGTAAAAGGTAAACAGAGATGCAAGAATACATTTGGATTGATGTGGAGCTAAAATATGCCTCAAATCTTTAATGTGAGTGATCTAAATTGTTGTGTTGTCTTGTCACGTTTCTGAGTCCTAATGATGAAAAGTGGCTATAAAAATGTTGTTGTAAATGATTGATAATGATGTATGAGTATGCCTAGATGTTGGGAATTCAAACAAATAAGTGTGGGTAGGAATGAATTTTTTTGAAGATCCTGGATTGAGACCACAAAGGTTCTATTTATAATCGTTGGTGATTAGGTACAATCGTCGGCGATCCACTTTTTTTTTGAGGAAACAACTAGAAAAGTGGTTGAAACCACTTCTAATCAAGGGTTTTGGTTTGGGATTCAGGTAAATGGTTAAGGGAAGGTTGGGGATGAGGTGTAGATGTTAGGAAGTAGTATAAAATAGGTTTTAATGGTTTTTGAAATGGTTAGGGTTGATTTTGGATAGGTGGTTTTTAGGAGGGATAAAATAAGATTTTACAACTGTAAGTAGTATTTATGGGGTGTGGGAGGATATTTACATGGTGTAAATATTGTGAAGGATTTTTAGACTTAGGATAAGTGTTTATAGATTAATTAATGTGACTAAATGAATTTGAAATATTATTGTGAAGATAGTGTATGTGGTCAGGGAAATTAGCGGTGCTAATTTTAGGTGTCTATATTTTCCCCTTTTCGTCGAGTAGTTTGGTGTAGGAAAAGTGCTAGATGAAAATGATTTAAAGGTTGATTTTCTATGTATGGGTGATCCCCCTCAAAGTGGGGTGACTGAAATGTAGTGTAAGGAACACCAGTTTGACAAGTTGGCTTTGGACTCGTTTCGTTAAAAGTTGCCCTAAGATGAGGTATCAAAACAATAGGTGCTCTAATGGAATCAAGTGATAGGGGAACTAAATGGTTTGTTTCCTATGGACATATGATTCATAATGGTAGGCTAGAAGGAGGAGGAATTCAAGTGATGGGGGCCAAAGGGCTCATGTCCCATAGACATATGACTTTCTTGTACTAAGTTGATTTTAAGTTTCGAGGATGGGGTCTCTAAATGAGACATTTTTGTCAAAAAATGTGATAAAATGTTTTTAGATGTCCAAAATGTGAGGAATTTTGTTTGGATGTTGAAAAATGTGATTAGGGAAAAAAGAGTGACGAATTACTAGCGATTTATGATGATCGCGATGATTCACATAATCATCGGTGATTCCTGTGAATTTTTTGGGAGGTTGTAAAACCAAGTTTGACGATGAATAGTTCATTTGTGTGACATGTTTTGTGAGTTGGAGAGATAAATTGAGGGATAAATCAAGGTTTGGGAGCCATGAAATGAGTGAGTAGACAAAGGAAGCCCGTGCAAGTGGAGATAGGTCCTTAATTTTGTTGTTTTTGTTTGGTTTTAGCTAGTTTTTAAATTTTTTCATTAGGGCATATGTATGGAGGGTTTGTTTTTAAATCGCAGGAATTGCCATAGATTCAGTGGATCTCCAACAATTCAAGTGAATCACCGGTGATGTTTCTAGTTTTTAAGCAATCGGGTTTATTTGTTGGTGACCAGTTTGTTTGATGAAGTTTTTAATGAAAAGTATGATGGATGGATTTTAATATGTGTTTGTGTGTTTTTCTTGTGGTTGCAGGTGTATGCCAGGATGACTATCCAAGATAGGATTCCATTGATCCTAGTGGAGGTATGGGAGGATATGTTAGATGATGATTGGAGTCATGTGGAGGTTGTGGGGTTTATAGGGATGTGAGATTATAGATGCATTCATAGATCTCAAGGGTTATTGTTGGATTTGATGGAGAGATGGGACCTAGCCACATGTGCATTTTGGTTACTGACAAGTGAGCTTATGATTACTCTGGAAGATGTACATAGGATTACGAGGCTGGCGGCAAAGGGTGAGGGCATTTATTGTAATGATGAGGTAGAGAAGGAGGATGTGATGAGGAGGTTATATGGGGTTGATGTTGTGGATTTGAGATATACTTTAGGGGTTTTTATTATAAGTTTTTGTATTATGTTGGGAGAGAGGGTTGTACCTGGATGACAATTTTGATGATGGGGATTTCATGTTTTTCTTTACCTGATTTTGAAGGTGGTAGATTTTTGTGGATGATGATTGGGGTAGTTGCAGAGATGATGGTATATCGTATTATCTTTACATGGGCCCCTGCACTACTGACACAAACATAGAGGGAGTTGTGGGCTTGGAGAGTCCACAAGAGATTTGCTATAAATGTTGCATTTTGTTACAATGTTGGCGTGTTCGAGCCTATTACTATGGCTCGTTCGTATGGTTTACCATGGGGGTGTGGATATGATTGATAGATTTTTGGTTTTGTGAGATGGTGGAGTGATGCAAAATGATCAAGAGGGGTGAAGAAGGAGGCTCATTATAGAGAGATCCTTACAGGTTTACAGGTGGGAGATGTAGCATGGAGATCGTATGTTGATTTTCCAAAGGTGATCAAGATTAGAGCGTGAGATTGATATGTTACAACAAGAGATGTGGGTTTAGGGAGGTGTACTGAGAGGAGATGATCAAGGGAGTGTTATTCATGTTAGTGCATTTCTTGGAGGTGTCCATTTTAATCGATAGTTTATGATATGTTTTGTATTTTGATATGTGTACGACTCTTTTACAAAGCCTTGATGTATATATTTTTATGTACGGAGTGAGGAGACTATTAGTGCAAAATTACAACACCCATGAATGCTTGTGGTTTGTGTGAGAGGAAATCAATGTAATTTTCATAATATGGGATTATCCTTTGTTGGCCCCTGAATATTGGAAAATACAAGAAGGTGTGTGGGTGCGTGGGACTTGTTTAAAGAAGGGTGTGTGGGGTCAAGGCACGCATGGAAGGGTACTAGTAGGGGTTTTAGGACACACAACGCGTGCACTCAAGGAAAGATGGGTTTTGAACTTAGCCATATTCGACATCCCAGAAACACATGGGAAAATCGTGACCCTTCTAGCATGCGAAGTGGATAAGGTGCCAACCTGGTGACTGTAGGATCAAAAGGGAATAATCCATGCATGCAATAAAATATTCGGGAATAACATCATTGCATAGAGTAGAGAGTTTGGATCAAAGGAGGCATGCTCCATTAGAGGACCACTTGGACACTTGGAAGCCGATCTATTACCTTAGAAGGCATGGCGCGGAGGCAAAAGCAAAGCTATATATTGAGGTGCGTGGATGGTAGAAAAGAGAGAAGAAATGGGTATGTGTGCTAACACAAGATAGAGAGTGATTAGTGTGGTAGACTAGTGGAAGAGAGGCGAAGCTCTGCAGAAATACAATGAATAATTCTATGGGCTGGATTAGAGAAAGTATAGGAGTGATGGCACACTTAGAGGGATGGGTCTACATTCTTCTTTGTAATGTGATGAACATAGTGTAGCTCTAATGCATGACTTAGCTTTGCATTGTTATATGAGGGTCTGTTATGACTCCAAGGGATGTAATGTGGATTATTGAACATATTAATATAAATGGAAGGATCTGTTTTAAGGCATATATGTGTTCATGAGTATAATCTTTATGCATTTCCTTTGTGTATGAATCATTTCCATATGTTCTTGTTATTTCTCTTTTTTGGATGCAATGAGATGACAACTCGTCCTAGGTTCTCAGAATAATGCATGGTTATTTTCTATTCACTTGCACTTGAATACCTATCATAAGATGATGCATTCTCACAAGAATCACATAAAGGAGAGACTCGACGCCCGCGCATGCCTTGGGTGAGTGCCTAAAGCACCCGTTGGGTAATAGGATGACACGCATGGGATTGGACTATTGGTCTAAGGGTATAAAAATGACTACATCTTGGTTCCATTGCTGATATCTCTTTTCAAGTTGTTGTGAGAAATTACATGCATCTTCATCCTTGTGATGCGTGATGATAGAACATATGACCTTAGAAAGTGTTGAAACATGGTTCAAGAGCATGAAGGATGATTTTTCTCAAAGATTCAACATTGGACCCAAGTTCAATGCGCGAAGATGGGTAGAAGAGAACTTGTACCATGAGTTATATGAGACATTCTTCTGCTATTTTCCAATAGAACTATATGAATGACTTTCAAAGATATGCATCCGGATCAAGTTGCTCCTACGAGATCACGCGTATGGTCCCAAGATGACTATCGATCGAAGCTATAGTATGCAGATCTGACTTGGACACATGCTATTGATCACTGGTGGAAAAGAGTGCTTGACCAGCTTATACTCTAGAATACACCATTTCTACGTATCCTTTCCCGAAGTTGTTGAGTTTGAGTTTCTAAGGGAGCCCAGATGATCATTTTTATGTGATATTCCTTTGGCTATGAAGATCTTGGTTATTACCTTAAGTTTAGAGGCATTTCTCATGGCAAGCAAAGCTTCTCTAAGCACCGGGAGGGGGAGCTAGGGTGGAGAAAGATGGTGAACATCATGGGCTGAAAAGGAAAGGGAGGATAGATGACTCAAGTATAGAAAATCTCGTGAAAGGAAGATGACTAGACAACGCAAGGTTGCAAGTGTGATGGATCTATAGAAGCATACGTCATGGAAGGAGTTGAGGTTCACGCAGAGGACATGGAACCTGAGTAGTATGTGCTACCCCATCTTTGCAAGTGTGGGAGAGAAGCCCCTTCATCTTCGATGAGATTTCTTCACGTGGAGAAAGGAGAGCTTTTGACACGTATTTGAACCCACCTGATGACCAACCCTTGGTGCTTGGTTTTACAGATTAAGGAAGAAGTATTGCTAACCCAGTTGGCATTGGTGGGAGTAACCGATCTACACCTAGGAGATATAATTTATCATTTGGAACATCCATGGCTACGCAGACCATTCCAGTATTTGGAGGAATTTTTGGACAAGGTGAAAGTACGCAAGGTTTGGGTATCACGTCTGGGAGTGGCGTAGGACACACAACTAGTAGTGGGAAAATATCACAAAACATCGGCACATAGTTTAGTGGGATGTTGGGAACACTTGGCATGACCACTTCAGGCCCTTTGTCAATTACAGGAGGTGGATCTGGTGGGTCAGGAGGAACAGGTGCTGGTGGATTCAGTGGATCTGGTGGAGGAGGAAACACCAAAGGAAACCAAGGCTCTGGATCAGGAGGACAAGGGCCTCAACCACCTCCACAAGTATTCTTTGAGATGTCTTTGCACTTACCATACTATAGGGGTATTGAGGATGCTATAGAGCATGTGCATAAGTGTGAACTACTATGGCGTGTGAAAGGGATCACTACACAAGAGTGTGAAAGGCGGGTTTATATGCAAACCTTCCTCCTCACAACCTTGACTATGATAAGGAGATTACTTTGAATGTGGTTGTTGATGGATGGCTTCTGAGTAATATCCTCATCGACACGGGAGCATAGGTCAATGTTCTTACCTTGGATGCTTGGCATCAAATGGGAAGGCCCACATTACAACCATCTTCAAATGTGTTGTATATGGCAAACAAAACTAAGGAAATGCCTATTGGAGTCCTGAAGGATGCATTTATCACCATTCAGGGGCCAAGTTCACTAGAGACTTTGAATTCTTGGTGCTCGCTGAGGCAGACAACTTTCTAGTGTTGCTTTGATGCCCTTTGTGTTACAAGAACAATGGTGACCGACGGTTTAACAAAGGGCATATAATATTTAAGAATAAGTAAGAAAGGGTGATCATCCCTTTAATAGATGGGAAGTCAACTCCCTATACTAAGTCCTTGACACAATCTATGTGTGCTCAATCAGAGATCCTGAGATAATTCATCCCATGGAGGGAGTTATCCAATTTGAAGATGCTCAGTCCTTGAGTGATACCACTAGCATGACATGCAAAAATTGGGCGCATGGAACTTATGAGTTAATTGGGTGATAGTTGAGAGGATCTATAACAAGGGTAATAAAGGCGTACTTAGTTAAGTTCCTAGGAGGGAAGAAGTTTCCAAGTTATTCTGGAGGAGCATACCTTGAAATTTTCTTGCGAGAAATGGAGGCTCAGTGGAAGGATGAGGACGAGAGAAGGGGAATTCTCAATTATAACCTACTCGGAACTGCAACATGCTAGTGGGCTACACATTGGGAGAGCCTCCTAGAATGGCGCAAGGTAAGGATCACATTTTCTGTAAGGTTCTTCAGGAGAAACATGCCCATGGTCATATAAGACTACCATGGTAAAGAGACCACCTCATTTCATATCCAAGTGTGTGAGAAGTCCTGGATGGGAAACACAGAAATGTTACCACCTTTTTTATGGGTGCATAAGTTATATTCCACCTTACAAGGCTACGCAAACACATGGTATATTCATTCAGAGATTCACCATTAAACATGTAATTTGCAGGAGTTGATGGCTGATCTCATTCAAGCTTTCGAGTATAGGAGTACCAAGTGATCAGGAGATAAGGCATTGCAAGTAATTAAGCCACTTACAATGGGAGATAGTGCTATGACAAAGGATAGGCTACTAGAGTTGTTGGGTGATCCCGATTTGGGATGCACCTCAATGAAGAAGAATCAGAGGAAGTAAAGCTTGAGCGCGTGTGCATGTAAAAATAAAAAGGAAAAATGGTCTATGTAGTAGACAGAGAAGAAATGGAAACTTTGGATGTTATCCGCTTCAATGTACGCGCGAAGTCATAGAAAACACTGATGAGCGAGCACATTCCTACCTTGAGCCCTTGAAAATAAAGAAGGTTAACATTAGGACGGAGACAAAACCTAAGGAAGCTATCATTGGGGACTATTGGTCAGAAAAAGAAGTTTCAAAGGTCATTGATCTGTTGCATGAGTTCCAAGATCTATTCCTCACGAGTATCATAAACTCAAAGGCATCCAACATTCCCTAGGGGAGATGAAGATCAAGTTGAAGGAAGATGTGCACCCGGTTCGAAGAGGCCTTATTAGATGAATCCAAATTTGCGCGTGACGGGTCAAGGAAGAAATAGAAAAGAGGATAACATCCGGTATCATTGAGGTAGTGGAAGAATTACACGTCTTCTCTAATATTATGAAAGTGTTGTTAACCAATTGAGAGAGAAAAATTCTTATATCAAAATTTAAAACACATAATATTTATACAATATATAAACACTAAAATCAAACAAAATATTATAATTCGACAATAAAAGTTGGTCATATAAGGAAATAACGACAAACTTAGCAATATGAAACACTATTAAAAACATTGCTAAAATGGTTACATTATGCGTCTATTCTTCATGATATTTAAAAATCATGTAGTAATTTATATAATAAAGAACTGTTTGTGAATAACATCACACTCAAAAGACATTAGGATTTAGTATCTATCTATTTAAAGGTATATTGGCCCTTGGACAAAATACGACGTGCTGAATACGATTTGAGTTGTGACATGCAAAATCCTTCGGTATTAACCATCTTAACTTATATACGTTAGAATGAAGGGTTTGTGTTCGTTCAAAGCCTTTTTCTCTTACGTCGGAAGAAGACTAATTGCGACGTGCCGTTTGTCTGAAAATGTTTGGAATACGATGGACATTTTCTTGGGTGCCTCTCTCTCGGCAATCTAAGTTTAAGGGTGCACATAGGGATCATAATATAGAAAAATCTAAAACAAAAAATAACTCTTTTATAGTGTAGATTTGGCTACTGGACCTGAAAATAAGAGAAAAGTACACGAAGTAACAAAGAATGAACTAACCCCATCAACGGCAATCAATTCGTTTAATTTTTCGGACAAATATTTAAATTCGAAACTACCCGTGACCCAATAAAAACCTAAGATTCCTAATAAGAGTCCAAAATCTCCCACACGATTAGTTATAAATGCTTTTTGACAAGCATTAACCGCTTATAAGTTCTGCTCTCTCGATTATACATGTATTTCGTTTTAAAAAACAAAATTATTTGGAAGAGATTTTTTTAAATATTTAAATTTGGTTATTACAGAAGGCGTTCCCCCTATGGGAAAGGACTTTGCGGACATTCATGGGACTATGTTAAATTTGACGGCCTAAATGACAATTTTGAGCTTTTTTATGCTATTTTTGCAGATTTGTTATTTTAAAATTTTCCAATTTTGCATGTTGTGGTGGGTTTGCTATTTTTAAGTTTAGTTTTTAGCATTTGCATGCAATAAGCTTTAAATACACACATCCAACGCATTCTTCAGCATTGTTTTGGTTCGATCTCGTAATCTCACGTCTAGTGTTTACGGTGGAGGAAAGCTTTAGCTCCATCGCCTCCACAACAAATGTGTTTTACGAGGATTTTGTGGACATTCATGGGACTATGTGAATTTTGGCCAGGTCTAAATGACGGTTTTGACTTTTTTCTCTACTATTTTTAATTTTTCTAATTTTGCACGTTGTGGCGGGTTTGCTATTTTTAAGTTTTGTTTTTTAGCTTTTGCATGCAATAAGCTTTAAATACACGCATCCAACGCATTCTTTAATTAGTTTTGGTTCGATCTCGTAATCTCACGTCTGGCGTTCTTTAGAGTGGAGGAAAGCTTTAGCTCTGCTCGCCTCCACAACAGACATGTATTTTTCGGCGATTCCGACACAATGTATATATTTTTACCTACCCAACACAAGAAGATTGAACATCATTTGGGTGTTCCTCATTTGGTGATTGAATAGTCGGGACAAAACCGATTTATCCTTTATTGGGTATAACTCTCCTCGATGGGGTCCTTAGACACTACTTATGTTAGGTGCTCACACTGACTATTGCATAGTAAAACATCAAAACATGATTGGGCACCACCACCTTGTAAAGCTCTCTTCTTGGGTAGGTATTTCATTTTCATCACAGGCAAATCCGCCATTGGAGCAACCAACAAAAATTACGGGGTTAAACCCTCAAATCTCTATGATTACGGTTTTGCTCTCTTAAAGTAACGAGAATAAGGTCCAGTGTCGAGGAATCGTTTTATTTTTACTGCGAATAACAACGATTAGACTTCGAACACAGATCCTTTCCAAACCAAAACATTTTCTCTTCTTTACTTAGGTATTCATGGATATTTAATTAGTTAATGTGATTGTCTTTTGCAGAGGCGTGACGTATGGGTCTTCTTCAAAGTAAAATGGAGATTCATCCCAAGAATATCAATTGCCGCATATATAGCAAGTACTTCCCTTATTTTGCCTTAAATCTTGTCGATTTTTAGGCATGTAATCATTTGTTTGTATTAATTGTGAAAAAAGATCATTTAAAATTAGAGAGTAGTAAGATTTATCCTTTATTTAATATATCCACTCTCCTTGACCATTTTCGGTTGAGAATAAATTTTCCATTTGCAATTTCCACCAGCTCCCTTTATATTGAACCCAATAAGAATACATGATTGGGCATAGTCAAGTTACTCTTTGAGACTCTCTTCTTGGGTAGGTATTTCAAATTTTCTCTGGGCATATTTGCAAGTGCCAATTGTGAAAGACCAGACTTGTTCTTCTTTTACCCTGTGATTCCTCTTTTTTGTTACATCCCCTTAAACCTAAAAGGGATTTTTTTCCTTCATTCTTCATTATTAATCTGAACAGAGGTAATATTCAAACCGTGCTTTACTAAATTTTTGATTTTTGATATTTTTCACTAATAAACTATCAAACTCTTTTATTGTACTCTGTTGGATTTGTAATTTTTCATATTGTGTGTGTAGTTAATCTAGGCAAAAAACAATTGGTTAAAACATATGTAAAAAAATTGGTTAAAACATCTGCAAAAAACAATTGGTTAAAACATTTACTTGTAACCTGTTCAAGCACAACTACAGACCGTGGCATGTTTTACGCACTACTGCAGATACAAGACATGCTACAAATGTTAGTTTTGACTTTGAGGTCGAATGCAATATTCAACACGAACCATTGCATGAATGGAAGGTCTTCACACAACTTCATCTGGGAAACAACACGGGTCTTGACAATCTTGAAATGTTGGGGAAACGAGATTTCGATATACACAATAATTGGAACATACATGATGTTCCACTTGATTTGTAGATAATTGGTTCATCATTCATTGAGAGAGAAAAGGCAGACACAATTAACCACTAACATCAGGAGCCACACCACCATCTTCCACACTTCCTTTGTCTTCAAAACAACAACTAGCTCTTGATACCATACTACACCATTCAGTAAACAAAACCCTTCTACCTCCACTAAGATTGATAATTCAAGGAACAAATGGCATAGGAAAATCATTTCTGATAAATAAAATCCATTCATTCACACACACCAACAACCACATCTCCCTCACCTCTCCTTCTCGCTCGTCTTTACCAATGTTTCAACATTCAACATCTCTTGCATCCACAATCCATGCAACCCTCTGTATTCCAATCAAAGAACTAAAACCCCTTGAAGGCCATGCATTATCATATTTTCAAGAGTCACTAAAACATATAGAATATATTCTTATTGATGGAATGAGTTTCATCAGCCCAAAGTTGCTAAGAAAAATTGACAATAGACTATGCGAAGCTTTCCCACATTAAAAAAATTAATTTGGGAACATATTTGTCATCCTCCTCGGCGACCTCGACCAATAACCACCGGTTTTGGATAGTCCTCTTTATGCAAGTAATCCCTATGGAGCTAGCCTTTGGAAGGGATTCCATTCTTCCATTACATTGAAAACAATATTTCGGCAACAAGGAACAACCAATGCAAAAGTTTCATTCCGAATTTACTCCTCCACATGTGAGATTCAACTCCTCTTATTGAGGACTGGGAACTCCTAATGTCTCGCACTGACTCACACCTAACTCAGTAGGAGCTCAACATTTTTAAGGACGTACCACATTTGTTTGCAAAAAATGATCTCGTGGAGTCCCACAACCTTCAGATGTTGAAAGCATTGAACGTTCCAATCACCCAATCCATTGTTGAAAGTAACAGGCGAGCCTCAACATGAGATCTTGATGATGATCAGCTTGGAACACAAAGTTCTGCTATGCAAACAAAAAAAACATGCTTATTGCTAATTTATGTGTTGACGCAGGCCTCGTAAATGGTGTTATAGAACAATCACCAACACGACAATGTCGTTCAAGGGGTATCAAATGTATTCATGTTTAGTGAAAATAAAATTGCCCACAAAAGGCTACCATTCATGATATAAAATCTAGCAAATGTACAAAGGTCTTCATGTATACATGTTTAGTTTAGATGTCGTGATATAAGATTTGAATCGTATATGTACGAATTTGTAACAAATTTAAATGTACATGTAAAACAAATCAATATAATGTTTCATCTATATTCCTACACTACCACTATCAATCCCACCCCTTATCGACTAAAAAAGGTTTTTTCAACAAAAGACCAACCAAATAAGCGATGCAACACTAACACAATTTCCCTAAATAATTACAAACCACATAAATTACAAAAGTAATTAACTATCCAAAACGATATCAAATGTATTCATGTTTAGTGGGAAAAAAATTGGCCACAAAAGGCTACCACTCATGATATAAAATCTGCACATGTATGGAAGTCTTCATGTAACATGTTTAGTTCAAATAAAATAGTCGAAAATGCTACCACTCATGATATGAGATTTGCAAATGTATATGTACGAATTTGTAACAAGTTTGAAATGTAGAGATGGAACCTTTAAATGAAGTGGTTCATCTATATATCTACACTTACAAAATCAATCACACCCATTATCAACATCAACTACAAAAGTAATAACTATCCCTCTAAAACAAATAACATATACCGTTCGGCATTCACATTGCATTGTACACATGCGATTCTAGTTTTAAATACAAAGAAATTCAAGGTGGGCCATTACTTGAAAATTAAGTCATATATTTTCCCCACCTATTTATCATCATTTGATTGGATAATTGGTTTGGAATGACTTGATGTGACTTATTTTATAGGGAATTTTTTTCAAAATGTAAGTGGGAAAGTGACATGTACTAGCTCTTTAGTTATTACCTACCCTCACAAGTATTGGTCCATGCTCAACCATTGGCTCCTCTCCCTTACCTCTATCCGTAGACATTTTTGACATAGTCATGTCGATTACCACTTACCTTACAACAAACATTTCCTAGTTTTTTTCTTTTTGGTTATATTTTGAAAAGGCATCGAGAAGGGATTTTCAACGGTTGTAGACATGAAAACTCCATTGAAACAAACATGGTAAGCAAAGCCCTCTATTATAAAAATCATCCATTTATCTCTTTGTAACTAGTCAAGATGTATTTGGTTTTTTTTTGCAACAATTTTGTTTTTTTCTTCGGAGGGTGTGTTTGGTAGTAATGAGTTCTTGAGTGGTTCCATTATTTTAGTTATAACTAAAACAAGTTTGTTTTGTTTTCTTTTATTTCCATTTGACTTGGGAGTTTTTATACATCGTTTGTATATTGTTTTAAGAGATATTAAGTATTCTCAATCTAGGTTGAGATCTCAATAATCTAAATATCGAGTTATAGCACCCATACCCATTATTTACGCACAATGGATTAAAATGTTATGTTGTCAAACCTTCACCATTGAAGCTTAAACTATTTTTATACAAAATTTAATTGTGTTACATGGAGGCTTGAAACATGACACCGTTATTTTCCATTGACTATGTTCTCTCAAATTTGTTTTGCTTGTGTGTTTGGTGAAGAGATGAAAAATTAGTCAATTGTAGCAAAGTAGTTCTCTTGACAAATTGAAGATGGGCTTAAGACCAAGAAATATGAGAAGGGTGTTCATTTCTCCATTTCTTATGGTTTTCGAGGGGAGAGACTGATGCGACCATCATTTAGCCACTTTGTCCATGTAATAACCTTCAAATCCTCATTCCATTCTTCCTTAAAAGTGGATTTTAATGCAAATATTAATGTTTATGGTTAGTTTAAGGATGAATGTTGTTGTTATTACCTTAGGAGTTTCCTTGAGTAGTTTTAGTTATTTATTGTTAATATAATCCCTAACTTTCTTGGAAAGATGTCAACTTTTGTATGTACTGGGCACTTTGACCACAATGACCAACATTTGTAGGTATTAACTCAAGAATATATGAAGCTCATGTATTTTGGGCCAGAGCTTTGGAGGTCTCTCGGTTAGCTCGGGAGGTCTCTCAATTAGCTTCGGAGGTTTCTTGTTGAGCCCCTAAAATTACTAAGTACTCGGCGCGAAGGATTATGGCACGTAGGAATAGGGTGCGAAGGTATGCGCGGAAGTAACCTTTGGGGATGCGCGAAGGCTCACGCCCAGGAAGGAAAGGTTTGGGACTTAGTCACTTTTGAGCCTTGATCAAAGTTGTGTTAGAGAGCATGTGGAAAGGTGACCAGATTCGGTCTGGATAAGGTTAAGCTATGAAGCCTTGCAACTCAAGGAAGGAATATTCCTAGGTATCATTACGGTTATCATGAAAGGATCAGGGGTTGGAAAGGTGGAGTTAGTTATAGATAGCTGGCACTTACATGTTGAGGATACTCGATTAGGGAAACACATGATGACATGTTCTTGGGTAGTGGTTAGCGATCATGAAAGATTCCTTTGGCCTTTTCTTGTAATGATGAGCTGAGTTAGAGGAGATTCATTCCTATTCTTCCTTTTGTATGGTTTTTACATATATTCAGATAAGGGAAGAGGGTGTATAGAGAGAGGATAGAGTGTGAGTGTGATACATGATTGTAAGCTCTATAATGAAGCTATCATCAAGAGCATGTTGAGGCTCTGCTACTTTGTATTATCTCCATCCATGGAATCCTTAATGTATTATTGGCTACTGTAATGTGATGAATTAATACAATGGAGTGATTCTAAACATCTGTGTTATGGATCTTGATGTATGTGTTTTCTTTATTGTCTATGAATTTGAACCCTTTTGTTCTTGATACTATTTAGGGTTTATCTATGATATTGCTATAATGTGATCATGTTTACTTCCATATGTGGTGCGCTCAAACCTAGATCTAGTTCTTGATCTAAATTGTAAGAATGAATGTAACTAGTTTCTATTTGTGCAAACACCTTTTCATTAATGGAGAAAATTCTCATGGAGCTCATATAAAGGAGGGCTTGCACTGTGCACAGCACCTCAAGTGAGCTCCCAGGTCAAGTTGGGTGATATGCTTATGTGCTCAAGGTTTGAAGAGAAGTTAGGGGTAAACAAAGACTACATTTTGGTTCCATTGTCGAGACCTCTTTTGAAATTGTTGTGAGAATGATGTGTGATGACAAAGCATCTAACCTTGGATGAAGTTGAGACTTGGCTTAAAAGCACAAAGGATGAGTTTTCAAACAAGTTCGATCTAGATCTGAGTTTGATGCACGAAAATGGGTGGAGGAGAACCTGTATCACGAACTCTATGAGACATTCTTCTATTGTTTCCTAGTAGAGTTGTATGAATGGCTCTCAGCATATGCATCAAGGACAATTTGGTACTATAGACCTCGTGTTTGGACCCAAGAGGAATATCAGTGGTTGCAGGATGTTGATCTGACATGGAATTATGTTGTTGATCACTGATGGAGAGGTGTGTTGACTAGTTTTACCTTTGAATATGCTAGTTCTACATATTAGTGCCTGGAGATTGTTGAGTTTTAGTTCTTAAGGGAGCCTTGAGGATTGTTCTTGTATGCTATTCCTCTGGATATCAAGATCCTGGTTATTACTTTGAGTTTGGAAGCCTTTCTCATGGTTGGCTAGACTCTGCTCTTTGGGTGCGGGCGCGAGAGCCGGCGTGGTAGAATATGGCGGACCTTGCGGCAGAAATGGAGAGAGAGAGGAGAGGTGGCTCAAGTATAATGAATCTCGGGAGAGGGAGTTGGCAAAACAATGTGAAGCTGCAAGAGTGATGGATTTATGGAGGCATACATTGCGGGAAGGATTCGAGGTTCGCACGGAGGACGTGGAACATAAGCAGTCTGAGCTACCCCATATTGGCAAGCATGGAAGAGAAACCCCTTTGGCTTTTGGAGAGATCTCATCATATGAAGAAAGGAGGAGAGTCGTAGGTGCACATCTTAACCCACATGGTGACCATACCCTTGCACTTAGTTTTCTAGCTCCTGAGCTAAGTTTTGATAATCCAGTTGGTATAGGTATTGGTAGTCGAGTGAAACCTAGGAAGTATAATTTTTATTTGTGTTACATCTCCATTGCACAATCATTTCTTGTATTTGGAGGTATCCTATCTGGTATGACATTTGGGCAAGGTGTGGGTTCATAAGGTTTGAGTATCACATCTGGAAGTGGCACGAGAAACACATCTGGGAGTGGTTTGGTATCACAGATCATTGGCGTGCGATTTAAGCGTGACGGTGGGTTTGCATGGCGCAACCGATTTGGGGCCCTTTCTGCTACGGGGTGAGGAGGATTAGGTGGATCTAGAGGGATAGGAGCTAGTGGATCTAGTGGGTTTGGTGGTGGAGGAAACACCGTAGGTAATCAAGTCACTGGATCACGGAGGACAAGGTGCACAACACCATTAACAAATGTTTTATGAGATGTTGCTCCACTTACACGATTATAATGCCGTTAAGGATGCCATAGAACATGTACATAAGT